>BSBK01001299.1:7500-222389 GCA_027943335.1 Chamaecyparis obtusa
TTTGTTTATAACAAATTTGTAAAAATTATCCTTTTCTTTCATACATCTATTTATGCAATAATTTTGTATTCTGCAAATACCATTAAGCCATTTCACTTTGACATATAAATGTAATTTAGGAGAAATAGAAAATGTACTATTTTTAGTATAAAATGTTCATGGGATCTACCTGATTGAGTCATTGGTAAAAATATGGTAACAATAAATATTAACTCAATTTCATATAAATAAATATTTTATAATTACCACATTGAAGTGGATTGACCAAGTGTTAAATCAATAATGTAGGTAAAATTCTCATAATTTCATCTCAAATATATACGTGTTCTTAATCTAAGTATTAGCATAAAATAAGATATACAAATGATAGATCTACAACCTCAATGCCATAAGTCAAATTGTATAAATATACAATTATATGAATATAAAAAAAAATTATTAAATACATAATCAATGTAAAGAATGTCATCAACTATCATTAAGCCAACTTGGATATCCTATGAAACCAGACACAAGAAAATGTTCAAGACACTTTTCTTCCCAACCATGAAGCCTTATGCTTCCTTAGGACTCTTATTTCTCCAAGAATATTTGATCTTGCAATGCCTAGCTACCTTTAAATAAAAATACAAGTGGGTATCTGGGCACATCTTAATATACTCGCATACAATTCCTAACATGAATTCTTTGATCACTTGATCCCTGGGGTGGGTAGGAATGTTAGTGAAGGGATGGTTTTCTCATGTTTCTTTTTAAAAAATTGTGGCATAGTATGGGTAAGGATGTGTCTGATGTTATTAAATAATTATTTGGTACATGTAGAATCTTGAAGGAAATTAATGCCCCTTTCCTTGTTTTGATCCCTAAAAAGACTCGAGCTGACTTTATGGATTCATTAAAACCTATTAGCCTCTACAAGTCTTTGTACAAAATTATCTGAAAAGTGATCACCTCTATAATTTTAAATTGCTACCTAATCTTATTTCTCCCCAGCAAAATGGGTTTATCTCTTGCGGGAAAATCTCAGACTCTATCATCTTGGTGTATGAAAATATCCACTCTCTTATCATCTCTTCTAATCATGGATTCCTTATAAAAGTAGACTTATCTAAGGCTTATGATAGATTTGACTGATTTTTTCTCCTCAAGGTGTTCCATGGTTTTGGCTTTGGAAATAAACTTATCTAATTGATTCATCAACTTATCTCTACCATTTCTATGGTTGTGATGATTAATGGATCCCCTTTTAACTTCTTCACACCTTCGAGGGGGCTTAGCCAAGGGGATATTATATCTCCTATCCTCTTTTATATTATGGTTGAATGTCTGGATAGATGCTTTCTTAAACTCAAAAAAATGGAGTTATCCAAGGATTCAAGTCATCATCTCATCCCCAAACTTTCTATTGAATGAACAATTTATGGATGACACTATTCTTATGGGGGAACCATTATTAAATAAGATAGAAATATTAAATTGGCCTTCAATACTTATTCTAACACCTTGGGTAAATTGATTAAATTGGAGAAAATCTCTTTATTCTTTATCAACATCTTGTAAGAAAGACAATTGAGGATTTGTAAATTTCTTTGATGTGTTACTTTTGCTCTTCTTGGGAATTATTTGGCCTATCACCTAGGGTGAAAACCCCCTAATTCCTTTTGCATATCCATAATTGGAAAATTAAATAGAAATTTAGCTCGTTGGAAAGGTAATTTGCTAAGTCGGGTAGGAAAAATGCAATTACTTAAAAGTTGTCTCCGACACCTCCATATCTATGTCTTAAGTCTGTTCAAAATTTCAGCAAAATATGTGGAATTTTTGGAAAGAATTCAAAGAATTTTATCTAGTTAGGAACTAAACAAAGGAAGAGAATGCCTCTCATTGATTGGAAGTAATTGTTAAAATCCAAAAAAGGTGGTCCTAGTATTAGGCCTATCTGTATGTTAAATAAAGCTTTGTTGGCTAAACATATTTGGAGAATGTATGAGGAGGAGAGGGAATGAAATATAATTTGGAAAATAAAGTGTCTCTTCAATGCCCCATCTCTTGAGGATTTTTTCTAGGATCCCAATATCATAAATTGATCCTATATCCGGAATTGTGTTTAGGGAGTTAAGGAAGTGGTTGTGAAAGGGAAAAGGTTGAACTTGGAAATGGAAGTAAAATCTGGCTTTTGAGGACTGTTGGTTGATGGAAAAACCTTGAGAGCTTCTTCCACTTGATAACAGTATCATTCAGAGATATAAAATGATTTATGGAAATCTGGTTGTTGATTATTGGAAGAATGGTTCCTGGGTCAATTTGAGTAGTATAGACTTAACTTATTCTCAAAGTAAGATTTCTCTCAATTCCAACTTAGTGAAAGGAGATTATTTTGATTCTTTAATCATGGCTCTTAATCCTACCAGGAAATTTTCTGTCTCTTCTAGATTGTCTTCTCTTTATGATTCTAATAGGGAAATCTGTTTCTCAGCTTATTTCTAAAATAAAAATATTATCCCTAATGTTGAGATCTTTTTTAGGATTCTTGTCCAAAAGAAAATTGTAACTATTGATAATCTGTGTAGAAGAGGGTTTTTTCTTACTAACAGATGCTTTATTTGCAAGAATAATGTTGACCTTTGTTTTTCACCTATTGTTCCAGTGCACTTTCACACTTGAAATCTAGGGATACAGCCTCCAAGGTTGAAATCTCTCTTGGATCTTCCTAGGGAATATTCTAGACTTTCTTGTGTAATGGATCTACCCAGCGCCTAATAAGGATTCTAAGATGGTTTTGTCATTAGTTTCTCCTCAAATATTCTAGAATCTTTGGAAAGTGCACAACAATAGGATCTCTAGGAACAGAGAGGCCCCTCCGATTGTGATTTTTAAAGATATTATTAGGGCTATCCTGGATAAATTTTCTTCTATCAAAGGAGAATATGAATTTTAAGGAGAAAGATATGATTCTAATTCATTTAAATTTTGTAACTTTAATTCCAAAGGAAAGAAGGAAATTATGAGGGAGGGTTTGGTTTAGTTATATCCTATAGTGGGCTAGTTTAAAGCCAATTTTGATGGCATTGCTAAAGGAAACCTGGGCTAGGCTGGTTGTGGGGGGTTGGTTAGAGATATATATGAAAACTACATAGGAGAAGTGTAAATCCCTTTGGGTGTTCATACTAGCCATGTTTCCAAAGTGATGGGTGTTCTCTAGGTTCTTAAACTTGCTAAGAAGTTGAAATGCCAAAATATTTGGGTAGAGGATGATTCTAACAACATCATCAAATGCTTAGAAAAAATAAGGCCTCACGATCTATAGAGCCCATCATTAGGGAGGTTGAGGTCATTATGGGTACCTTCAATTAGGTAAAAATATCCCGCACATATCTTAAAACTAATAAATTCATGGATCATGTTGCCAGCATTACTGTTAAAAGAAATTAAATCATTACTTAGAATGGAGGCCTTACGAAAGAAAAAGAATTAAAAAGAATCATTAATTATGATTTGATGCATATTAATGTGGTAAGGATAACTGCCAATTATGGAAATGGCATTCAAGAACCTTAATTTTGGGAAAGGCATTATGGCTATCTAGGGAAACTATGAAAATATCCTTTTTAATCCTCCTTGACACATTTTTGAAGTTGCTATTTGGGCATTTTCTATCATCTGTATTTTGTCCAATTTCTTGAGTCTATATTATGTTGAAAGAAACATGGGAGGATACATTACGAGACAATAACTTGACTTATGCAAGATTTGGAAAGAGGAGAAGGAGGTCTGGAATCATCACAGGAAAGGCAGAGTCACCACCTACATTGAATGCCTTCATGGTTTTGATAGAAAGGTAATGAAATATTTTGTTAAAATATAGGATGGGTCTTTTGTCAATCTAGATGGGGTTAATGTTGAGCTTAATGTTAATTTTATTTTTGAAATTATAAGTCTTTCTAGCTCTGGGAGGGATATCTTTAAGGAGAGAAATATCCCTAATGTTGTAGTGCATAAATTCCCCAAGATTGAGGAGGAGGGAGATTTTTTAACCAATAAGGGGAATTATTACAATTTTGAGAAAATTAAGCCCTTTTGGAGGAAATGTTGACCTTTGTCATGGCCTACTTCACCATGGATGGAAGACACACTAAGGTACATAGTTACAACTTTGTTTTTTTAAATCATTTTCAACACAAGAATAGGGTTTCTATCCTATTTTTCATTTTCAAGTCTCTGAATCATATCCTAGAAGAACACAAGAAAAAACCCAATAAGTTTGTCCTCCATGAAGGGCTTTTCTTTCTCATCTATGATTATTGCAAAACTTGGACCCCTAAGATAGCTATTAAGGATTCAAAGACAAAGAAGAAAGCGACCAGTGCTAGTTCAGATGAGGCTAAAAGGAAAACCCCTCAGAGATCTAAAGGAAGAAATAAAACCTCTATTAACCTTCTTAATCAGTTTAATAGAGAGAAGGGTATGGAGAGGAAGGATGACTATGATGTCAAGTTTGAAAAGAAAGGGATGAGTGTGGCTAAGTGTGGGTTTGATGAAGAGAAAGGTGAAGAAATAAAGGTGAAGATGAATTGGTTGCTAAGTATATTAGGGGTGTACCCATAAATGGTGTGGTGGGTACAACTTGTCAGGAAGTTGGGAATTCTCCAAAGAAGGGTGATTAAAAGATGGATGGAAATCAAAAGAGAAGAAAGGAGATGCAAGTGGATGATAAAAATACTCAATAGAAAGAAGTTAACAAGCATAACAACCAAAAAAGTAGAAAAGGTAATGATAATACTCCCCATATTATGGACTATTCTAGTTCTAGCTCATTGACCCCACCTCTCAGGCCCAAAAAATAAGGTTGTTCATAACATTTCTGATTTTAGAAGGAAAGAGGAGATGGCTCATCTAAGTCTTAGTCCTCCCGAGCACAATCTGCATTCCTCGCTAGTTTTCCTCCAAAAGTCTAAGCTCAGTGCCAATGTTTCCTATTCCATGGATAATTGGGTGCATATTGAATTGACCAACATATATATTCCAAACTAGACACTATTCAGGATCCGTTGGATATGGATTCTCAGGCCAGAAATAATCTTGAAGAGAGTATTGGGGTCCATCTTCATGGCATGATAATCATAAAATGGATGTTTCTATTCATAAAATTATGGCCTTGAATGGAAAAATGATGAAGATGGTGGTGAATAGGAACATTGGATAGGTGGTTCTAGATGAAGTGATGAACATGGTTATTGTTGAAGGTCACGAGATGTGTACTCGGGCTATTCTTAGGAAGAAGGCATCCATCCTGAAGACGCTAAGCCCTAAATCAGGGCATGGATGACATTACTATCATTGAAGAGGAAGCAACTTCTAATTTGAAAGACTTGGCCTAGTGATCTACTTGTCCTTGTTTTTCTATCCTATTTTTTGCATCTAGTTGTTGGTGTTGTCTTTTTGTGGTGGGTTCTTCTACTAGTTGTTGGTCTGGTCCTATTAGTTTTCCTTTCTTCTTACAATGTTTTTTTATTGTAGTCTTTATTGAATATCTTTTGTAATCCTTTGTAAGGGATTTTGGGGCTCCCCTCAAAGCTTCTTTTTTCCTTAATCAAAAGTTTGTGGTGTACGACAACCATAGATTGATGGAAATTTCACATTTTCTCTATTTTTTTTTTTTATCTTCAAGAGAATTGTATGTAGATTTATGTCATAAAACTTATTTTCCAAAAAATGGAAAAATAAAAAAATGATTTAAGTTTTAGTGAAACTCACTATTTTAAGATTAGTTACCATTTTTAATTAATATCTAATGAAAACATAGTAAATATTATCATATCACCATATAATTTAGATTTCTAAAATATGGACGATGAGAATTCTAATTTGCGTTTTCATTTTGTCAAAAAATATGATCAAGAAGCCCCTTAAAAAATGATACATAAATTTGGTAGTCTAGTGCCTTAGCCATTATTTTGGAGGTCCAAGAATAGGCTTGGTCCCACCAAGCCTATCCCAAACTGAAAAATGATGTGCAAGCATGTGTCCCGCTCCATTTTTTATGAAGCGTGTGCTTGTTATTTAAAATTAAAGAAATGAGTGCCCTTTCTTCAATACAATAAATCAATGTGTAAAAATGCATTTCTAGTCATGATTAAAAAATTGAAAACAAGTAATCATTTTTAAAAAAATAAGCACCCTTTTTAAAAAAAATGGGTAACCATGTTTTGAATTTTAGATCAGGCATCTAAACCTAAAGTGAGTGCCCTTTTTTTCTCAAAATGGACGCCTTTTTCTAGCAACATTTTCTAACTCCACAAGACTTCCTCTGAATTGGGACCCAACTTATTGCACTTACCCTTAATTCACTTAGGCAAAATAATCAAGGGGAGAAGCAAAAACATTTTCTTTCTTTCTTTAGTCAATTTTTGTTAGTCTTACCTTCACTAGCATGCATTAGGCTTATGTGTTTGAACTCTATTAGTCATAAGGTAAGAAAATAGGTCCTCACATAGGTAGACATTATAAAATAAACATAAATTCATCAATTTTCCAATGATATAAGTTTTTATTGGACCATTATATTTATTTAGAAAATATTTAAACCATAGTTTACATTTTTCATTTTAGGGCTAAGATTCTTATTTCTATTTATTGAGGTGATATAGTGATAGTTTTCTTATTTCTGTATATGAACATCCACACCCTCCTTGAAAAATATCTCTCCTCCTCAAAATTTAGAGGTATCTACCTCTATAGGATCAGGAGCATAAACAAACACCTAAAAGAGAAGCCACCCTCAAACCATTCCTACATCCAAGTAGCCAAAGATAGAAGTAGCCTATACAAAGTAACATCTCCACTTATCACAAGACATCTGACCATCTCCATTAGGGTGGCCCTCAATTCAATAGGAATATTAAGAGATGAGGAACAACAAGGAGATAAAAAGAGCTAACCCTTAGCCACTAAAAGAATCCCCACCTCTAAAGGGGACAAATATAACTTAAAAGGAATCATACAGGACTGGAAGAGGGAAAGAAGAAAGAAAGCCATAGAGAAGAAAAGAAGGAAAGACCACCACCAAGAACAAACACAAAATAATACCTAACCAAATGTAAAAGTAACAAAGAATGTTACCTTGAGAACTAGTAGAAATCACCAAAGACCAAAAGCAAAAAGGGCCAACAAAAGATAAAGTAGCCATACCCACACCAAACAAAAAGAAAGAAAGAGCAACACACCCAAAAAAAACCCTAGAAAAGAGGAGAGACAACCACCAGAGACAAACAAGGATGTCCTCACACCAAATCAAGCCTCACTAGCTAAAACCCCAAAATTGAAGCAACATGCACACACCTAAAAAATATGAGAGGGAGAGGAAGCTAGAAAGGGGCCTAGGAAAAACTAAGGAAAAAGAATCCCAAAATAGACTGACTACACAAAAAAAAATCCACACAAAGGAAACAAAAATTCTCCAAAGGATCAATTAAAGGAAAAGGCATAGAGAACAAACCCAAAAGTGAACACGCCACCAAGGAAAACCCCAGCTCGATGCAGGGAAGCCTCTTAAGATAAAACAAGGCCAACAAAAAGTAATAGAGAACGTGAAACATAAATCCATGGATTTAGACATCGTATCCACCAGAGACTCCTTATAAATAAGCACAAGTGCAATTAGTGATCCTCAACACCCACTATCACCTTAGGCAATGACAATCCCAACACTAGCTTCAACCTTCCTTTGGCTAGAGACAAACAAGAAGAAGGCACCATCCACACTTTTATCACAACCAACATCACCTTCTCCATCATCCAGACAAAAATAGGGAAAGAGAAAGTGTGCAAAAAAAAAGAGACCACCACCAACCCAAACACCCTATGGAACAAACACCCCTAGAAGGGAATATAGGTCTACATTTCCATTCTCCTATTCATCTCCCTCCTCTAAGTTTCTAGAAACCCTAGTTCTCACTCCACACCCACTTCCACTCAACACCATTACTTTTATGGATGCATTTATGTTACTATTATTTAGTGTATTTATTCTTTAGTTTATTTAATGATTATGCAAGACTTAATGGTTTGTATAGCTAATATACAATCTTCATTTAATTTTTATATCTCATTAGACTCTCATACCAATAACACTTCTATTTTGATGAATTATTTGTTGTAAAATGTTTGTTAGTATTAATGGATATCTAGGAAATGAACCTTATTACCATCTATTATTTATTAAAATTTAGAAATTGTAGATGCAGGGGATTTTTCCCTTCTGGTTGTTGTTGCCAAAAGTTTGGTTTTCTATGTTTTAATTTCTATGTTGTTCTTATTGTAAGGGATTAGAGGCCCCTTTGTGTTGAGTTAATCTTAAAAATCAAAAGCCATCAATAGTATTATCAATACATACAAAAAAATTCCTAGCTGAGAGTAGCTTCAGTTATGTGGAACAGAATGTTTAATGAATTCTTTAGCTCCATACTAGACTAAACTAAGACTACGTGCATGTAGGAGGAATTTATGATATGAACAATCAAATTGTGTTCAATAAGGAGATTGGTCAAAAATGGGAAATTTCTAGATACTAATTTTATTTTTTTAGGTTGGCATTTATATCTGAGCAAGACTTAAATAAATTGCACATATAAACTCCATAAAATTTCTAAACAAATTAGCAAGACTACATGAAACCACAAACTTCATGTTTTGTGTCTTTTGTGACCTAGAAAACTCAAAAAATAGAGCTTTATATTGTACAATTCAGAAGATGAAGAAGGTGGTTGTTGCATAGTCTATGAAATAGTTGGCAAACAGAAACTTTTTGTGAATTTTTTTACTTTAATAACCAATAGGCTTTTTAAAAGGTACCAATGAAAAGATTAATTTAACTATACATGGTAAGTCTCCCCATGTGTAATACCCTTCGCAGCTCTTCACTGTTGGGACTATGTTAGTTTGATACCATTTTATCTCAGTTGATTAGATCAGACATATTTCATATTTATATTGTGGTGTGTAATTAAACAATTATATTTTGGATGTTAATTGTCATGATTGAACTTGACCAAGACATTATGTGATGGTTAAATTTAGTAATGATAAATTTTATATGATGTTTCTAATGCATGTGTTAATTGATGCAATCTAGATGATTATTTTTGTCTGGTACTCACCCCATACCTACATGTGTATGGTATCATGTCTGTATCATGTTTGGTTTTCTTTTCTGTTTGGCGTGCCTCTATGGTAGAGGAGGAGGTGTAGTTACCTACATTGAGTCAGGTCCACACGTCCTAGCCATCCCTACCATTGTCTGTTATTATGTTTATATATGCACATGTACATGCAGTGGTTTTTATGTAGGTTGCAGGTACCGGGCATCGACTTCCCTGGCTTGATAGGATGAGCGTGCCCTCATTATGTCTCAATGGCAGAGAAGGGGAGTTAGCACTCAGGCCAATCCCCTAGCCCAACCTAATCGTCCTAAAACCATGGATAAAATCTTACTTGACTTACCTGATTCGAATTCATTCTAGCAAAATGAATCCGATATATATATTTTCCCGGTTGAGCATGATATTGATCATAGGTGTTGTTCCATGTTGATGTCATATTTTGACCTTGTGGATTCATGTTTGATTCCTGATAGAAAATTATATTATGTTGGTGTATTAGTAAATATAATGTTATTAGTATGATATAACATAATCAAATATATATGGTTACACTATGCCTCTTATAATAAAAATATTATTAATTGTATATACGTTAATTTTATATATATGTTTATATATGTTTATATAGTTACAACTTATCATGTATTTTGAAATATTGAGTGACATAACCTAATTCAAATGATAAATTGGAAATAAAAAAGAAATGAAATTCATAAGAGGAAATAAAATGAAAAGAAATTTACAATTTAAAATTGTTATATTTTGGGTAGTTGACTTGAATAGTAGGGGGAAATAATAAAATATTTCTCCCCCCACTTTCCAAGCCAATTTAGAGGGAGAAGAGAGAAAGACTTGTCATTACCTTTCATATGCAAAATTTAGAGAAGAGAATAGAGAGAGAAGTGAAGGGTTGAGGAAGAGAAGAGAGGGAGAGTAGAAGGCAATTTGGGAGCTGATCTAGAAGCAGTTGAGAGTTCAAGCTTGTGGGTTTGAGAGGTATTCTCAGCTGGACTTCATCAGCCTACTTGTTGAATCAGGTAGGGTTTGAGTTCCCTTAATATGCTCTAAATTAGTTTCAATTATTTTCCAACAAAGTAGAGGATACACTTATCTTCTCAAATGAAGTGTGAAGCAATAAACAATTGAGATTTTAGCTTCCAATGTGGAATTTTAACACCTCAACATACAAACTTCTCCAATTCAGTCATTAGTGGAAGCTAAATTTGAAATGTGAAAAACTTGTTATTTCCAAACACAATGGAACTTAGTCATATTTTGATCCAATGTTTGCCACAATACTTATTTATTAGATCATACAATTATTCCAAATTGAGGGAATTAGTAAATCAAATTGACAATCAAATTGGGAAACAAATAACATTATGTATGGGATAGCAAAATAATCTAAGTGTTTCAATGGAGAAAACCAACAACAAAAATAAAACTAAGTCTTTGAACAAATAGACATTTCCAGCTCTCTGGAAAATGTATGGGAATAATTCCCATACACTTTCCAAAAACACAGTCATTATTATATTATTTGTTTTCCACCTAACTTCATAAAATATATATTATATAGTTCAAAATATTAGAAACTTAACCATCCTATGAAATGGAGGATATATTAAATAATAAAATAAAATAAAAGCAAAATTCTATCTTCCCAAATGAGTGGGACCCACACCATCTTGAAGGATTGAAATTTCAATATTCATAAATGAATAAATATTTTAAGTTTTCCTTGCATAGTGAAAATGACCCAAACTGACATGGTAATTATGGGTGACAAAGGGGTGGTCAAATCATGTTTCTCTTACATTACCTTAACACTCCTCCACTTGATTTTTGCACCACCTTTGGCAATAAAATATTCAATATATTCCCCACCTCCAATCTTTCCATCATGGGCATTCAGCATGGGGATCCTCACTTTCACCTTGAAATTCCCTATGTTTACATTACCTTTTAAATGCATTAAACCACCTCATAAACTTTTTCAAGCTTTCTTTGCCATGGTGGGTGGTGTACTTGGGCTTGAAGCCCACTTGGAGCATGTTTTAAATAAATATTTATGTCCTTTTTGACCTTCCTTATCTTGAGCGCCTACCTCCTTGGAAAAAAATCTTTTTCCCATGTCTTATCAAGATTATGGGCAAATCAATTAGTGTGCAGGCTTTTAATTGCTTGGGGTGGTGTGAGATGTTGAGCAAAAGTCTTTTCTTGCATTTAAATATTTTTTTTTTTAAATTCCTTCCTAGCCAACATGGACGCCACTTTGACAATTGCATGTTTTTTGAAAAAGGTTATTTAGTTACCATGATTATTATGTGGATATGGTAGTTTAGTTTAGGAAATATGGAGATAAAAGAGGTTTATAAGAATTAGAGCCTAATTGAATTTGAGTAGGTACCTTATTAGAATGCTAGTCTAGGAGTTAAGTGGAGTAGTAAATTGATATATTTAATTTATGTAAGTTTTATTTAAAGATGTGTAATGCATTTATAATTTGTGGGTTTTATTAATTAACACATTAATAATTATAATTAATATTACATTGTAACATTGGGAGTTAAGGTATATTCATAATTCTTAAGTGATATAATATAATCTTTTAATTAGATAATGAATGTATTCTATAATCAATAAATACATATATAATAGGAAGAGATTAGTAATAGCTTGTCGTAGTCGATTGTTGGGTTAACTAGTTCTTTTTAATTAGATAATATATTGTAATTATTAAGTGGGATTAGCATGGTGTCTTAAATTTTGTAATCACGATGTTCCATTTTCATCCTTTTCAACAGATTATATGGACATTGAAAAATATTTATAAAGTAGATTAGAAAATCACATATGTATGAACTTGCTATCTTTGTGAGCAAAAGGAAAATTTACTTGTTAAAGTTTTTTTGTAACTTTGTCTTCTTTACGAAATGTTATCTCATTGTGTTACGATGTTCTCTTACTGTGTAAATTGTATGTGCATGTGAATTATACTGTTGATGTAGTCGATCTGCATACGGGATAGATGACCAATTAGGGGGTGAAATCCAGAGGCCGGGTATATGTTGTGGATATCAGTTATCTATGTTGTAGAATGTTTTATGATGCAATGTGGATTCTTTTTTCTATTGCTTGATGGAGAAAGTGTAAATGTGAGATCATGGTTGAGATATCTATTTGATCTTTTTGATTATTACCTCCTGGTGGATTAATTTGAGTTAGTGGCCAAGTGAGTAAATTTTTTGATTTGTAAATATGATTTATTTGGTTATCTATTTATTGGGGCTTATCTTGATTTATGTGGCCACAAACCAGGATGGGTGTTGATTGGAAAACTAGGGTAGGTTATCTAGATGTGATGTAGGGGGTGACTTGCAATGGATCACCGAGGCCTACAAGTGGCTGATGGATCATCCATTGTCAAGTTAATTAATTCCAGTGATAACATTATAAAAATTAATCTAGTTAGGAGATCATTAAAAAGATAATTTGTGATACCTCGCCCATGTCTTGAGTGCCGTCGGTTCAGGGAGGAACCTTCAGGACTAAACTCAATGGTGGATTTTCGGGAAGATGCTAGATGCATCATCGATATACTTGTCTTCATGAGAGATATCGATGCCACGTATGATCACTTGAGTGTCGTCGGTTCAGTGAGGAACCTTCAAGACTAAACTCAAGGGTAGATCTACGTGATGACACCTTCCTACTCACACCTTAGATATCCTACGTAGGTCAGTGCCTCTGGTAACCCTTCTACCCTCTTGTATTAGATATATTCTTCTAAGTGATGATTGGGATTGGTCCTTAGTATGTGTGTGGTCCTGGTGTTACCTCCCTAGTATGGTGGGGTGGACCTCTAGGTTCCACATGGTGGGGAGGTAGTGTACTTCTCCATTGAGACTATTGCGGATATCCTCCATCACCTGATTGTTACTTGGATCAGATTACCACCATTGTTGCAGATTCATGTATCAGATGTCAGATGTTATTATCTTGTACTTGTAGGAGGTTTATTTGATTATTTATGATCCCTGCATGGATCCATGTTGCATTTGATAATTGTAATTGTATTAAATATCAACACATACCCTACGACATGTGTAGTGGATGTAGGTGATCATATGATGTAATGTAATTTGATTTAGAGAGATGTACTTACTTTCATTATGTACTTAACTATTCTTTAGCATTAGATCATGTTAGTGTAGTGTTTGTTAGACAACGTAATACTACGTCAGGGACCCTTGAGAACGAAAATGAAATGATGTGTGTATTCAAATTCATGAATGTAAATCATTGTGATTCTATGTTCAATGTGCATGTTAACTTTAGTAAACAAAAAAAAAAAAATTTGCTGCATAACTTAGCATAAATTTAGTGTAATTCTCTTGGGTTCCTTGGTGGGGTGTTACACCATGAGCTTACCATGAGATCTATTATATTATTACTTTTCAATAAAATGATTGTTACATATATTATCCTTTTGTGATTCAACTCACAAACCTTCTAGAAGGTTTCTATGTTGCATGCAAGTAGATCTATTATCAAGATAAATTTATTTTAAAATAATTTCTTTTAACATATTTTACATAATTTATTTTAGTAAAAACATGAACATGCTATTTATTCCAATGAAATAACTATTCTATTTTAAAATCCAACTCCTTACAAAACTTTCAGCTTTGAACATTTCATCTCATCATTTTTTTAACCTATGAGTTATATAAACTTGCAAAACGTAATATTTCCTCAATGAAGAAATTGTGCATTGCTGGAATGGTTAAAAGAGAATAAATACCCACTTTTCCTATAGACATAGCTAATTTTGTTGAGCCACATAAATTGTTGTCTTTGTGCAATTTAAATTTTATGTTTACTCTATTATTTCATTTTTTCTCTGTTTGCTTAAAAATAATTACTAAGATTCTTATACAAAACCATACCATGTGGAAAAAACTTAGAAACAAACAGAAAATTAATTACTAAGATTCTTATACAAAACCGTAGCAAGTGCAAATAGTTATTGAGATTCAAGTACAAAACCATAACAAGTACTACACGTACACATGTGAACTCTTTTTCTAGAGTCCATTGCTTCAAATTCCCATTAAGGAGAGTAACATATTGACGTGTAAATCCAGTAATCATTTTTGAATTGTTACAAATTAATAACATGATTAGAGGATATTGCTTCAAATTCCCATTAAGGAGAGTAACATATTTATGAGTAAATCCATTAATAACATGATTAGAGGACATTTGTTGATAATAAATATATGTTACAGAAGAAAAAAGATACCTTTTAGCATTCAAAAATTAATGAAATTTATATATATAATAATGATAACAAGATTTTACTTCTAGATTTGATTATGTATTTATCCAAACAAGGATGTTACCTATTAAGTTATAAACCTATATCCTATCCTAAATTAGAAGGATGAGATTGTTTATAACACCAAAGGTAATCTTTGACTAAATATAACAGTATGAAACAACTAGCCATGAGAATTCCATGGAATGACACTACTAAAACATACATACAAATTTCTGAAATCTTTCTTATAGTAGGTTGCATAACAATTAGCCACCTCACTAGGTCCTCGAAGAAGATTTCTTCTCAAAACCACAAGAAATTTCAAAAGAAAATTTAACATATCCTTCATTTAAACAAAAGGTCAATTTTCCTCAAAAATCAAGAAAGCCATGTCAATCCATCTGATTATTCTCTCATATTAATTACTCAAAAATATAGAATACAAGTTTAATATATAACACTACTTTAATTTGGACAGCAAATATACAACAAAAATATTCCTTTTTCATTATATATAACTTTTATTCTTTCAAACCCAATCTTATGATGATCCAAAATATAAGATTAAAAAACAATTTACAAACACATTTAAATAAACTAATATTAAATCTTTTATAAGCATATTGTAACCACAAAACCTACTACATTTATTAATATTTTAAAGGCAGGAGAATATATCAATACGTGCACACAATATACTGTATGTAGAGGACTTAAAAGCTTGGCAAGGAGAATTCTGTGCTTCCCATGCTTTATTGTACTCTCTATCTATAATTATTTAGTATATCACTTAACGGGAAAGAGGTAAACCCTATTCAAACAGAACTGATAAGCTGCAACAAGTGAGATAAAAACCAAACAATTTGAAACTGAAGGGTAGACGGAGCAACTAACCAGTAACAGCAGATGTGGATGTAACTGAATGAAATGTAAAACGAGGGCGGTAATTCAAACTCCAGCTACATGTTTTGGAATCCGCAACTCCGTTGAATGCTCTGTTTGTGAGGACCTTCATGCTAAGCCAAAGTCTGCTCCACCATACAATCACTGATATTGTCCCACCAAATGCTATCCCGAAACCCATCCCCACAGCAATCATGGACACTTTTTCATCTATTATATCCCATATTGATTTGACATTACCCTCTGAAGGCGATGCCGATGGGACTAGAGTAGTTTTGTTCACCGGACTGCAACTCTATAGAGGCTCCCCGCATAAGCATGGAAGGTTTTTCTGGAATGAACTGGCACTGAATGACTGTAGCTGCGTTCCTCTTGGTATTCGTCCACAGAGCCTGTTCGAAGATAGATCCAAGGAGGCCAGCTTGGACAATACAGAAAGCTCCTCAGGAATTTGCCCTTCCAGCTTATTTTTAGACAAATCCAACTGCTCCAGAGTCGATATCCAACCAAGAGAAGCAGGTATCTCACCTTCCAAACGGTTTCTAGAGAGGTTTAGCAATCTTAAGCTGCTCAGATTTCCTATTCTTTCTGGTATCTGCCCGCTGAGATTGTTACTTGATAAATCAAGTATGGTGTTTGATGTCAGAACATATTCCACCTTATACTCATTTCCTTTCATTACAATGGGTAAGTCCTCATACAGTGTGTTTCCACTCAGTTTTGGATCTCCCAGCTTTCCGAATCCGTGTAGACTGCCAAGATTAGGGGGTATTCTTCCATCAAAGTTATTGTTTGATAAATCTAACACCTGCAAATTTGTGAGGTTTGCCATTGATGCAGGAAGACGACCCTGAAGTTCATTATACCCCAGACTCAAGACTCTCAATTTCTGAAAATTCTCCAGATACCAAGGAAGGTTACCTCCCAAATAATTCCTTCTGAAATCCAACAACTTAAGATCCATACAATTGGCCAAGGATGCAGGCAGAGTCCCGGAGAAACTATTGGAATGGGCAGACAAAACCACTAAAGAAGAAGAATAATTCAAATACAGATTTCCATGGAATAAATTCTGCGACAACTTTAGCCTCCTTAAAGATGTGCAGTTGCTAAGTGTGGGAGGAATTCTTCCCGACAAAAAGTTGTTGGATAGTATCAATTCTGTCATTAAGTTGCAGCTGCCAATAGAGGGTGGAATCTCTCCACTCAGCTTATTTTGAGACAAACTTAAGCGATTGAGAGAAGTGCAATTAGTTATACCCTCAGGAATGTTTCCATACAAGCTGTTATCTGACATATCTAACTCCTCCAACGAGACCAAACCACTTATAGTTTCAGGAATACTCCCAGAAATGTTACTGTTCTGAAGCAACAGCCTGGTAAGATTCTTGAGCTTACCAATACTATGTGGTACAGAACCAGTGAAATTGTTAAAATGAAGAAAGAGGTTTGTTAAAGATTTGAGCTCTCCAATGGAATCGGGTATTATGCCTGTCAGATTGTTTGAATGCAAAGCCAACTCTTTTAAATCATGGAGGTTTTCTATAGCCTTGGGAACTGGCCCCTTCAATTGATTAGTGTCCAACTAAAGTTTTTCAAGCTTGGTCAGTCCAGTTATTACTTGGGGTATGGTGCCTGTTAGACTATTTGTGCCCAGATTTAGGTGAGTTAACTCTCTCAAATTCCCAATCCCATCGGAAATGGCTCCCGTGTATTTATTTTTACCTAAATCTAAGTAAGTTAGCTCGGAGAGATTGAAAATGAGTTCTGGAATTCTCCCTGAAATATTGTTATCAATTAAGGAAAGAGTGGAGAGGGGTAGCCTGGAGATACTCTGAGGCAGGGGTCCGTTCATTCGGTTGTTCGAGCCAACATCAATCCACACAAGATTGCTACAGTTTCCTATTTCTGCAGGGATAGAACCTGTGAGATTGCCAGGGCCATAAAGTGCTAATTGGCCAAGCTGTTTCAATTTTCCTAGTTCTGGTGGTAAACTGCCAGTCAGTGAGTTATCCCCCAGAAACAGTACCTCAAGTGAAGAACAATTACCCAGAGCTGCGGGGATTTGAGAGCCCAACCTGTTAGAGTGCAGGCCAAGGCTTTGCAATTTCTGCAACCTCCCCAGTTCAGACGGTATGCCACCAATCAAGAAATTGTGTGGAAGATCAATGACGGATAAATCAGTGCAATTACTGAGAGGAGGGATGCTACCTGTGAGACTGTTATAGCCAAGAGCCAAAACAAGGAGAGACGTGCACTTCCCCAGAGAAATTGGAATGCTTCCACTGAGACCATTGTGGGGCACGCGGAGATGCTGTAAGCTGCCCAGGCCACCAAACTCTTCTGGTATGCTCCCCGTCAAGTTGTTGATTGAAAGTCTGATCCACTGAATGTGCGTGCAATTGGCAAGAGATGTGGGTATGGAACCCATCAGCCAATTTGATTTTAGGTCCAGTAATCTCAACGCTTTCAGTTGGCCAAGCTGAGGTGGAATCATCCCCCTCAACGAATTATCAGAGAGATTCAAAACTCCTAATAAAGACAGGTTCCCTATGAAGGGTGAAATAGTACCCTCCAATCCCAATTGAGGCAGAATGATGGCCACAACTCTGTTGGTATGCTTTCTGCACCAAACACCATTCCATGAGCACACATTTTCTGAATTAGTGGCAGTCCAGTTGGAAAGCCACTTCATTGGATCCGCTGTAATGCCATTTTTGAAAGCGAGTAGGGCTTCCACGTCCCTCTTCTTAAAAACATCTTCATCTCCCTTGTCGAGTAGCATACGGTCTTTCACAACAGAAAACATTATATCCATGGCATGGTCATGTAAAGCAGAGGCATGAGAAGTATGTGAGGTGTTGTAAATGGGTAATCTGGTGGCCGAGGTTATTGTGAATGCCAGAGCCAAGCCTAACCACAGTATCAGAATTGATATGCGTCCGTGCATTTGTCTGCTGCGCTCCATTTTTTTATGAATCGCAATGACTTCAAGACTCATTGTTGCTCGGCATTCTTGTGCCCACCTGAATATATGTTGCTAGGCATTTCTCGTCTTTACGCCTCGTTGACTCGAGAAATTCAATGACATGAAGACTTCTGTTTGCATAAGGACTCTCCGTCGATTTATTATGCCGAGACCAAGCACAATTTACAGCTTAAATCTACTACTTTTCCAAGATGTCGACTGGTTCGTTTTGTCCGCTAATTTCTTGAAACACAACATCAACAAAAGTTGTGTTCATACTTTAAACCGTGCATGCTTGTCTCACTCACATTAATTATCCTTTTAAATATAATTTTTTAAGGTATTGTAACATTAACTAGTTAACCCTTGTCGAGTAGCATACGATCTTTCACAACAGAAAACATTCCATCCGTGGCATGGGTATGCAAAGCAGAGACATTTTTGATATTTTATATGTAATTAGTGGGTATGTTATTTAGTGTTGAAATAAGATTTAAATTAATTTAAAATTTATTTTAAAATGTCAATTAAATAGTGATAGGGAAAATAAAGGTGAACAATGTATTAAAGATTGATAGTAATTTGCCGAAACTACAATCATAGAAATCATACAATAATAATTTATGTAGCTAAAATAATAAAAAAGACAAGAGAGCCCCCCTAATTACAAGAATCATAAAATTTCATCTCACAAAGTTAATGGAAATGTCCTTGATGTTTTCTTAAAAACATCTTTGTTGCCTTTGTCGAGTAGCATACGACCTTTCACAACACAAAACATTGCATCTGTGGCATGGCTATGCAAAGCAAAGACATGAGAAGAATGCGAGGTGTTGTGAATGGGTATTGCGGTGGCCGAGGTTACTGTTAATGCCAGAGCGATGCCTAACCACAGAATCCGAGTGACTTGAAGAGTAATTGTTGATAGGCATTCATTGTGGTCACCTATATATATGTTGTTAGGCATTTGTTGTCTTTACACAATGTTGACTCGACCAATCCATGGACTTGAAGAATGCAGTCATTCAAGGTTTCAATGTATTATTATTATTTTTCCAAGATGTCAATTAATGCTTCCGCATGTGCACTAATTTTCATGAAATGCAACATCAACATTACTTTATTTTTTAAGCCGTGTTTTATAATTTAAAACCATGGATGCTTGTCACCCTCTCTCCCACATTAATTGTTGTGTTTATGGATCCTTTTAAATATATATATATATTTTAAATTATTATGATAAAATTAGAACATCAACGACTCTAATTTTATATTATAATTTTTTTAAGTGTTTTCTATATAACTATCTTATAGATTATATATTGTGAAAGAAAGATTTTAAATTAATTTAATATTTTATTGTACATTATCAATTTAATAATCATATTAAAAAAATGAAGGTGAATAATTCATCAAATATTGATATTAATTACTTTAAAGAACTCACAAACATAGCAACTACACAATATTTATAATCTACTTCAAAAGGTACAAAATGCAAAATCGACCTTCTAATTACAACATTTATGATGAAGTTTGCTTAAGATTCATTGGTAACTTATCTATCCTCTAACATATTAAAAATTTGCCAACATTAATTTAATATATGTCTATTTAGGAACATTACTCACTTGCCACAAGATGGCAATAATATGTTTTACCAATTCCATCTAGGATCATGTGTCATTTTATAGTTCACTTAGGCAAAACATTCAATGCAGATAGTAACAACAATGATCTTATCTTGACTAGCATACACTAGATTTATGTGTTTGAACTTTGTTCATTGTAAGGTAATCAAATAGGTGGTCATTGTTGGTTCTTCAAAATGGACTTTATACTCATGACAACAACCAATACATCTACAGACATATTTTAAGGAATGATTAATTCCAAATATGAATATCAAGGATGACTGGACCAACTATAGGGACAAGACTGCCCTCTGCACTTCTGGCTCTGTAAAACCAAAGAGGGTGCTCCTAATCTAGTAAAAATAAACCTCACTTCTACAACTTCAGACTGGATTCAATATAACAGATAAATGGTAAGAAAATACTAAATGATAACCAGTCACTTATTCATTCTAATGAGATATGGGTTCTTGTGAACCACTACTCATGAAACATGAGTCAATGAGTTTGACTCAAAAACTACACAACTGAATCATGATAGTAATATCACAATTTGACTTGTTGTAGAAAATGTCTCCTTATTAATAAAATATGAATTCACATTATTTTTCTTAATAATAATATTTAAGTATATATGTTTTTCAATTTATTAAGCAATGTAAAATCATTACAATCTTATCTATCAGCATTGAAAAGAGTTTTTTGACTGGTAATTTTATTAATGTTTATCAAGTTTTTTTTTAAACAATTTCTTTTCTCCTCTTTTCTTTTTTAAATATTAAAAAAGAGAATATCTTAATGAAAGAAGATAATATTGAAAGATATTCTTATGAAAAGAAGAAATAATAAAATCAAGATTTTTCTTTAATGCACATTCTTTTTCCTAGCAATAATATTTAAATATTTATGTCTTTTAATTTTTTAAGCAATGCAAAATCATTACAACTGCTTTCAATCGATAAAAGTTGTTTGGGAGATTTTCTAGTAAAAAAGTTGATTTGAAAATAGGTAACTTTTCAATCAAAATGTTGATTTGAAAATAGTTTAATAAGATACTAAGGTAGTTTTGAAAGAAGCAACTAATGATTTCCTTTATATGCAAATAATAATATCTTGTGTAGCCTCCAATAAACAAAAACATTTTTCTAGTCACATAGATTTACATACAAAATGCCATCAATTTAGATAATATTAGATAGATTGCACCAAAGTCTTATAATTAGTAATTTTTTTTATGCATGAGTGTGGAAAGAAACCAAGGTATTTTAAGATTGTCATCATGTCGTATTGAGTGGAGTACAATATACGCTTATTATCTTTTCAAGAAATGACTTTAGTCATTCCATTGGAAAGGTATTCCATTGAATAAAGTCATACAAATTGAGAAATGTATGTCTATTGGTTTTAGATGTGTGGAACACAATTCATATTGATCAACGTATGAATGCAGACATTTTGGAGTAAATATATCCATTGTACCAATTACTATTTTTGAGGAGATATGTGTGAAATATAATTCACCGTTGAAATTTATGAATGTATAGAGTTTGATACAGATCTATCATTCTAAATTTTCATATAATATTGCTTGAAACAATGTTAATGTAATTTTAGAATTAGTCAGTTACCATTATAGAAAGAGTATATGTGAAAGGCAATTCTGATTGATTGAATTTGTTAAAGTTTATGAAGATACACAGTTGCAAATGGATCTATCAATTAATTAAAGAAAATTTAATACAATTCCAGAAATATCAATTAATTAGTGTTTTGGAAAGAATGTGTGGATGACGGTTCCTATTAACTAATCTAGTCATGAAACTTTATGAAGGAAAAAGCTCGAAATGAACCTACCCATTACAAATTCCAGAACATATTGATTGAAGTGAAGAACGTGTTGTTGTTTTTGACAAAAAATGTGTGGAAGGGAATTCCTGTTTGATTGTAGTATGATTGATCATGTAAGGTAGTAATCCTTCCTTTGGGTTGTAGTCATTTGCATTTGAGAAGTGAGCTCTAGGAAATGTGTCTAAATGCATGTGCATTCCTATTTGTAATATGTTATACTTCTAACAAGGTATAGTAATATTGTGGGTTAAAACCCCACTATGGTTTTTCTCCTAACAGGATTTACATGATAAAAAAATACTTGTGTTATGGTATTGTGGATGCATTTGTGATTCACACAAACTAGTTTAATTTACTAGATCTGAGATAAGGATTTACAATTGATTCATCCCCCCTCTAACTTATTTTCTAACATATTGTGTGAACCCACAATAATGGGCTACACTTTTTAGCCTGAACGGACACTAAACTCTACATTTTGAGAAAAACTTTCAGATTTAGATGCATATTTCCATTGAACCGCTCGAAATCAGAGGATGAAGTAAATTAGAGTCTTTTAGGATTTTTTGTCTAGATTCTAAATATTTAGTTTTTTATTTTTTTTCAATTTATTTGAATAATTTTTCTTTCTCCCACGAAAACTTGTATGTGCTGAAAATGTCATTTTCAAATAGTAACACTATTTTCATAGAGCATAACTTTTTTTGTAAAATAGATTTGATTGCGATTCTTTTGAATTTAGTTTTGTAATATCCATACGGAGGGAATGCAATTGGTTTGATGATATTATTACTATTATTGCATATTTTATTAACATTTGAAGTTGACTAAACCAAAATTTTGACCTACCTTGACTACATAACTTATAACTTATTTTGTATTTATCAAATTTTAATTTATTTTTTTAATAGAAAGTAGACTCGAATACGGAGGGAACTGTTGTTTTTCAAACAAAAAAATCCTTGTTTTACTATTTTTCATTGAACGTCAAACTCAGAGGTTTATATTTGATAAAAAACCTACATTCATTTAACGTCAAAAACCATACACATAATAAATTTAAAAATAGTCAAATATATAATCTTGAGAAAGCTAGTTCCAAGTACTTGTTATATGGAAAAGGACATCTTCTTATTCATCCATTTGATCAACGCGCTTGAGGCCCAAAGCCATGAAATTCTCAGAATTTCTTGAAAACTTGAAACCATGGCCCAAACCAGGCACTTTCGATAGAAAGTACTTTCAATCAAAAGTATTGACTTTCAATTGAAAGTACTTTCTATCGAAAGTCATTTACTTTCGATAGAAAGTCAAGTTTGACTTTCGATAGAAACCTATGTCAGCCTTTTTGATGGCATTTTTGGTTAATAAGAATTAGGTATAAATAAATGTATATTTTTTTCATTTCATAAATCTAAAAGCTTTAAAATAATTTGCATTTAGGAGGAGGAAGACATTTTGGCATGGAATAATTTTCTAAGTTGTGATGGGAAATAAAAAGAGAAGGCTAAACAAAAGTACACGACATTATTCAGAAGAGACTGAACAAAGACTACGTGAAGAATCATGAAAAAGATATCATCATCGGAAACAAGGTATGTCTAAGATGTCTCTAGATAGATATTTTAAGTTGATGGTCAAGACTTGTCTTAATGCTCATGTAAATGTGATATTGTAGGTCTATTAGACTTAACTAGACCTAAACGTAGACCTATTTGAACTAATAAGACTTATTAGGACTAATTAGGACCTATTCTAGGACTAATAGGACCTATTAGGACCCAGTTAGAATCAATGAGAACCAATTAGCACCTAATTAGACTCAATTAGAACCAATGCTGACCTATTAAAACCCAATTAGACTCAATTATAATAAATTAGAACCTAATTAGACTCAATTAGGACCAATTATACCCAATTAGGACCAATTAGAACTAATTAGAACCAAATAGTACCTAATAGGACCTATTTGGACTAATTAGGACCTATTAGGACTAATTAGGACTAATTAGGACCTATTAGGACCTATTAGGACCTATTGGAACCTAATTAGGACTAATTACCTGACCTATTAGGACCAATTAGGACCTAATATAAACCAACTAGACTCAATTAGGACCAATTAGGACCAATTAGGACCTAATTAGGACCTATTAGATTCAATTATGACCTATTAGATCTAATTAGACTCAATTAGGACCAATTAGTACCTAATATGGACCAATTATGACCTATTAGATCTAATTAGACTCAATTAGAACCAATTAGGACCTAATATGGACCAATTAGGGCATAACATGACCTATTAGACTCAATTAGGGCCAATTAGATTCAATTATGACCTATTAGATCTAATTAGACTCAATTAGAACCAATTAGGACCGAATATAGACCAATTAGGACATAACATGACCTATTAGACTCAATTAGGGCCAATTAGATTCAATTATGATGTATTAGATCTAATTAGACTTAATTAGGACCAATTAGGACCTGATATGGACCAATTAGGACCTAACATGACATATTAGACTCAATTAGGACCAATTAGGACCTAATATGGACCAACTAGACTCAAATAGGACCAACTAGACTCAATTAGGACAAATTAGGACCTATTAGATTCAATTATGACCTATTAGATCTAATTAGACTCAATTCTAGGACCAATTAGGACCTAATATGGACCAATTAGGACCTAATATGACCTATTAGACTCAATTAGGGCCAATTAGACTTAATTGGGACCAATTAGGACCTAATATTGACCAATTAGGACCAAACATGACCTATTAGACTCAATTAGGAATAATTAGACTCAATTAGGACAAATGAGGACCTAATATGGACCAACTAGACTCAATTAGGACCAATTAGGACCAAATTATGACCTGTTAAATACAATTATGACCTATCAGATCTAATTAGACTCAATTAGGACCAATTAGGACCTAATATGACCTATTAGAATCAATTAGGGCCAATTAGATTCAATTATGACCTATTAGATCTAATTAGACTCAATTAGAACCAATTAGGACATAACATGACCTATTAGACTCAATTAGGGCCAATTAGATTCAATTATGACCTATTAGGACCTATTAGATCTAATTAGACTTGATTAGGACCAATTAGGACCAATTAGGACCTAATATGGACTAACTAGACTTAATTAGGACCAATTAGGACCTAATTAGGACCTATTAGATTCAATTATGACCTATTAGATCTAATTAGACTCAATTAGAACCAATTAGAACCTAATATGGACCAATTAGGACCAAATAGACTCAATTAGGAGCAAATAGACTCAATTATGACCAATTAGGAACAATTAGGACCTATTAGACTCAATTATGACCAATTAGGAACAATTAGGACCTATTAGATTCAATTATGACCTATTAGATCTAAGTAGACTCAATTAGGAGCAATTAGGACCTAATATGGACCAATTAGGACCTAATATGACCTATTAGACTCAATTAGGGCCAATTAGACTCAACTGGGACCAATTCGGACCTAATATGGACCAATCAGGACCTAACATGACCTATTAGACTCAATTAGGACTAATTAGACTCAATTAGGACCAATTAGGACCTAATATGGACCAACGAGATTCAATTAGGACCAACTAGACTCAATTAGGACCAATTAGGACCTAATTACGATATATTAGATTCAATTATGACCTATTAGATCTAATTAGACTCAATTAGGACCAATATGGACCAATTAGGACATAACATGGACCAGTTAGGACCTAACATGACCTATTAGACTCAATTAGGACTAATTAGATGGGCAATTCTAGGACTAATTTATACTTCATACATGTGTAGGAAATGCTCAAGAATCACAAGCTCAACAAGCTGCCCAACCTTCAGAAGTTGGAGAAAGGTCATCACAAGCTCAACAAGCCCAACCTTTAGAATTTGGAGAAGTTTCATCAAAAGCTCAACAAGCACAAGTCTTAGAATATCAAATAAGTGCACATCTCTCTCTTTCTCTCATAGACTCTCTCGATTTAGTCACTGTCTCGATTTAGTCTCTTATTGGTGAATATATATTTTGGGTCTTTCCCCTGAGAAGAAGTTATTATTTTTGTTGTGTACATGCAGCCTTTGATGATGAAAATGTTGGAAAATGTTGATCTTGCAATGCCTAGCTACCTTTAAATAAAAATCCAAGCGAGTATCTTGGCATGGGTTGATATACTCACATACAATTCCTAACATGAATTCTTCAATCGCCTAATCCCCGGGGTATAAGGGAATGGTAGGGAAGTGATGCTTTTCCCATGCCTTTTTAAAAAAAAATATGTGGCACATTAAGGGTAAGGATGTGTCTGATGTTGTTAAATAATTCTTTGGTGCTTGAAGAATCCTAAAGGAAATTAATGCCACTTTCCTTGTTTTGATCCCTAAAAAGACTAGGGCTGACTCTGTGGATTCATTAAAACCTATTAGCCTCTACAACTCTTTGTACAAAATTACCTCAAAAGTTCTCACCTCTATAGTTTTGAATTGGTACATGATCTTATTTCTCCCCAGCAAAATGAGTTTGTCTCTTGTGGGAAAATCTCAAACTCTATCATCTCATTGCATGAAAATATTCACTCTCTTATCAGCTCTTCTAATCATGGATTCCTCATGAAAGTTGAATTATCTAACCTGCTTATGATAGAGTTTATTGAGGTTTCCTCCTCAATGTCTTCCATGGTTTTGGCTTTGGAAATAAAGTTGTCTAGTTGATTCATCGGCTTATCTCTACCACTTCTATGGTTGTGATGGTTAATGGATCCCCTTTTAACTTCTTCTCACCTTCAAGGGGGCTTACCCAAGGGGATATTATATATCCTATCCTCTTTTCTATTCTGGTTGAATTTCTAGGGAGATACTTTCTTAAACTCAATAGAAATGGAGTTATCCAAGGGTTAAAGTCATCATCTCATCCCCAAACTTTCTGTCATGAACAATTTGTGGGTGACACTATTCTTATGGGGGAAACCACTATTAAAGAAGATAGAAATATTAAATTGGCCTTCAATACTTATTCTAGTGCCTCGGGTATATTGATTAATTGGGAAACAAACTCTTTATTCTTTATCAATAGCCTAGAAGAATGGCGATTGAGGATTTGTAAACTTATTGGATGTGTTACTTTTTCTCTCCCTGGGACTTATTTGGCCCTACCTTGGGGTGAAAACTCCACAATTCCTTTTGGATATCCCTAATTAAAAAATTCAATAGATATTTGGCTTTTTGGAAAGGTAATTTGCTAAGTCAGGTAGGAAAAGTGAAATTACTTAAAATTTGTCTCCATGACCTCCTTGTCTATGTCTTAAATCTATTCAAAATTCCAACAAAACATATGGAATTGTTGGAAAGAATTCAGAACAATTTTATCTAGTTAGGAAATAAAGAAAGGAAGAGAATACCTCTGATTGATTGGGTGAAATTGTGCAAATCCAAAAAAGGGTGGTCTCGGTATCATGCCTATTTGTATGTTGAATATAGCCTTGATGGCTAAACATATTTGGAGAATGTGTGAGGATGAGAGGGAATGAAATATCATTTGGAAAAAAAAATATCTCTTCAATGCCCCATCTCTTGAGTCCATATTTTCTGAGATCCCAATATAATAAATTGTTCCTATATCTGGAATCATGTTTAGGGAGTTAAGGAAGTGGTTGTGAAAGGGAAAAGGTAGAAACTGGGAAATGGAAGTAAAATCCGGCTTTGGAGGACTGTTGATTGATGTAAAAACCTTGAGAGATTCTTCCACTTGATAAGAGTATCATTCAGAGATATAAATTGATTTATGGAAATCTGTTTGTTGATTACTACAAGAATGGTTCCTGGGTTAATTTGAGTATTCTAGACACAAATTTTTCTCAAAGTAAGATTTCTCTCAATTCTAGATTAGTGAAAGGAGATTAATTTTATTCTTTCATCTGGGATCTTAATCCTAATAGGAAATTTGTTGTCTCTTCTAGATTGTCTCCTCTTTATGATTATGATGGGGAAATCTATTTATGAGATTATTGCTAAATTAATTTAAATATTATCCCTAAAGTTGAGATCTTTTTCAAGATTCTTGTCCAAAATAAAATTATAACTATCGATAATCTGTGTAGGAGGGTGTTTTTTCTTACTAACAGATGCATTCTTTGCAAGAATGATTTTGGGGTTTCTTTTCACCTATTCTTCCAGTGCACTTTTGCACTTGAAATCTGGGGATACATCCTCCAAGGATAGAATCTCTCTTGGATCTTCCTAGGGAATATTATGGACTTTCTTATGCAATAGATCTACCCAGCTCCTAATAAAGATTCTAAGATGGCTTGGTCATTAGTTTCTCCTCTCATCTTCTATAATCTTTGGAAAGTGCACAATAATGGTATCTTTAGGGACACAGAGGCCCCTTTGATTGTGATTGCTAAAAATATTATTAGGGCTAACAAGGATAACTTTTCTTCTATCAAAGGAGGATATGAATTTGAAGGAGAAGGATATGATTCTAATTCCTTTCTATTTTGTAACTTTAATTCTAAAGGAAAGAAGGAAATTATGGGGGAGGGTCTTGTCTGGTTATATCCTATAGTGGGCTGGTTTGAGGCCAATTTTGATTGTGCTGCTAAAGGAAACTTGGGCCAGGCTGGTTGTGGGGGGTTAGTTAGAGATATATATGAAAACTACATAGGGGCAGTGGAAATCCCTTTGGGTGTATAGACTAGACATGTTTATGAAGTAATAGGTGTTCTTTGGGTTCTTAAACTTGCTAAGAAGTTAAAATGCCAAAATATTTGGGTGGAGGGTGATTCTAACAACATCATCAAATTCTTACTTGGAAATAATAAGGCCTCTTGGTCTATAGAGCCCATCATTAGGGAGGTTGAGGTCATTATGTGTATTTTCAATTAGGTAAAAATTTCCCACACATATCATGAAACTAATAAATTCACAGATCATGTTGCCAACATTACACTTAAAAGTAATGAAATCATTACTTGGAATGGATGCCTTAACAAAGAATAAGAATTAAAAAGAATCATTAATTATGATTTGATGTATAGTAATGTTGTAAGGATAATAGCCAATTATGGAAATGACATTCAAGAAACTTAATTTTAGGAAAGGCATTATGACTATGTAGGGAAAGTACAAAAATATCCTTTGTAATCCTCCTCGACACATTTTTGAGGTTTCTATTTGGGTGTTTTCTATTAGATATATTTTTTGCAATTGCTCGAGAGACATATTCTATTGAAAGAAACATGGGAGGATACCTTAAGAGACAGGAACCTAACTCATGGAAGATTTGGGAAGAGGAGAAGGAGGTCTGGAATCATCTCAAGAAAGGTGGAGTCACCACCTACATTGAATACCTTCATGGTTTTGATAGTGAGGTAATGAAAACTTTTGCTAAAAGCTAGGATGGGTTTTTTGTCACTCTCCATGGGGTTAATGTTGAGCTTAAGATTAATTTTAGTTTTGAAATTATGGGTCTTTATAGCTCTGGGAAAGATTTATTTAAGGAGAGAAATATCCTCAATGTTTTGGTGTATAAATTCCCTAGTACTAAGGATGAGGAATATTTTTTAACCAAGACAAGTAATTATTACAATATTAAGAAAATTAAGCCCTTTTGGAGGAAATGTTGACCTTTTTCATGGCCTACTTCACCATGGATGGAAGACACACTAGGGTACATAGCTACAACTTTATGTTTTTAAACCATTTTCGATGCAAGAATAGGGTTTCTTTCCTATTTTTCATTCTCAAGTCTCTGAATCATATCCTCGTGCTATAACATAAGAAAAAACCGAATAATTTTATCCTCCATGAAGGGATTATCTTTTGTAACTCTGATTATTGCAAAATTTGGACCCCTAAGCCAACCATTAAGGATTCAAAGAGAAAGAAGAAAGTGGTCAGTGCTAGTTCAGATGAGGCTGAAAGGAAAATACCTTGGGGATATAAAGGAAGAAAGGAAACCTCTATTAACCTTCGTAATTAGTTTAATAGTGAAAAGGGTATGGATACAGAGGGTGAATGTAATGTCAAGTCTCAAAAGAAAGGGATGAGTATGGCTAAGCCTGGGTTTGATGAAGAGAAAGGTATGGAATTAGAGGATGAAGATGAAGCTACTGCTAAGTCTATTAAGGGTATACCCTTAAATGGTGTGGTGGATACAACTTCTTGAGAAGTTAGGAATTCTCCAAAGAAGGGTTATTAGAAGGTGGAGGGAAATCAAAAGAGAAGAAAGGAGAGGCAAGTGGATGATAAAAAGACTCAGTAGGAGGAAGTTAAAAAGGATAACAAATAGAAAAGTGGAAAAGGTAACGATAATAATCACTATATTATGGACTATTCTAATTTTGGCTTGTTGGCCCACCCTCTAAGGCCCAAAAAATAAGGTTGTGTATAACATTTATAATTTTAGAAGGAAAGAGGAGATGGCTCATCCAAGTCTTAGTCCTCTAGAGCACAATTTGGATTCCTTTCTAGTTTTCCTCAAGAATTCTAATCTCAGTGCCAATATTTTCCATTCCATGGACAACTGGGTGCATATTGAATTGAACAACATATATTCCAAATGAGACACTATTTAGGATCCTCTAGATAAGGATTCTTAGGCCAGGAAGAATCTTGAAGAGAGTATTAGGGTCCATATTCATGGCATTGTAACATGATAAAATGGATGTTTCTATTCAAAAAATTATGGCCTTGAATGAAAAAATGAAGAAGATGGTGGTGAATAGGGATGTTGGATAGGTGGTTCTAGATGAAGTGATGAAAATGGTTGTTGTTGAAGGTCACGAGATGTGTACTTAGGCTATTCTTAGCAAGAAGGCATCCTTCCTGAAGACCCCCAAGCCCTTAATGAAGTCGTGGATGATGTTACTATCATTGAAGAGGAAACGACTTCTACTTTGAAAGACTTGGCCTAATGATCAAATTTTCCTTGTTTTTCTATCCTATTTTTTGCGTTGGGCCATTGGTGTTGTCTTTTGTGGTGGGTTCTATTGCTAGTTGTTGGTCTAGTCCTACTAGTTTTTCTTTATTCTGACAATGCTTTGTTATTGTAGTCTTTATTGAATATCTTTTGTAATCCTTTGTAAGGGATTTCGGGGCTCCCCTCAAAACTTATTTTTTCCTTAATCAAAAACCTATGGTGTACGACCACCATAGATTAATGAAAATTTCACATTTTCTCATTTTTTTATCTTCAAGAGAATTGTATATAGATTGATGTCATATAATTTATTTTCCAAAAAACCTAAAAACAAAAAAAATATTTAAGTTTTATTGAACCTCACTATTTTATCATATCATCTTGTAATTTACATTTCTAAAATCAGGTTGAAGAGAACTCTAATGGGTTTTCATTTCGTAAAAAAATATGATAAATAAGGCCCTCAAAAAACTATATAGAAATGCATAAATCTCACAATCCAGTGCCTTAGCCATTATTTTGGAGGTCCAAGCATATGCTTGGTCCCACCAAGCCTATCCCAAACTAAAACCTGAGGTGCAAGAATGTGTCCCACTCTATTTTTTATGAAACATGTGCCTGTTATTTAAAATTTAAGAAATGGGTGCATGTTTCTTATATAGAATAAATCAATGTGTAAAAATTCATTTATATTCATGATTAAAGAAAACTGAAAATAGGCACTCATTTTTTAAAAAAACAAGCACCCATTTTTCAAAAAATAGGTACCCATTTTTTTGAATTTTGGATCAGGCATCTAAACCTAGAGCGGGTGTGCATTTTTTTCAAAATGGGTGTCTTTTTCTAGTAGCATTTTCTAATTCCACAAGACTTCCTCTAAATCGAGACCCAATGTCTTGCACTTACCCTTAATTCATTTAGGCAATACAATCAAAGGTGGAAGAAACAACATTTTCTTTCTCTCTTTAGTCAATTTTTGTTAATCTTACCTTCACTAGCATACATTAGGCTTATGTGTTTGAACTGTATTAGTAATAAGGTAAGAAAATAGGTCCTCACATTGGTGGACTATATAAAATAAATATAAATTTATCAATTTTCCAATGATATAAGTTTTTACGGGACCATTATATTTATTTAGAAAATATTCAAACCATAGTTTATATTTTTTATTTTAAAGCTAAGATTCTTATTTCTATTTATTGAGGTGAAATGGTTATAGTTTTCTTATTTCTCTAGATGAACATTCACACTCTCCTTAAAAAAAATATCTCTCCACCTCAAAAATTATATGTATCCACCTTTATAAGATGACGAGCAGAGAGGAACACCTGAAAGAGAAGCCACCCTCAAACCATTCCTACAACCAAGTAGCCAAAGATAGGAGTAGCCTACACAAACTAACATCCCCACTTCTTAAAAGACATTTGACCACCTCCACTAGGGAGGCTCTCAACTGAATAGGAATAGTAAGAGATGGGGAACAAAAAGGAGGCTACAAGAACTAACCCTTAGGCACTAAATGAATCCCCACCTCTAGAGGAGATAAATATAGCTTAAAAGGAATCATACAGGACTGGAAGAGGGAAAGAAAATAATATAGCCATAGACAAGAAAAGAAGATAAGACCACCACCAAGAAAAAATAGAAAAAATTCCCTAACCAAAACTAAAAGTAACAAAAGATGTTCCCTTGAAAAACTAGTAGAAATCACCAAAGACCAAAAGGAAAAAGGGTCAACAAAAGATAAAGTAGCCAGACCCACATAAATAAAAAGAAAGAAAGAGCAACACACCAAAAAAAATCCAACAAAAGAGGAGATACAACCACTAGAGACAAACAAGGATGTCCTCGAACCAAACAAAGCCCCACTAGCTAAACCCCAAAATTGAAGCAGCATGCACACACCCACAAAATATGAGGAGAGGAGGTCAGAAAGGGGCCAAGGAAAAATAAGGAAAAAGAATCCCAAAATAGATTGAGTACAGAAAAAATAATCAATACAAAGGAAAAAAAGATTCCCCAAAGGAATAGTTAAAGGAAAAGGCGTAGGGAGCTAACCCAAAAGAGAACACGCCACCAAGGAAAATCCCATCTCGATGCAGGGAAGCCTCTTAAGAGGAAATGCAGCCAACAAAAAGAAATAGAGAACGTGAAACACAAATCCATGGATTTAGACACTGTATCCACCAGAGACTCCTTATAAAGAAGCATAGGTGCAACCAGTGATCCTCAACACCCATAGTAACCTTAGATAATGACAATCACAACACTAGCTACAACCTTCCTTCGACTAGAGACAAACCAGAAGCAGACACCATCCACACTTTTATCACAACCAACATCCCCTTCTCTATCATCCAAATAGAAATGAGGAAAGAGAAAGTGTGGAGAAAAAATAGACCATCACAAAGCCAAACGCCCTATCGAACCAACATCCCTTGAAGGAAATATAGGTCTATATTGCCATTCTCCTATTCATCTCCCTCCTCTAAGTTTATAGAAACCCTAGTTCTCACTCCACACCCACTTTCGCTCAACACCATTACTTTTATGGATGCATTTATGTTACTATTATTTAGTGTATTTATCCTTTAGTTTATTTAATGATTATGCAAGACTTAATGGCCTATGTAGCTAATATACAATATTCATTTAATTTTGTTATCTTACTGAACTCTCATACCAATAACACTTCTATTTTGATGAATTATTGCTTGTAAAAAGTTTGTTAGTATTAATGGTTATCTAGGAAATGAACCTTATTACCATCCATTTTTTATTAAAATCTAGAAATTGTAGATGTAGGGGATTTTGTCCTTCTGGTTGTTGTTGCCAAAAGTTTGGGTTGTTGTGTTTTAATTTTTGTGTTGTTCTTATTGTAAGGGATTAGAGGCCCCTTTGTGCTGAGTTAACATTAAAAATCAAAAGCCATCAATAGTCTTATCAATACATGCAAAACGTTTCCTAGCTAAGAGTAGCTTCATTTTGGTAGAATAGAATGTTTAATGAATTTTTTAGCTCCATACAAGACTAAACTAAGACTATGTGCATGTAGGAGGAATTTATGATATGAACAATCAAATTGTGTTCAATAAGGAAATTGGTCAAAAATGGGAAATTTTAAGATACTGAAATGTTTTTTTAGGTTGGAATTTATATCTGAGCAAGACTAAAATAAATTTTACATATAAACTTCGCAAAAGTTCTATACGAATGAGAAATATTACATGAAACCACAAACTTCATGTTTTGTGTCATTTTTTACCTAGAAAACTTGAAAAATTGAGCTTTATATTGTACAATTCCGAAGATCAAGAAGGTGGTTGTTTCAAAGTCAATGAAATGTTTGCAAACAGAACCTTGTTATGATTTTTTTTACTTTAACAAACAATAGGCGTGTTAAAAGGTACCAATGGAAAGATTAATTTAACTATACATGGTAAGCCTCCCCATGAGCTTACCATGAGGGATTCAATTATTCCTTTTCAATATAATGATTGTTACTAATATTCTCATTTTCTGATTCAGCTCACAAACTTTCTAGAAGGTTTCTATGTTGCATGCAAGTAGATCTATGATCAAGATAAATTTATTTTAAAATAATTTCATTGACATATTTTACATAATTTATTTTAGTAAAAATATGAACATACTAGTTATTCCAATGAAATAATTGTTCTATTTTGAAATCCAACTTACAACAAAACTTTCAGCCTTGAACATTTCCTCTCATTTTTTTTTTCACCTGTGAGTTATATAAACTTGCAAAACGTCATATTTGCTCAATGGAGAAATTGTGTATTGTTGGAACAATTAAAAGAGAATAAATACCCACTTTTCCTATAGACGCAACTAATTTTGTTGAGCCACATAAATTGTTGTCTCTGTGCAATTTAAATTTTATGTTTACTCTACTATTTCATTTTTTTCTGTTTGCTTAAAAACAATTACTGAGATTCTTATACAAAATCATACCATGTGGAAAAAACTTTGAAACAAATAGAAAATTAATTACTAAGATTCTTATACAAAACCATAGCAAGTGCAAATAAATATTGAGATTCAAGTACAAAACCATAACAAGTGCTACTTGTACACATTTGAACTCTTTTTCCAGAGTCCATTGCTTCAAATTCCCATTAAGGAGAGTAACATATTTATGAGTAAATCCAGTAATCATTTTTGAATTATTACAAATTAATAACATGATTAGAGGACATTTTCTGATAAGAAATATTTGTTATAGAGGAAAAGCAATATGTTTCAGCATTTAAAAATTTATGAAATCTCTATATATATTATAATGATAATAAGATTTTACTTCCAGATTTGGTTATGTATTTATACAAACAAGGATGTAACCTATTAAATTAAAAACCTATATCCTATCCTAAATTAGAAGGACAAGATTATTTATAGCACAGAAGGTACTCTTCGACTAAATATAACAGTATGAAACAACTAGCCATAAGAGTTACATGGAACAACACTTCTAAAACATAAGTACAAATTCCTGAAATCCTTCTTATAGTAGGTTGCATACCAATTAACCACCTCACTAGTTCCTCAAAGAAGATTTCCTCTCAAAACCACAAGAAATTTCAAAAAAAAATTTAACATATTCTTCATTTAAACAGCATATCAATTTTTCTGAGAAATCAAGAAAGCCATGTCAATCTATCTAATCATTCTCTCATATTAGTTACTCAAAAATATAAGACACAAGTTTAATATATAACAATGCTTTAATTTGAACAGCAAATATACAAATATATATATATATATATATATATATATATATATATATATATATATATATATATATATATATATATATATATATATATATTATTTTTTCATTATATCTAACTTTTATTCTTTCAAACCCAATCTTATGATAATCCCAATATAAACTTAAAAGACAATTTGAAAACACATTTAAATAAACTAATATTAAATCTTTTATAAGCATATTGAAACCACAAAACCTACTACATTTATTAATATTTTAAAAGCAGGAGAATATATCAATACGTGCACACAATATACTGTATGTAGAGCACTTAAAAGCTTGGCAATGAGAATTCTGTGCTTCCCATGCTTTATTGTACTGTCTATCTATAATTATTTAGTATATCACTTAACGGGAAATAGGTAAACCCTATTCAAACAGAACTGATAAGCTGCAACAAGTGAGATAAAACCCAAACAATTTGAAACTGAAGGGTAGACGGAACAACTAACCAGTAACAGCAGATGTGGATGTAACTGAATGAAATGTAAAACGAGGGCGGTACTTCAAACTCCAGCTACATGTTTTGGAATCCGCAACTCCGTAGAACGCTCTGTTTGTGAGGACCCTAATGCTAAGCCAAAGTCTGTTCCACCATACAATCACTGATATTGTTCCACCAAATGCGATCCCAAAACCCATCCCCACAGCAATCATGGACACTCTTACATCTATTATATCCCATATTGATTTGACATTACCCTCTGAAGGCGATGCCGATGGGACTAGAGTAGTTTTGTTCACCGGACTGCAACTCTGTAGAGGCTCCCCGCATAAGCATGGAAGGTTTTTCTGGAATGAAGTGGCATTGAATGACTGGAGCTGCGTTCCTCTTGGTATTCGTCCACAGAGCCTGTTCGAAGATAGATCCAAGGAGGCCAGCTTGGACAATACAGAAAGCTTCTCAGGAATCTGCCCTTCCAGCTTATTTTTAGACAAATCCAACTGCTCCAGAGTCGATATCCAACCAAGAGAAGCCGGTATCTCACCTTCCAAACGGTTTCTAGAGAGGTTTAGCAATCTCAAGCTGCTCAAATTTCCTATGCTTTCTGGTATCTACCCGCTGAGATTGTTACTTGATAAATCAAGTATGGTGTTTGATGTCAGAACATATTCCACCTTATACTCATTTCCTTTCACTACAATGGGTAAGTCCTCATACAGTGTGTTTCCACTCAGTTTTGGATCTCCAAGCTTTCCGAATCCCTGTAGACTGCCAAGATTAGGGGGTATTCGTCCATCAAACTTATTGTTTGATAAATCTAAGACCTGCAAATTTGTGAGGTTTGCCATCGATGCAGGAAGACGACCCTGAAGATCATTATACCCCAGACTCAAGACTCTCAATTTCTGAAAATTAGTCAGATACCAAGGAAGGTCACCTCCCAAATGATTCCTTCTGAAATCCAACAACTGAAGATCCATACAGTAGGCCAAGGATGCAGGCAGAGTCCCGGAGAAACTATTGGAGTGTGAAGACAAAACCTCTAAAGAAGAAGAATAATTCAAATACGGATCTCCATGGAATAAATTCTGCGACAACTTTAGCCTCCTTAAAGATGTGCAGTTGCTAAGTGTGGGAGGAATTCTTCCCGACAAAAGGTTGTTGGATAGTATCAATTCTGTCATTAAGTTGCAGCTGCCAATAGAGGGTGGAATCTCTCCACTCAGCTTATTTTGAGACAAACTTAAGCGATTGAGAGAAGTGCAATTAGTTATACCCTCAGGAATGTTTCCATACAAGCTGTTATCTGACATATCTATCTCCACCAACGAGACCAAACCACTTATAGTTTCAGGAATAATCCCAGAAATGTTACTGTTCTGAAGCAACAGCCTTCTAAGATTCTTCAGCTTACCAATACTACGTGGTACAGAACCAGTGAAATTGTTAAAATGAAGAAACAGGTTTGTTAAAGATTTGAGCTCTCCAATGGACTCGGGTATTATGCCTGTCAGATTGTTTGAATGCAAAGCCAACTCTTTTAAATCTTGGAGGTTTTCTATAGCCTTGGGAACTGGCCCCATCAATTGATGAGAGCCCAAGTTAGGTTTTTCAAGCTTGGTCAGTCCATTTATTACTTGGGGTATGGTGCCTATTAGACTATTTGTGTCCAGATTTAGTAAAGTTAACTCTCTCAAATTTCCAATGCCATCGGAAATGGCTCCCGTGTATTTGTTAAAACCAAAATTTAAGTAAGTTAGCTGGGTGAGATTGAAAATTAGTTCTGGAATTCACCCTGAAAAATTGTTATCAAATAAGGAAATAGTGGAGAGGGGTAGCATGGAGATACTCTGAGGCAGGGGTCCGTTCATTCGCTTACTTGATCCAACATCAATCCACACAAGATTGCTACAGTTTCCTATTTCTGCAGGGATAGAACCTGTAAGATTGCCAAGGCCATAGAGTGATAATTGGACAAGCTGTTTCAATTTTCCTAGTTCAGGTGGTAAACTGCCAGTCAGTGAGTTATCCCCCAGAAACAGTACCTCGAGAGAAGAACAATTACCCAGAGCTGCAGGGATTTGAGAGCCCAACCTGTTAGAGTGCAGACGAAGGCTTTACAAATTCTGCAACCTCCCCAGTTCAGACGGGATGCCACCAATCAAGAAATTGTGTGGAAGATCAATGACGGATAAATCAGTGCAATTACTGAGAGGAAGGATGCTACCTGTGAGACTGTTATAACCAAGAGCCAAAACAAGGAGAGACGTGCACTTCCCCAGAGAAATTGGAATGCTTCCATTGAGACCATTGTAGGACAAGCGGAGATGCTGTAAGTTGCCCAGGCCACCAAACTCTTCTGGTATGCTCCCCGTCAAGTTGTTGATTGAAAGTCTGATCCACTGAATGTGCGTGCAATTGGCAAGAGATGTGGGTATGGAACCCATCAGCCAATTTGATTTTAGGTCCAGTAATCTCAACGCTTTCAGTTGGCCAAGCTGAGGTGGAATTCTTCCCCTCAACGAATTATCAGAGAGATTCAAAACTCCTAATAAAGATAGGTTCCCTATGAAGGGTGAAATAGTACCCTCTAATCCCAATTGAGGCAGAATGATGGCGACAACTCTGTTGGTATTCTTTCTGCACCAAACACCATTCCACGAGCACACATTTTCTGAATTGGTAGCAGTCCAGTTGGAAAGCCACTTCAGTGGATCCGCTGTAATGCCTCTTTTGAAAGAGAGTAGGGCTTCCACGTCCCTCTTCTTAAAAACATCTTCATCTCCCTTGTCGAGTAGCATACGGCCTTTCACAACAGAAAACATTGTATCCATGGTATGGCCATGTAAAGCAGAGGCATGAGAAGTATGTGAGGTGTTGTAAATGGGTAATCTGGTGGCCGAGGTTAATGTGAATGCCAGAGCCAAGCCTAACCACAGTATCCAAATTGATGTGCGTCCGTGCATTTGTCTGCTGCGCTCCAATTTTTTATGAATCGCAATGACTTGAAGACTCATTGTTGCTCGGCATTCTTGTGCCCACCTGAATATATGTTGCTAGGCATTTCTCATCTTCACGCCTCGTTGACTCGAGAAATTCAATGACATGAAGACTTCTGTTTGCATAAGGACTCTCCGTCAATTTGTTATGCCGAGACCAAGCACTAATTTACGGCTTAAATCTACTACTTTTCCAAGATGTCGACTGGTTCGTTTTGTCCGCTGATTTCTTGAAACACAACATCAACAAAAGTTGTGTTCATACTTTAAACCGTGGATGCTTGTTCCACTCACATTAATTATCCTTTTAAATATAATTTTTTAAGGTATTGTAGCATTAACTAGTTAACCCTTGTCGAGTAGCATACGACCTTTCACAACAGAAAACATTCCATCTGTGGCATGGGTATGCAAAGCAGAGACATTTTTTATATTTTATATGTAATTAGTGGGTATGTTATTTAGTGTTGAAATAAGATTTAAATTAATTTAAAATTTATTTTAAAATGTCAATTAAATAGTGATAGGGAAAATAAAGGTGAACAATGTATTAAAGATTGATAGTAATTTGCCAAAACTACAGTCATAGAAATCATACAATAATAATTTATGTACCTAAAATAATAAAAAAGACAAGAGAGCCCCCCTAATTACAAGAATCATAAAATTTCATCTCACAAAGTTAGTGGAAATGTCCTTGATGTTTTCTTAAAAACATCTTTGTCGCCCTTGTCGAGTAGCATATGACCTTTCACAACACAAAACATTGCATTTGTGGCATGGCTATGCAAAGCAGAGACATGAGAAGAATGCGAGGTGTTGTGAATGGGTGTTGCGGTGGCCAAGGTTACTGTGAATGCCAGAGCGATGCCTAACCATAGAATCCGAATGAGTGCATGTCTTGTCTTTTTCCTACAACACTCCATTTTTTTTCAAGTCAGAATCACTTGAAGAGTAATTGTTGATAGGCATTCATTGTGGTCACCTATATATATGTTGTTAGGCATTCATTGTCTTTATGCAATGTTGACTCGACCAATCCATGGACTTGAAGAATGCAGTCATTCAAGGCTTAAATGTATTATTATTATTTTTCCAAGATGTCAATTAATGCTTTGGTATGTGCGCTAATTTTCGTGAAACACAACACCAACATTACTTCATTTTTTAAGCCGTGTTTTATAATTTAAAACCATGGATGCTTGTCACCCTCTCTCCCACATTAATTGTTGTGTTTATGGATCCTTTTAAATATATATATATATTTTAAATTATTATGATAAAATTAGAACATCAATGACTCTAATTTTATATTATAATTTTTTTTAGTGTTTTCTATATAACTATCTTATAGATTATCTATTGTGAAAGCAAGATTTTAAATTAATTTAATATATTATTGTGCATTATCAATTTAATAATCATATTAAAAAAATGAAGGTGAATAATTACTCAAATATTGATATTAATTACTTTAAAGAACTCACAAACATAGCAACTACACAATATTTATAATCTACTTCAAAAGGTACAAAATGCAAAATCGACCTTCTAATTACAACATTTATGATGAAGTTTGCTTAAGATTCATTGGTAACTTATCTATCCTCTAACATATTAAAAAGTTGCCAACATTAATTTAATATATGTCTATTTAGGAACATTACTCACTTGCCACAAGATGGCAATAATATGTTTTACCAATTCCATCTAGGATCATGTGTCATTTTATAGTTCACTTAGGCAAAACATTCAATGTAGATAGTAACAACAATGATCTTATCTTGACTAGCATACACTAGATTTATGTGTTTGAACTTTGTTCATTGTAAGGTAATCAAATAGGTGGTCACTGTTGGTTCTTCAAAATGGACTTTATGCTCATGACAACAACCAATACATCTACTGACAGATTTTAAGGAATGGTTAATTCCAAATATGAATATTTAGGATGACTGGACCAACTATAGGGACAAGATTGCCATCTGCACTTCTGGGTCTACAAAACCAAGGAGGGTGTTCCTAATCTAGTAAAAATAAACCTCACCTCTACAACTTCAGGCAGGATTCAATATAATAGATAAATGGTAAGAAAATACTAAATGATAGCCAGTCACTTATTCATTCTAATGAGATATGGGTTCTTGTGAACCACTACTCATGAAACATGAGTCAATGATTTTGACTAAAAAACTACGCAACAGAATCGTGATAATAATATCACAATTTGACTTGTTGTAGAAAATGTCTCCTTATTAATAAAATATGAATTCACATTATTTTTCTTAATAATAATATTTAAGTATATATATTTTTCGGTTTATTAAGCAATGCAAAACCATTATAATCTTATCTATCGGCATTGAAAAGAGTTTTTTGATTGGTAATTTTATTAATGTTTATCAAGTTTTTTTTTAAACAATTTCTTTTCTCTTCTTTTCTTTTTTAAATATTAAAAAAGAGAATATCCTAATAAAAGAAGATAATATTGAAAGATATTTTTATGAAAAGAAGAAATAATAAAATCAAGATTTTTCTTTAATGCACATTCTTTTTCTTAGCAATAATATTTAAATATTTATGTCTTTTAATTTTTTAAGCAATGCAAAATCATTACAATTGCTTTGAATTGATAAAAGTTGTTTGAGAGATTTTCTAGTAAAAAAGTTGATTTGAAAATAGGTAACTTTTCAATCAAAATGTTGATTTGAAAATAGTTTAATAAGATACTAAGGTAGTTTTGAAAGAAGCAACTAATGATTTCCTTTATATGCAAATAATAATATCTTGTGTAGCCTCTAATAAACAAAAACATTTTTCTAGTCACGTAGATTTACATACAAAATGCTATCCATTTACATAATATTAGATAGATTGCACCAAAGTCATATAATTAGTAATTTTTTTGATGCATGAGTGTGGAAAGAAACCAAGGTATTCTAAGATTGTCATCATGTCGTATTGAGTGGAGTACAATATACGCTTATTGTCTTTTCAAGAAATGACTTTAGTCATTCCATTGGAAAGGTATTCCATTGAATAAAGTCATACAAATTGAGAAATGTATGTCTATTGGTTTTAGTTTGGTATCCCTGGTTGTAAGTAGAGAGTTGAGAATAAATCTATTTGTTTTGGAAAGATGTGTGGCACACAATTCATATTGATCAATGTATGAATGCAGACATTTTGGAGTAAATCTATCCATTGTACCAATTACTTTTTCTGAGGAGATATCTGTGAAATATAATTCACCGTTCAAATTTATGAATGTATAGAGCTTGATATAGATCTATCATTCTAAATTTTCATATAATATTGCTTGAAACAAAATGTTAATGTAATTTTAGAATTAGTATATGTGAAAGGCAATTTTGATTTATTGAATTTGTCAAAGTCTATGAAGATACACAGTTGCAAATGGATCTATCAATTAATTAAAGAATATTTAATACAATTCCAGAAATATCAATTAATTAGTGTTTTGGAAAGAATGTGTGGATGACGGTTCCTATTAACTAAACTAGTCATGAAACTTTATGAATGAAAAAGCTCGAAATGAACCTACCCATTACAAATTCCACAACATATTGACTGAAGTGAAGAACGTGTTGTTGTTTTTGACAAAAAAATGTGTGGAAGGGAATTCCTGTTTGACATGAAGTGGCGAATATTAATGAACGGTCCCTTCAATACGACAGAAAGACAATGAACGCATGTCACACGTTCTTTAGATATTTTTAGGAATGCATGTCGCAACTCGTTCGAAGCAACGAAAGTCTACAACAACTTCTTGGAATCAGAATATGTCCATAATTTTTAGTTTTTCTCCTCAACAGTTTATATAATTTATTTTTGCTTTTTTGATAATTTTTGAATATATATATGGATGAATGAAATTTTTTATATATGTACGAATGGATGAATATGTCGGTACTTATGTATTCTAAAAAACTAATTTCTTTCTTACTTGAAGTATTTGAACTAAATATCATGACATAAATAAAATGTAGAAACGTAGTCTATACAAATTATTTATTTCACTTTCATTATATTGACATTAGTACATAACTTATGCTTCTTATGTTTATAGTTACATGTTTCAAATCTACATTCAACTTAGGTGGGTTTTTAAAAAAAATAAAATTAAATAATATATCTTTAAAATAGATGCTTATAAGGTTTTTTATAAATTATCATTTATTGATAAGGGTGTTGGCACATTTTCATGTTCATGCAACCATGTTGGATCTTTCAAACTATTGAAATATACTTGGAATGATATATACTCATATATTTCATGGAATTATGCATTATGTGGTCTTTATTAGTTTATTGAATTTATTTTGAAATTCTCGTTCATGTTCAAATTCACAACAGAAAACATGTTAAGAAAAAACCTGTGGTGTGGCTATGCAATGCGGAGACAAGAGAAGAATGTGAGGTGTTGTGAATGGGTATTGTAGTGGCCGAGGTTAATGTGAATGCCAGAGCCATGCCTAACCACAGCATCTGAATTAGTGTATGTCCTGTCTTTTGCCTATTGCAATCCATTTTCTTATGAATCACAATGACAGAAGGCAAATTGTTTCTAGGCATTCAGTGTGGCCGCCTGGATATATGTCACTTGGCATTCATTCTCCTTACGTCATGTTGAGTTGAGGAATCCAAGGACTTCAAGAGTTCGGTCAGTAGAAGGGCTCTCAGTCGATTTGATATTGACAAGTCCAAGCAGTCATTCAAGGCTTAATGTACTACTTTTCCAAGATGTCAATTGCTTCCGTTTGTGTGCTAATTTTCTTGAAACATAGCCAACATTACTTTGTTTTTAAGCCATGTTTATAATTTAAAACCATGTATCCTTGTCACCCTCTCTCTCATATTAATTGTTGTGTTTATGGATCCTTTTAAGTATATATATTTTTTCTTAAATTATTATGATTAAATTAGAACATCAACCACTTAAACTTTATATTATAAAAATTTTAATAATATTTTCTACGTAAGTATTTTACAGGTTATTTATTGTGAAAGTAAGATATAAATTAATATAATATTTTGTTTCATATTATCAATTCAATAATGATATTGGAAAAAATGAAGGTGAATAATTCATCAAATATTGATATTTCTTAATTTAAAGAACTCATAATCATAACAGCTACACAATATATGTTATGTACCTCAAAATATAGAGAAGGCAAAATAGGTGTTCTAATTACAACATGTATGAAGTTTTCTTGAGATTCATTGGTACTCTTTATCCTCTAACATCTTAAATGGAAGTTCCCAACATTACTTTAATATATGTCTACTTAGGAACAATACTCACTTGCCACAAGATTGTCATAATATGTTTAACAAAATCCATTTAGGATCATGTGTCATTTTTTAGTTCATTGAGGCAAAACATTCAAAGGATATAGTAACAACAATGATATTATCCTAACTAGGATACATTACACTTGTGTGTTTGAACTCTATTCATCGTAATGTAATCAGATAGGTTCTCACATGGGTAGATATTATAAAATCAATGGCATTTATCAAGTTTTTCAATGATATAAGTTTTATGAGACCACTATGTCTATTTACCAAATATTCAAACCATAGTTTATAAGGTTTCTTATATAGTTAAGTTTCTAATTTATACTCATTGAGGTGAAATGGTGACATGTTATAAATTTTGACTTTTATTGCACCAATAGGTCAACCTATTAATGTCTGATATAACAACTAGACTTATAGAATTTATGACAAATGATTAAGCCATGTTGTGAACCAAGCATTATGATGCACATCACAAGGAAACCAATGGTGCACACCTTGCAACAATCCTTCCAGTACAAGCACGGGGTTTGAGCCTATGACCTAAGCTCTAATACCAATTGATGGGTGGTGTTGCACCAAAAGGTAAACCTATTAATTCCCAATAGAACTATTAGACTTATAGAATCCATGACATGTAGTTAAGCCATGTTGTGAACCAAGTGTTGTGCTTCACATCACAAGGACACAAGTGATGCACACCTTGCAATAATAACTTCTATCTTATCTTCTACCATTTTAACCTTACTTAGTGATCTTTCTTATAGTATGAAAAGACATTAAATTTGCCCACTACGTAATAGATATTAATAAAATAAATAATTAAATAGAATGGTGGGTTCACCTTAAATTAATTAAAGCACTATTATAGCGTACACATTATTATGGAATGTTTGAAAGAGACTATATGTTCATGACTAAGGAGGATATCCACATGTTAATATTTGCAACAATTGATGTGCTCTAACTTGTATTCTCTTAAGAGTTTGGATCTTACTATTTTAATCGAAATGGATGGTAGTACTCCATCTTATTTTGTTGGGATATTTTGTAGGTACTTATTTATTTTAAAATGATAGAAAATAACTGTCTTTCTTGAGAATATCACTTATTTCACATTTCTTAGATTGAGTTTATTGCCTAGCTTGGCCTCCTTATGCTTACACTTGCATGTTTCAAATTGTATTAGACTTGGGTGTTTAATTTATTTTAAATGTTAAATATTTAAAACCCTTTTAATTTTATCTTTTAGGCTCTTCATCTTCTTTTTAGGTTTTGTATAGAGCATCGTTATTTTTAGGGTTTTTGGCACATTCAATTTTTATGCTCATGCATTCATGTTTGATCTTTCAAAATTTTGAAATGAATTTAGAATGAAATATAATGATAAATTTCATAGAATTATAGGTTGTGTGATCTTCACTAATTTATTGGTTTTTTCTTAAGATTTTATTGATTTTTAGAAGTTGACAAATTGAAGTGTCTTGAACACATATTTAACTGAATTGAATATCCATGAAAATTTTGTATTATTTCTCATCCCTAGAATTTATGCATATATCATATTGAGTTGCCTATAATTTAATATGTATTAAGGTTTAACCTTGATCCCAAATGAACATTTCTATATGTATTCTAGGTCAATAGGCATTTTTTTATGTGCCTTCCATTTGTATGTGTTTCATCCTTTTATTTATACTCTAATTTGTTTCATTTGTGAGATCCCTCTATATTTAGTACATAATTCTTATGTAGTCAATGTTCTTTTGTGTCAAGAATTTAAGCCATGAATTTTTTGGATCTATTAATAATTTGAAATTTTGAGTCTTTTGAATTATTGTTAACTACAAACATACTAGAAAGATGATAAATTTTCTAAAGAAAAATTATGAGCATTTTACTAAAGGTAGTTTCAAGTGAGGCACTTGAGAATATGCATACTCTCTCCTTAATATTAGATGTTAATATTTAATTTTTTATAGCTATACTCTATTTAATTAGGATTTCCTTTTAATTTGTTTTTAATATCCCTTAATATTTTCTAATACATCAAGACATTTCATATGATGTCAATTGTCACTAACTACTAGTCCTCAAATACTATTCTAACCATTTAGATCAATTCTAAGATACATGCTACCATGGTAGTTTATGATAAATACAATTACTCTAACAAGAAATTTAGATTCTAAGCACAATTTTTTTTCCATGGATTTTGACCAACTTAAGGTTTACTACATAACATCTAGTGTTTGATAGTTATAAATCACTTTATGGTAGGAATTTAATAAATATCTATATGGCTAGGCCCCGTAGGTAGAAAAGAAAGAATAATATAAGGAATTTATGAAATACCTTAGGTTTTAGACTAATTCTACAATAGCCTCTTTGATACCAATTTTTGAATGCACCTTCAGATGCTAGAGGATTGGGGAGTGAACCAAGATGCACTAACACTAAAATATTTTCTTTCAATAATGCTTTCAGATTATCTTTATCTAACTAACTACCAATGAAAGATATTGAAATGAAAACAAAAACTAAGAACACCAATATTGTACATGGAAAACCCAAAGTGTGAAAAAAAAATTGAAATCACACTTCACTATATGAAGAACATATTACAAAAGTCTAGGTCACAAGCTAAGGAGAATACTAATCTTGAAAATAGACTTTCAAGCTAAGATGCATTGCCTTAGAGTAAGATATAAAGATTTACAAATAACTACAGGGAAGAACTTCTTTAGGATTAGGTACAATACAAATGATCACAAAGAATTGTGTTGAATGGACTAGCTTGAAATCTATTATGTTGACTATAATTCTTTATCGATACATATGTGACTGATTTCATCTCTACTTTACTAAAAATTCACAGCTTCAAAATTCATAATATGACATTCACTCTCATCTATCATACCTCTATCTATTTTTGAAGAGTACCTAAATTTATAAATCCATGAAAACACAAAAATAACACTCATTAGGTGAATGTCAAACATTGAAGACATTGAATGGCTGGAGCAGGAGCGGAAGCAGGCAGGCGAACGGCTGGAATTTTGAAATCAGCAGTGGGCAGGAATCCTGGTTTGCAGGCTATGGGAACCTCAGGGAAGTCCTACAGCATCGATTCCCTTGCAGATTAGGACTCTGTAGACCTAGAGAATAAGGATGGGGTCCCACGTGAAAAGGAGAAAGACCCAGGAAAGGATGCGGGAGTGGGAGCTAAGCACAAGGGTCTCCCAAATCCTTCTTCTTCAACAAAGACCCAGGCATGTGACTAGGACGTTCACCCCTGTCGGTGGTCAACACTTTTTGGGATAAAATCCATAGGCAAGTCCTCTTTTCCTTCCATAAAGGACATCTCTGATAAGGAAAAAGGAATCTTTGTTTTAGAAATACCTGATGAACTGGTAGACCACAACATCACCTCCATGGACCATACTTTGGTTGACAAGTTCATCGACCCAAGCCGAATATTGATATTGTCAGGGCCTTCACTAGGAAAAAATGGGACTTGAAGGGTCAAGTCTAGGTCTTTGCTATGGCAAAGGGGTTTTTGTCTTTTGAGTTCTCCTACAAAGAGGACCTTGATAAGATCATTTGCACTGGTACTTGGGCCATAGGAAAGGCTACCCTTGCTCTACAAAAATGGATCCCCAATCTTGACCTAAATAATTCCTTCTTTGTTCAGGCCCCTGTGTGGGTGAGACTGCTTGAACTACCAATGGAATTCTAGAATGAAAAGGTTTTTGATGGGATAGCCAAATCTTTCGGCACCCTTCTTCCTATTGACCTGGTCACAGCTGCTAGGAGTTGTCTCACCTTCACAAGGATTTGCATCAGAGTGGAAGAAGGCAAGGATATGCCAGAAGTCATAGAGCTTCGGTCCAAGCTGGGAAAGTGTGTGTAGAAACTAGACTATGAAAGCATCCCTTTCACCTGTTTCCATTGCAAGAATGTAGGACACAAAGCCAAAACTTGTCATATCCTTTGGGTGAAAGAGGTTGAAAGGAAGGCCAGAATAGTATTAAAAAAGTAAAAAGGTGCTCCCAAGGCGGGACCAAAACCCAAGACCAACAAAGTCTGGAAGAAAAAAGTTCAACTAGTCCCCAATCTAGAAAATAAGGACCCCAAGGATGCGGAGAAGCCGATGTTGACTCAGAATTTTGAGACTGGCGGGTTGCCCATTCCCCCTATTTTGGGTCTGGATCAAGATTTAGCCAATCAACAATAATCAAAGGAAGAAAACAAGAATGAAGATCAGAAAGAAGGAGATTCTTGTTCTAGTACCACTTCCTTGGTCCTAGAGTCCTCTGCTCCTCTAGTGGACACTACTACTTTCCGTATTAAGCAGAACTCAGGGAAATACAAAAAAATTGAGGACCTGATGGTCTTTGCATCCCCAAACCAATTCAAAATTATGGTAGAGCTCTTTACCAAGCACAATGAATACAAGGAGGGTTGGACCTCTATTCAAAAGAAGAAGAAACCAAGTAGCAGAGACCCATCTCTAGTTTCCCCTACAGCCACCAGAAGCAGGAATAAGGCTAAGGGAAGGGGTAGATTCCAAACCCTAGAAGGAAAAAGGACTAGCGAGAAAAGGAAAGAAGAAGAAGAAAGCTTGAAACAAGTGCATGGAAACCAGGTTTCTATCCAAGTTAACGACTCCTCCATCAAGAAATGAAATTCATCTCTTGGAATATTCATGGGCTTAATAGCTCACGCAAGCAGGGATGTCATTAGAAATATGATTAGAGATCACAGACCAGACATTTTCTTAATCCAGGAAACTAAAATCAAGAAGGACAAGTTAGAGAAAATAAAGTTCAATAAAGCTATGGAGAACAGAGCCACAAGTTCTAAGGGAGCCTCTGGGGGCCTTTTCACAATGTGGAACTCACATCACTTTAGCGGTGAAGTCATCCATGAAGGAGCTATTCTTCTTCTCATGCAATTCATGAGAATTAAAGATAATGAAAGGTGGTTTATTTTGAATATTTATGCTCCTAACTCTAAAAGAGATAGAAAGAACTATTGGAATAAGATTATCTCCATCATTGTCCAACTTAACTGGTTGAAAGGTATTATTATGGGGGATTTCAACACCCCTCTCAAAGAAGGGGAAAAAAAGGGAGGAATTGCTCCGGACTCTGAAAGAAGACAAGACCTTATGGATCTCATCAATGACCTGGCCTTGTTGGACACGGATATTCTCGGGGCTGAGTTCACTTGGTTTAATAGGCGTACAAGAAGGGAATGCATTCAAGTTCGACTGGACAGAGACCTGGTGTCTCTGGACTGGCTGAACAACTACAGCCTAAACCTTTCTTCCCTAGTTCGTGCTAGCTCAGACCATTCTCCCATTGTGCTTTCTTTGGACCAGACATATAAGAGAAGGAATTTTCCCTTGAGATTTGAAAAGATGTGGGTTTCCCATCCTAACCTGCTTAATAAAGTCAAAGAGTGATGGAACATCGACGTGGAGGGCACTACCATGTTTAGAGTGGCTAAAAAACTAAGGAACATCAAATGCAATGTTAAAAAATGGAACATAGAGGAATTTGGTCACATCTTTACCTCTAAAGATAAGACTCTCAATGATCTTAATTGTATCCAAGAGGAAATCCAGAAATAGGGCTACGATGAAGAAAGACTGCAAAAAGAAAAAGTCATTCTCTCAGAGTACCATAACATAATTGGACAGGAGGAAGCTTTCTGGAAACAGAGATTGAGGTCCATCTGGCTCAAGGAAGGAGACATAAATACTCGCTTTTTCCATGTTTCCACCATGAGGCACAGAGAAACTAACAAGATTAGTAGTATCAGGAAGGGAGACCAGTCATTAAAGGAAGACAAAGAAATCACTGATGAGGCTATCTCTTACTTTTCTCAGCTCCTTTCTAAAGATCAGGGATTATCAAATCAAGACCAGACCTCTCTCCTAGGTAACATACCTAGAATCATTACTGATCTTAAAAAAAAAGCCTTATGTTCTATTTTGGATATGACTGAAGTCAAGAAAGCTCTGGATTCTCTTCCAGGAGATAAAGCCCTAGGCTCAAATGGTTTCCCAATGTTCTTCTTTCACCTTTATTGGGATGTTGTGAAAGATGATGTGGTACAAGTTGTGCAAGAATTATTTGGTTCAAAGAATCTCCTCAAAGAACTCAATGCCACTTCCATGGTGCTAATTCCCAAGACCCCAGGAGCAGACTCCTTCAAGAAATTCAGACCCATAAGCCTATGCAATTCTTTCCTAAAGATTATCTCCAAGGTTATCACCATCAGGATTCTCAATATCCTCCCATCCCTGATCTCCCAGCAGCAATCTGGCTTTGTGCTCGACAGGAAGATTTTGGACTCCATTATGATGGTGCATGAATTCATACACTCGTTAGAAGAAGGAAAAAGGGAAGGCTTTCTTCTCAAACTTGACTTATCCAAGGCCTATGACCGGATGGACTGGCATTTTCTTCTGAAAGTTTTGGGAGCTTTTGGTTTCAACTCCAATTCCTGCAAGCTCCTCTTTCAAATCATCTCGACCCCTTCCTTGGTTGTCATGATTAATGGCTCTCCATCTACTTTCTTCAAACCCTCAAGGGGTCTAAGACAAGGGGACCCTCTCTCCCCCATTCTCTTCATTATTCTTGTTGAATGCCTTAGAAGATTTATTTCGGCTTCCAAATTGAAGGGGGATCTAAAAGGCATCAAACACTCATATGGCGACATTGCTTTTACACACCAACAATTTGTGGATGACACCATTCTTGAGCGCGAGGCTTTGGTGGGAGAGGCTAGAGTGGTGAAAGAAATTCTCAATAACTACACCAGGGCCACAGGCCAATCTATCAACTGGAATAAAAGTGCTCTCTTCTTTATCAAAAATCCTGAAGAAAGACAAAGGAAAATTGCTCAAATTTTGGGTTATGGTATTGATACCTTACCCTCAACTTACTTGGGGTTGCCCTTAGGTGTCAAACCTCAGGAAGCCTTCTGGAATAAATTGATTGATAGATTTAATAGGAAGCTTGCTGGTTGGAAAGGGGTCATCCTCAGCCAGGTTGGTAAGATCCAACTGGTAAAGTCTAATCTACAGAATCTCCCCACCTATACCCTTAGCCTCTTCCCCATTTTGGCCAAAGCCGCGGAAGCCATGGAAAGAATCTAGAAAAGATTCCTTTGGTCTGGAGCTGAGGATCACAAGCACATCCCCCTCATTGCCTAGGAGAAATTTTGTTGTCCTAAAATTGTTGGTGGCCTTGGCTTAAGGAAGTTGAGACCTTTCAACAAAGCCCTTCAAACCATGAAAATTTGTAGATTTTTTAACAGCACTGGTGAGTGGAGGGACACCTTTGAAGAGAAATACCTCTTGCATAACTCTATCCATAGTTTTTTTGAAGAAATGGAGCCACCCAAAGGTTCTTTCATTTGGAATGGTCTCCTTGGTGCCAAGGAGTTGGCTAAATCCAAACCCAAGTGGAAATTAGGTAATGGATATTCTATCAATTTCTAGAAGGACAACTGGCTTTAGATGGGCAGCTTGAGAAACATTGACACTTTTTACACCTAGAGACAAGCCTGCTCTCAAACCTTCAAAACTCAAGTATGCAATTACAGAAGGAATTATAAATGGGTGGATCTCACCTAGATCTCCCAGGACATGGCTCCTTTGATGATGGCCCTCAATACGATCTCCCTTTCTCCCAAGCAGGACAAGATCATCTAGGAGGACTCTTCGGATAGGGATTATATAGTGGCCTCTTCCTATTCCTCACTAACTACTCAAGTCAATGACTTTAACCCGCTGTGGACCAAAGCTTGGATTCCTGGTCTTACACCTAAAATCAATGTCTTCTTTTGGCTCCTGCTATAGAACTGTATCCTCACTGTGGACAACCTCATCAAGTGCAGATTCTAGTTCACCAATAGATGCGTTCTTTGTAAATGTCAAGAGGAAACTATGGATCACCTTTTCATCCATTGCTCCTTTGCCAGTCATAGCTGGCATCTCCTCATTTCAGCCTTGAATCTTTCATGGTGCTTCCCCCTATCTTTCAACGATCTCTTCTCCCAATCGGCCTTCAATAGGTTTGATCAAGAGTTCAGGCTTCTCTGTACTTGGCTTCTCCCTCATTTTTGTTGGGGGATCTAGAAGGAGCGCAACAATCGCATCTTTCGCAATTGCTCTCCTCCTAAAATTATCTTTGAAAAAATCACTCATGCAGTTAAAGAAAATTTCTTCTACTATGATAAACCTAATCCTTTTGTAGGAATTTCTCATGATGCCACTTAGGATAAGAGAAGGAACTGTGTGTGGACTAGTCCTCCGGCTGGCTAGACCAAAGCCAAATTTGACGGTGCGGCGAAAGGGTACCCTAGTCAAGCTGGCAGTGAAGGTATTATCAGGAACAACTTTGGAATTAGCATGGTGGCTGTTAGCTTCCCCTTGGGAGCCCAAATGAATCACTATGTTGAAGTTAATGTAGCCCTTCAAATTACCAAACTTGCAAAAGATCAAGGAGTTAAGTGGCTCTAGCTGGAAGGTGATTCGATGAACATCATCAATTGCATCAACCTCACCCACCCTCTTTCTTGGTCCATAGCCAAAATTATTGTGGAAACCAGAGCCATTCTCAATTGCTTTAACAAGGTGTTCATTTCCCATGCATACAGGGAAGCCAATTGCGTGGACGATTGGTTTTCCAACTTGGCAGTAAAAAAGGATGCTAAGAAGATTTGGAATAAAGGGGATGACCTTCCCATAGATGTGAGGAGTATACTGGATAAGGACAGACTCCAATGCGTTGAAGGAGCTATCTTACAACCTTAGTCCCTGGTTTGGTGGCCAGGGGTGGCTGTTCCTCTTTTGCCACTCTGTTCGGTTCTTCCTTCTGTTCAATTTTCTGGATAGCGATCTGGCTATCTCCAGCCTTGCTTGTCCTGCTCTGCTGAGGTCTTTTGTCCTTGGCATCTCTATGGCCTACCTCTTGCTTGTTTTGTTTGGTATTCTTTCTTTTGATCGAGACTTGTGGGTTTCAGGCACCCTATAAAACCTGTTTTACTTAATCTAAAACATTCATTAGGTTATCCTAGTAAGATGTAGTGTGTAGTACACAAACCTTTAATTTCCAAATGCAATCTCTAAATGCAAAAGGAGATAAACCATGTGAATTATCACATCATGTGAAGATACCTTCCTTTAGATCCTAAATCATTTTCATCATCACCAAATGTCACCGCAAGGACCAAAACATCTTTAGTCAACCTTAAAAGATAAATTTGTTAATCCTTGTTATCCAAATTAACACAAAAGGTGGTGTGAACCTACAAGATTATTTTTGGATGTACAACATAACATCATTAAACACAATCATATCTACATTTGTGTTTACATTGCATGACATATTTAAGTGCAAGTATTTTTTATTTATTTTTAAAATAATCAATGAAAATATGAAATTCATCAAACCACATCAACAAACAAACATTACAATTGTATTGAAAACAAATCAGAACTTAGTATCTAGATTCTAAGATAAATGTTTGAAAAGTTTTCATAAGTTGAAGACAAGATAATTATCAGATCGAGGTGGAAACTTACAATGGTATCAGAGCTAAATTTCTTGCTAGCATGTTGGGGAAAATTTCATATCCACACATGGAGTCAAAGGAGAGACATTGGTTGGTGAAAGTTCTAAAGGAGGAAAGTATAAAGCTCAATACTCCAAAACCAAAAGATGTGGTTTTCATCACACTGAGTGAATTAGATGGCTACTTGAGCATAGTGGAGGAGTGACCTTCAAATTTGTTACAACTAGATCTTGTTCAAATAGTGCCTTCCCTAAGTCAACATAAGTGGTTGAGACATTTAAATGATGGTATAAGAGTAATGGTTACTTCTTGTTTGAGTAAGATTATGACGATTTTGGAACCTCAAGTTCCTTATGATGAGGATACAATGAAGGAGGTATTATATCTAATTGTGAATAGTTTTCATAACCTTGACAACATCAACAATATTTTTTATTCACAAAGGTTTTCTATACTAATTTTTTTTTTGTAAAAATTAGATTGAGTAATATTTTGATAGAATGGGAATTGCATGACCTGATATACAATATTTTTTATCATTTCTTGGTCATATCCAATGGAATACATGACAAAGAAATGATTGAAACTATGAAGATCATTATGGTCATGTTTATAAATGAGAGTGATGTTATATATTGACCCATATCATCCATGCTAATGGATGTTTTTTACAAATGAGTGGCTTGTAGATTCCACTATAGGTGAATTATTCAAATGAGTGTTGAATTATTGTGAGCGAAAATTTAAGGTCATTTTTAAAAAAGAAGAGTAGAAAATAGAAGATGAAATATTCAATTCAGAGAAAATGGGGAATACTTTTCCTAATGATGGAAGTGCAACAACTCTCCACAATGTTTCTATTGATGCTCGTGCATCAATATAAGTTGGAAAGTCGTACAATGAAATGGAAAAATCAACAACTTTGATTGCACAAGAAGTTGATATAAATAGTAAATGAACATTCTGTGGATAAAGAAAAATAATCACATGTTGCTATAGGTATGAGTTGAGCCTTTATGTTGGATACTTAGAGATCATCATTGATAATAAAGATAAAGAGATGAACTCCCTTGATGAAATTGTGTTTGATTGTAATCTTATCACATTTCACTCACTTGAAAATTATGTGGTTTCGACAAGTAAATCAGCTGATGTAGATGTTGAAATTATTCCTACATATGGAGGAAAATCAGAAAATTTAATAAGTGACAATCTAAGACCCCTACTCGGGTTTGAACAAAGGCTTCCAACATTACAGCCAAGTTTTCTTGAATACACGGGAACAATTGAAGCTAAAGATGATACTTATGATTTGGGGAGTAATCTATTCACATGGGCAACCCATCTTGAGGAGTATGTTGATGATAATGGCCTTGTTGATTTGGATTCACAATTCATTTTTGAGAATGATAAATTAGAGGAACTAGTGACTTGGGATAGCTTTGAAGATCTTGATGATAGGTATGAGTCTAAATTTAATTTTTGCATGCAACATAATAGAAGTTCATCACCTTTGTGTGATCATGATTGGAAAATATAAATCTTGGTATCCACTGAAAATGAAGTGCAATTTTTAATGATTTTGGATGGAACACATAGGAAAGTTAAAAATATTATCCATAGTGCATCAAGAGGACTAAATGGGCCTAATATTTCGCTTACTAATTTGCAAGTAATGAATAATTTTGTGGAAGATATTAAAATAGCTCACTTATGCATGATGCATGATAGGAATGTTGCCACCAAGTTTGTAGATGAGACTTTTTCTTTGATTAAGTAGTTGGGGAGAGAGGTTACTGATCTCACCCTTGATCTTGATTCCATTAGGCTTTGTTTGAAGAGTGTTGAAGAGGCACATCTTGAAGAAAATCATCATCTTTATGAGACCCAACATTTCATAGAATGAGAGAATAAAGAAATGGCCAAGGAAATCAGTCAAGTGATGGAGGATCTTGATTACATTTGAGAGGAGTATAATCATTCTCTTTGTCCCATAAGATCAAAAAAAGTGATTTTGGAGAAAAAAAATGTTTGGGTGGAGCATAAGAATTATGATAGTAACCAATTGTTTGATAATCCCTTGTTTGATGTAGATGTTGATATGACTTTTGGAGATCTACTCTTTGATTTGGATGATGAAGTTATTTATTATTTTAAGATGAGAGTAGGGTTGATTACATGATTTTGGACCCAGGTACAATTTATAGTAGTGAGTTTTTTATTTGAGGTTGGAGTTGTGGGAAAAAAAATTGGTTTTGGCTTCGTTGTTCACCTTCCAACTAGCACCCACAGGACTATAGTTCTTCACATGAAAATGAGTTTTTATGCATTTTCAGTCCAGTAGATGATTAGTACATGGTTAAGGATTAATGGTAGAGGATATTTTCTCATTGGAGATGTTTTTTTAGCTACTTCCATTTTCATGACTCCTATGTATTCCATGAGTTTTTTGATTGATCATTATTGTCTTATTTTTCTAAAACTATTGATAGAAATCTTAGTATTGGGTCAGTTTGTTTTTTTATCACTTTCATTCTTCAATACAACCAGTTATAGGAGATTCTCTAGACATAGTTCTCTTATAATTCACTAATTTTTCTTAGGATAGTCGGGGACATTGTAGTTATTTCATGGTGTTGGTTGGAAATATTTTATATTTTGATTGGTTGATCACAATGAGATCTGTTGGTTGGTGTATTCGGGGTCCTTCCCTTAACACTTGGAGATTAAGTGTTGATGGTTTATATTCAATTGGAAATAGAAGAGGTATTACTTGGTTGATAAATTTCAGAGTGGTAAAAGTGATTGATCTTCATTTTTGTGATTTCATATGGAGTCATACTTTGGATTATGTTATAGTTGAGTGTGGTGTTCTTTCTATTACCTAGGATCATGAATGGCAGTGAGTTTTGTGATATGTTTTTTCCTAAGTTACCTTCTTCTATGGAATTCAATTTTTCTTTTGAAGATGCTTTCTTGATGGGGTTCTAGGAGAGGAGAGTGTAGTTTAAGTGTGTTGGTTTATTAGTTATGATCAGAGTAGCACAGTGCTATCGTGGTGGTAATATTATGAGTTTGATTCATAGTAGTTGTTCACTCTCTAAACAAGCTGGGTAGTTGATAGTTCCTCCCACCCATAGCTAATGTTCAAGATCCCATGCCAATTTAAGGATTGAAACCTATAACTTGATTCCTTCTCTACTCCTTCTAGGGGATCTATCATACTCAATCTAATTTTCATGGTAGAGCATGAGTCAAGTTGTCAAGTAGGTGTAGTTGACTACTCTGATTGGCAATTAGATTCAACATATTTATTGCTACTTGGTTAGAAATATACTATAGTTGCACCTAGAGCTAATTGTGTTTCGATCGTTGATGATCTAAAGGGGCAATATAGAGTAATATAGGGAAATATAGATTCTCATAACCTACCCATTATGAATGGTAGGTTATTCAAGTGAGTCATAACCTAAATTATATAGAAGGGGGTGAGTCTTGGAGATTTGGAATTTGAGACATTTTACTCACTCATAGAGTATTTCCTTCACTACTGGGGATTAAATGACCAAGGAAGGGTGTTCATTTAGCTTCCTTAAATCTTGAGATCACTTTGGTTAGAAACTCATTATTTTATAGGAATGTGATATTTTATGTTGACATCACATAATTCACCCTTATGGATTTTAAGTTTGTTCCTTTTTAATAGCATTTTCTTAAGGAGATGATTGAGTTTATGCAGTGCTTGATTTCTCTTCTTTCTAGAGATTTGTGGGAGGTCTCTGGTTCAGGTACTTTGTTGGATAGTGTCTATAGTAGATATCATTGTAGTTTTACTAGGTTGACTTGGGATCCTAGGATTATTCTTGGTTTCAGTATGGATCAGTCAATTGATTCTGGACTACATTGGCATTGCTTGAGGACAAGAAATCTTTGGGAGCGGAAGACTATAATGTCCCCTTTCTAGCACAAGTTTAATGATATTTTTTTTATCCTATTTCCCTATGGTGTCGTAGGCTAACTAGTACATTTAAGAGACTTTGATGCTAATTTGGCCTAGGTAATTTTGGTGAAAATTTTGGGTGCACTTACAATTTATAGTAAGTCATTATGGGCATGTGGGACTTCCAATTGCAATGACTTATCGATGTTAAATTGTTTAATATCAAATGAGATCATTTATTTCTCATTGATATGACTTATTATGTATTAATAAATTTATTTTATAAAGTTAAATTTAATTATTTAACTTTATTAATGCTAGACTATTGTTATGTGGGAAATATCTAAATTAAATGGCCTCCTTTATTTTATGATACACATTGGAGACTTAAAAAGTGTTTGGGAACTTAAGTTTAAGAAAATTCATATTACATGGTATGGAATAATTATAGAAAAAGAAATCACGATAAAATAGGGGATAAAATAGTTGTAAGAAAATATGGGCAAAAAAGAAATCCTGAAAAAAATAGGGATGGGGAAAAAGTGTAATGTTATTTATCTCATAGTGACAAAACAAGTGTAAGATCCTATTTTAAAAATGTATTAAAATAAATGTGGTGATCTCTTTCAGAATGCTTGGATAATTGATGAAATTGGAAAACTTATGGACATTTTCTCTCAAGGGCTTAGAGGATGAAATCACTCTTAACTAATGATCTTGATGTTGTTGTGAGATATAGTCTTGGGATATAATTTGAATTTCATGGAAATAATAACTTGTTTATGCTAGTTTCTTCTTTGAAAGTGATTATCATCTGTCTAGAGTTCAATTTGGAAGATTACCAACTAGAAATTAGAATGTTATTGTTATTTACACATGAATATTTACTAGTTGATCCTATTTAAAGATTAGAATGCATCTATTGTGTATGTATGATTTTTAAAGGGTTGTACAAGGTAAGGATTTTCCAAAGAGGGTCGTATAGACTTAAGGAAGTGTTGAAGATCAAACTAGGATTGATAAGTGGCCATTTCTATTCACAATCTCATATTGGGATAAACTTTGACTTGCATACATGGAGCTACTTTGACATACAGTGTAGGCCTTGTAACCTCTATTTTGGTCATAACATTTCCCAGACTTCTGTGTAATGTTTGGTGATTTTTCATGTGTTATTGGACAAACTGTTTATTCTAATTTGGGCTTTCTTAACTATGAAATAGTATCATGGGTAGTTGTCCACTCCATGACGGGTTAAGTTTGCATTTGAGACCCCAAATATCTTAACTAGGACATTCTTGCATGTTGAAGCAATCATATTATCGTTGAAACAAATTGGATGTGAATATATCATACTTTCTATATGTTTGTACAATGTAATGTGCATTGATTAAGCCCATGTCTACAATATCAATGTGCTTCTCTGATTTTGTAATGCTAAATAGTCTGAGGTGGATTTGAATATTCATGAAGACTGAAATAGATTATATTTGTGTTTACATTGCATGACATTGTTAAGTCAAAGAATTTTTTATTTATTGCTTTATAATCACTAAAAATTTGAATGTCATTAAACCACATCAACAAAAAAACATTACAACTATATTGAAAATAAATCAAAACTTAGAATCGATATTGCAAGATAATTATTTGACAAGTTTTCATAAATCGAATCTACAAGAAAATTATCAGATTAAGGGGGCAACCTATATAATCTTGATATTCATAGTACGAGAGATATTTATATTTCTAATATTTTCTATTGTCTTCTTATTTAAAAGGACTCAATGTATTTTTCACTAGAAAAGTGCTTAATTATTTAGAAGAGATAGAAGGATATGTCACTAGCATTCTTTCCTCTCTTTTTCCTTTCTCACTGGGATTTTTATGCAAGTGTGTGACCAAATAGAGTATCAAGTCTTCATTTCCAGTGGCATGGAAACACATGGAATTCTCAAAATAAAACACTAAAAAAATTAGAATGGTTTTCAATCTATTATTTCTAGAGCTTGAAGAAACCTTACTCAAGATTTTAGACAAAATTTGTGTTAAGGTGAACCCCAATTCTTTTTTCATTGAAGAGATTTTCTATTTTTCAATAGTCTATATAGACATGTTACAAAAACCTTGCAGCATGGTCAAAAATTTGGCTCATTCATATAATCAACTCCACATCATTTCTTCTTGTGTTATTGTTACTGCGTTAGCCTCTTTAGAATTGATGTTGCATTTTGTTTGATTGAAGTTTGTGCTAATTTTACTAACATTTTTTTCAATGTGTTTCTTACTGAGTTTTTGTGCATTCTTATGTTTTGATTGGTATACAATCATCACCTAAATGTACTCTTAGAATATGAGTAGATGTTAGAACATTTGACCCTCCCCTCCATGTCTATTGCATTGGACAAGTTATAGGATATTTATAGATTGGATTTCTTCCAAAAACAAGTGAAGAAAACTCCCATTCTAGGTCATTTAGTTATTCATACAACCTCGGATCATCATGGTTAGATTTTTATCTTGTTGAAGAGGAGGATTTATAATCTCTTCTTCTTCTGGCTTTAGGCACCTCTACATAATCTCTATTTTTTTCTTTCACCTTGGATCATATAATCTATATTTGTCATAATATTCAGCTATATTTCACTTGATTTGTTTGGCACTTTTTCTTTTTCTATAAGCTATCATAGTACATGCTAATTTTTTATGCTTAATGAATCATTATTTTAAGAATAGTTTAGACTTATACACTATAATAGACACATTAGGCTTGATGTATAGGTGTTGGGATCCTCTATTTCAAAAAAATTGAAGTAAAAGGGTTGATGGAGAGATTATCTCAAGCATATATCCAACAATTTTTTGTAATCTATTTTTTTAATGAAATTAATTTAGTGACTTTACAATTCTTGTTCACACACACACACACACACACACACACATATCTTTTTATTTAAAGTGGAGATATCATATTAACAAATACACATGAATTATTTTTATCAATTTAAAATTTATATTAAAATTTGAAAAACTCATTTACAATAGTCTCGATCATAGTCAATAATATAGTGATGTCTTATCAAACATCTTTTATTGAAAGCAATCAAAAACATTTCAAAGTACAACTCAGAAGTTGATACATTTTCTCTTATTTGGACAAATATCAAATCTACCAACTTGATTAATCTTCATTCTAATTACTTCTCTTATTTTCCTAGATAAATTAGAAAGTATTTTATAATCTATTCAATAATATAGTGATGTCTTATCAGGTATCTTTCATAGAAATGAATAAAGAAAATGGCGTACAACTACAACTAGGCCATGATTCAGCAATAATCTATCGGCTTCCTCTTTCATATAAATGAATAAAGAAAGTGACGTACAATTTACAACTAATGCATGATTCAGCAATACTCAACCGACTTCCTCTTATTTCCACATGTATAGTTTAGAAAATTCATTCATCATTATAATTACTTGAACAAATTGAAAAATTGAAAAGTAACTAGTAATTTAATCATCAAACATATTTTTTAAAAAGCAATGAGAAACTTAGACAAATTGAAAATTAACCAGTAATCTAGTCAATATTATATAGTGATATTATATTAACATCTTTTATAGAAAGCAATGAGAAATATATACAAGTAGAACTAATCCATTGATTCACGAATAATCATTCTACTTTATTTTATTTTCACATACCATGTTTAGCAAATTTATTCATCTTTATTGTAATTACTAGTCTTCTCATTTCCCTGGTGGAATTACAAAATAATTTGTAATCTAGTTAATAATATCATGATGTCTTATCAAACATCCTTTATTAAAAGCAATAAGAAAAATAGAGAAGCAATTCATGGACCACGAGTACTCAGCTTTCTCTTATTTCCACAAATGTCGAATCTAGGATGTTGGTTCGTCTCCATTGTAGTTACAAGTAATTCGTCTACTTTCTATTACTTTCCTAGACAAATTGGATAGTGAAAAGAATCTAATAATTAGGTCGGTCCCATAAGAGATAAAAAAACAAAACAATGTTAAACTTTCACTAGAAACTGTAATATTTAATCTACTTTTATAGAAAGCAACGAGAAAAATTTAAAGACGAGATTGAAATTTCTTCGTTGCGCAAGTCAAGTAAGCGTAAGTGGTGGTTCTCTTGGCCTCTCCATCTTTGTGAGTCATTACGCACCAAAGGATTGAAATTTCATCCTCGTGTTTGTTGATTGTGATACTATTCCTAATAGCAGTCCAACACGTACTGATTGATCCATCTTATTTCTCCTCGTTCTTCACTCTCACGAGAACAATAAACTTTCATGTTGCTCGTCCTTCCTAACGAAAATTACCAAACCTTCATCTTTACCATTTTTTATTGGAATAAATACACAATGTGGGCTTACGCCAAGTAAATATTGCATCAAATGAGGTGAATTATTTTTTTTTCCAATAGTAACACATTCTAAGTGTTTGATTATTTAAAAATTTGAGCTTAAATTTGATGCAGTCTGTTCACATCAGTATGGTGGGGCTACTTTGCTTACATGACAATAGAGTGTTTAGTTGGTAATTAATTTTGGGAGAGATTCTTTATGTTTTTCCTTGCCACATCACAGAGATGTTTACTTTTACAATTCTATATTTTATTTTTGGCTGCGTCGAATTTGATAGTTGTATTGGCCATGTTTCCACTTTCGAATAGTATAGGAAAGGCTGCAAATTTATTGGACCTTATGAATTGACAAGCTAAATTTTTGTATAACCTTAAATATGATACTTAAATTTACTAATAAACCGCCAAAATATATTGTAGGCAATATATATTTTATTTAATAATATAAATATATGTTGTTTTATAATATATATATTTATGTTCCGATTATTATATATTCATATTAATTTAGAAAAAATTTAAAAGAGAATATATGAATTTTCTAAACTTGTTGTACTAATTTACAATATTAGTATGCAATATATATGCTTCTATATTATTTATAATATACTATATTATATTAATTTAGAATTCTTTTAAAATAAAGCATATGAACTTAGAAACTTGCTTAGTTAATTTGAGAGTTTTACATATAGTGTTAATTTATAATTACATTCTAATTTTGATATTCTTTTTATCACAATTAAAAAATTTCAAGTTATGGCTTATTATTATTGATTTATATTTTTTTCAGATAAAACCTTACTCAATAAATTTGCATATATTAACAATTTATACTTATTTTCTAATTTTTACATTCTTTGTATCTATAATTATAATGTTTAATATATGTATTACTAATTAAAAAAAAACATTTAAATTTAAAATAATTTATTCAATTAGTCATAATAAAAAATTAACAATCAATTATTTTCTTAAAATGTAAAATGAAAGGCATTAAAATGACCAAACCGTGATTAAAAAATAAAATCAGATGACATGTAGGAGTGACTGTCAAATTTTAGGCCTGTGGGTGGGTCATAACATTTGATAAACTCATGCAAACTATCAGATATTGCATGTCAACTACAAAAACCTCTACAAGTAACAAAAAAATTGTGTATGTATGTTGATGAATTTGATTTATGTTGTCTATTATTTTTCCATAGCTAAAGTGTAAATGGCTATGTTTCTTGTAAAAACAAAATGTTCGAGGGTTAATTAAAAGAATTCTAAAAATTCATTTTCTGATTTCCATCTAGGTAGAGTATATATGAAAAATATATAGTCAAATGCTAGATTGGTTTCATTTTCGATGTTACTTTTGTGAAATAGTATCATAAAAATATTTAGATTTCTTGTAATTTTTAATAAAATTGTTGAAAATATGGGTATTTGGGTGTTTTACAATGGTACCACATTTGTTTTCTAGACAAATATTTGGCAAGGTTATGGACCCGTTTTAGAAAATTCTTACTTATTAAGATAAAACTAATAATCATGCATAATATTTGAGTATAAAAGTGCTAAGATCAAGTAAGGAACTACCCATGTGAAGTGTACTCAACATTACTGATGAAGAATCATAGGGTACCCAATGGCAACAAATGATCTTCTATATTTTTGTCGCATGTGTTGTCTCTACCTTCCTTGTTAATCAAGATTTTGATTTCCATATCTCCTAGCACATATTATTTTTTTATTTCCATTTTATGGAAGAAGGTATTTCTATTATGGACGATGGCGGTTTCCCTTTGGCGGTGGGGAGAGGCAATTGAATAAAATACAAAATCTGATTTACTTTGTCTAGGATTTAACACGTCTTCATTGCACACTCACTTTATCCAAGTATAAAAAAATTCAACTGTTAGAAGGCAATGTCACCGTTGTTTCCTGACATTTACAACTTCCCAAAAGTGCTTTCACTATTTTCTAGCACCGTTTTTCTTTTGCTGGTATAAGACATGTAAATTCCAACGGGGTTCATTTCCAAAAAAATCCTATCAACTAATAAAAATATCCCTATTGACATTTTTGTCTTTCCAAACACATAATTTGGCTTATGCTTTTTCTTAAGAGATTTTTTATCCATGAAAGGTTGAAGCCAAATATTATATTACTAGTAATAGAAATAAAATATACATTAAACATCATCACATCATATAAGTATAATCAGTTGATAATTCTAAGTGTGTGTATAATATGAAATATTGACAAAATATCTTAAACCAATTCCATGTCTCTAAAAGAACTCGAGACTATCAAAATCTACAACTAAATCCCCTAAGGAGAAACTAGAACAAAAATAGTCAATCATCAACTAAACTACAAATGATTTTCGCTAAGATTAGCTCGTAAAGTAAACGAATATCCAAAATTTCTTATCTGGGCATAGGGAATCATAATGCCTTAAAGATGGCCTTGCATTGTCAATTATGTTCGTTGGTGGTATCTAGGAGTTTCTTATGTTTGTTTTTCTCTTTCTACTCTCCTCAAATAGGTTTTTTTCCACAAAATAGCAATCATTGAACTCTAGTCGATGAAATAGAGATATCTTCTATAGTTTTGAAACTTTATGTCGATGGTTCCTCCCAATCTTCTCGTAGTCTTCGTTATTAGCATTATCTATAATTTATTTTCCTCATTCATCGCTAAACTTTCTTGATCTGCATTCTCATTAATTTCCACTTTAAAAGGCACATAACCTTCCTCAATGAGATAATCTCTCTACCACTTGATCCTTGAGGAAACCTTTTTCCCTAGACACTTTTGGAAAAATGTTATGTTTCTTTCTATGCTTGATTTTCCATCATCAAAATCTCTCTTATTCATCATGGAAAAATCAGTCTCTTTGTGAATTCGACCTTGGAGGGATGTTTAGAACCATCTCTAGTTTCATAGTCCATAGGATAAGGTAACATTAGGGAGAGTTAAGAAGGAAAAATCACGATCAAGAATGGCGTATCCTCGTATCAAGAATTTGCAGGATGTACACGCAACTTAGGGAGTTGTACACGTGGCGTAGGGTAATGCAGCAGGTTCCAGTGATCTGTCAGCTAGAGGAGGTGGGCAGCAAGGAGAAACGGCTTCCGATGTGCATCCGTCTACATTCTCGAACAAGGGTTTGGACAAACTTAGGGCCTCCTAGCTCTAGGGTAAATGGGGTGATATCCTGTTTGACGCAGCAGACCTAGCCCGTCTCAAATCTTCAGCGCATATCCCACAATGGGTTTTCCAGCACGGGAAATGGAGGGATCACACGATCTTCAACATTCCGCCTCCTTCTTCTCTTCGTCACCGCATGTATGGTCCTTCAAGGTTCCCTCAGAAGGCTCCTATGTTCGAAGGCATCCTTGGGTCTCATCCTCCGCTCACAGCAAATGCTAACAGACTAGTATCTTTTCATGGGAAATCTTTCCCTCGCCCCCCTTTCCATCGGCGTCGTCGTGCCCAAAATCGCCGTAGAAGACCATTCTCTCCCCAGTCCATTTTTTATATATGCAAGGATTCTCATCCCCCCTTGCCTTCTAGCTCAAACCCCTTTTCTTCTGGTTCGGCTCCGGTCTTTTCTTCTCTTCCTGGCCTTCCACCTTTTGTCTCTTCACTTAACCGTATCCCACTTGCTCAGCCACCGTTTCTTTCTTTCCCAAATAGCATTCCCATCTCCCATCGAGTTCCCTTCAATCCAAATCCACATACCCCCAAGCATATCTTGAATCCCCTGTTCCACCAGAAGCAGGACCAGCTCCCTCAGAAGGAGGATCGACAACACCCGCTAGTGGAGCTGAGGGTAATCTTCCCTTTCGACATGATCAGTCCTTAAGTTGAGTGTTTAAGGTCTTTGACGCTTATTGGTAAGCTTCAAGCTCATGTTGATTTTGAGGATTTACTTTCTTGGGCTAGTGTTTCTTGGGAGGGCCTTTCGGAACTGTTTTTGTACGAGAAAGATTCTTTATTTTTTGTGGTGATTTTTTATTTTTTTGAGTGTAAATCGAGTGTCCACAAATTTAAGGAATGGTTTTGCAAAGGCTATGGGGTTTTCACTAGGTCGTGGATCCCTCGTTTTGATGTCAATCTGGTTTAGTCTGTGTTTATGCCTCATTGGGTTTCTTTTCCGCAATTTTTGTTAGAATACAGAGACCCAGCTAAGGTGGAAATTTTGGCTAACACCCTAGGAATCTTTGTCAAGCATGATCTTGTCCCTTTTCTTCTGCCTCACCTCCCCATTAGAGTATGCCTCTTATTGAAGTAGTCTGGAAAGAGTCTTACTAAATTTTCAATCTGCTCCAAATTTGGGGTTTGGAGTCAGTCTATTGAGTACCAGGACCCACCTATTGTTGATCATCTTTCTAATTCCTTGGGCCATTTCTCATACCAGTGTCAGAACCATGACATGCCCTCTCTTGATATTTGCCAGAAATTTGCTACCAACCTAATGTTTTTCTCCAAAACCCCTTCAGCGGCTCCCCCCTCCTCGCTGCAGGTTTCCCCTTCAGCCTCTCCTCTCTCTCCTAAATCACATTTATCTCCTTCCAGGCCTACTAGCTTGGTGGATGCCAGTTCTTCCTTCTTCAGCTCTGCACTCTTGTTCTTTTTTGCTTATATCAATTTTTTTTACATCTTAAAAACTGTTGTTCATCCTCCATCTTTGCTTTAACTCGATACTGCTGATGCTTCTTCCTTGTTAGTTTCCCCTCGCTCTTTAGTCTTTCCACCACAGTCGTTGTCTCTGTGTTCTAATCTCCCATGCGGTCGTCCACTCCGTATGATGGCCCTTCATTCTCTTTTTACATCATGGATTGATCGTCCCTTTCTCTCTCAGAGTCAACTCGCTGATGAGGACTATGCTAACAAGGTTATGCAGAATCTAATATTCAACAGCGAACCCTTTTCTCCTGTCACAACTTCTCATACCCCCTTATTCATGGATCAAGAGCTCCAACTCATGTCTAATAACATCCACATCTTAGTTGCATTAGATCTCATTGTCGAACTAGCAGCTGAAGCATAATTCCAAGATCAGAGCTCGAATTGTATGAGCTCCCCTCTGGACATAGACAAAGGTTTCAATTACTCCCAGGTATTATCGGTTTCTCAGTCGCCAAGTCCCCAATTATCTCCATCACCTTCAGCCATTGTCAAGACTCCTAGGAAGAGAGGTAGAAAACCTTTAACTTCTAAAACCAAATATGAAATAGAAGCAGGCATTCAATCCACTCTTCTGGACTCTTTCTCCCCCATCATTAGAACTAGGAGAGCATGTCATTCTCTGAGCTCTCAATGAAGATATTATCTTGGAATGTCAGGGGCATAAATGCTCCTGACAAAAGAAGTAGAATAAAAAAATTATATTGATTCTTCTCATGTTGACATTATCATCCTCCAAGAGGCCAAGCTAGCCCAAGTCTCATTTGATAAATCCATCTCCAAATGGTCGCTGTGGGAATCCTCCTATGTCCCTTCTTCTAGGGCTTCTGGAGGTCTTCTAGCTCTTTGGAAGAAAAAGGGTATGCAGGGTACACTGGTGGCTGCTAACTGAAACTGGCAACTTCTCAAATTTTCTAGCTTTGAGGAAACCTTCCTTCTGTTCAATATCTATGGTCCTTCCTCCCCCCAGGACAAGCTCCATTTGTGGGAATCCCTAGTTGATCAGCTCAGTGAATTCTAGGACTTTCCCATTATCTTAGGAGGAGATTTTAATGCTATCTCAGACTTAAAAGAAAAGTCTAGAGGGAACCCTACAGCACAAAGGGTTATAGATGAGTTTGCCTTATTTATTGAAAATAATGCTTTATGTGATATTCCCCCTACTAATGGAAAATGTTCATGTGGACTAACTGTAGAGTAGGATTCCCCATCTCATCCAGACTAAATAGATTTCTTGTCTCCTATGATTTCAAACTGTTAAACTTAACTATGTCCTCTGAAATTATAGCCTCCTCCCAGTCCAATCACTTCCCCATCTCGCTAAATTTTGTTGTTTCAGGAAATCAATCTAAGTGTTCAACCTTCAAATTTGAAAGCATGTGGCTTACTCATCCCCATTTCTTGTCTTTTCTTAAGCAATGGTGGGTAAGTGCCCCGTTCTGTAAAGGTACCAGGATGTTCCAATTTTCTAAGAAACTAAAATTTGTTAAGTCTAAAATTGTTACTTGGAATAAAAAGGTTTTTAAAAACATTTTCTATGAAAAAACTAGGATTGAAAAGTAGCTAGCTCAGACTGCTGATCAGATAATTAAATCGGGTCTTAATTCTCTTCTAGCCGCCAAGCAATTATCCATCCAAAAATATTGGGAACTTCTATGCTCTTGGGAGGAAATTTCCTGGAGACAGAAATCTCGAGAGTTATGGCTAAAAGAGGGAGATAGAAATACTAAATTCTTCCATGCTTCATCCAAAATTAGGAAAGCATCGTCTGCTATCCTCTCAATTAAGGATGCGGTTTCTAGGGAAATCCTTAATATGAACCAGCAAATTAATAAGGAAGGGGTATGTTTTTTTTAAAATTTTCTAGCCCCAGACAGCCCTCAACCTATCAACCAGGAGGCTATTGATGGGTTGCTGCATTCCATCCCCTCCCTCATATCAAGAAGGGAAAACAATCACTTAATGAGACCCTTTTCACTGGAGGAAATATGTTTTGTCATTTTCTCTATGCCACTAGATAAGGCTCTTGGCCCGGATGGCTTTACTATGTTGTTTTACCAACAATGTTGGGATGTGATTAAATTGGATTTGCTAATGGCTATAGAAGAGTCTCGTAAACAGGCTTATATTCTCAAGAATTTTAATACCACTAATCTAGCCTTGATTTCTAAGACCAAAAATCTTAGTACATCTGCTGATTTTAGACCTATCTAACTCTGCAACTCTATATACAAAATTTTCACCAAAGCAATATATCTCAAGTTAAAACCTATCATTCCATCAATTATTTCTCCTCAACAAGGAGGATTTGTTCCTGGTAGGGAGACTTTGGATGGTGCACTAGTTTCCCTCAAAGTTCTCCACACTATTGAATCTTCTCAAATCCCATCTTTCGTTCAAAGCTTTATATGATGAAAGTGTATGACAAAGTTAACTAGACCTTCCTTCTCAAAGTTCTCCTCAAATTTGGATTGTCAAAGGCATGGTGTAATTGGATAAAGCACTATCTTTCTGGAGCATTTTTCTCAGTATTAGTCAACGGTGTTCCCTCAGGAGTCTTTCATGCCTCCCAAGGAGTTCGGCAGGCTGACCCTTTATCCCCCTTTTAATTTATTATTATGGCGGAGGCATTCAGCAAGTCTATACAAGCTCAAAAAGAGTTGCAAATCTGGAAAGGTATCTCAATCCCTAATTCTACCTTATCTATCTCCCACAATTTTTTTGCAGATGACACTCTTTTGTTTGGGGAATCGAACATTCAAGAGGCTAAATGCATTAAACAGGTTCTAGAACTTTACACATCAGGGTCGGGTCAAGTGATTAATCCCCTCAAATCGAAACTTTTTTTGTTTTTCACTTCACAAATTCTTCAAAAGAGAATTTCAAATATTTTTGGTTTCCCCCTTGATACTTTGCCATCTACTTATCTTGGAATTCCTTTCTTCTTCAGTCAGGTCAAGTCTTCCTATTGGGACTCAGTGATCTCCAGGCTAAAAAATAGAATTGCTGCTTGGAAGGCAAGATGGTTTTCCCTTTCGGTAGGATCCTGCTCATCAAAACTATGCTAATAACTATACAAAACTATTATATTGATGTCCTTCAAGCTCCAAAGTCATTTGTTGCAAGTATTGAAAAGATCATTTGGTCCTTCCTCTAGACACCTAACATAACCAATGAGAAGATAGTCTCTTTGGTCTCTTTGGGGAAACTTTCAGCTAGTAAAGACTCTAGTGGGGCAAGCCTCCATGATATTACTCTCAGAAACAAAGATTTTGGTGGGAATTTAGTTTGGAACATGTATTTTAAACCTCAGTCATTATGGTGTCAGATTATGCAAGCCAAATATTTAGATTCCTCAAACCCAAATAGAATTTTTACTATTTCTAATCCTCGTTCCGGGTCACAAACTTGGAATTTCATGATTTCATCCAGATCTATTCTTACTTCCTTTCTCTCTTGGCAAGTCCATAATGGGTTTAGTGTTTCATTCTGGAAAGATTCATGGAATGGATTTCCCCTACTTTGCTTTGTGTTATCCCTTGCACAAGCTATGCAAATTGCCACAACTTTGTGGGGGGACTTATAGATTAACTATGTGGATCATATGGATCTTATCACACACCAAGCTATTTGGAAAGACCCAAATACTCTTCCTATAGATTTTCCTGAAGCTCAAGCATTTTCGAATATCCTTGCCTCTCGCTTGATCTATTTGTCTAATGATAATGACAAACTTATTTGGTGCCCATTCAAAGATGGTGTATATTCTATAAAATCCAGCTTTGCTGCCCTGCAGAATATGAACACTCATCTTTGTTCCCAATGGGCCTTTTCTTTTTGTTGGGATAAAGAAATTCTACCCAACGCAGGAGTTTTTTCCTAGCTTGCTATGCAAGGCAATGTCCTCACCAGTGACAGACTCACCAGGCTTCACATAGCAGCTCCTTTTAATTGTGTTCTATGTAATGATCATTTGGAATTCCTAGATCATCTTTTTGTCCATTGTCCTTTTGCTCAAGAGTGTTGGTCTTTTGTTATGAGTAAATCATCTATTTCATTCCCTCTCCCTAAAATGTTGTGGGATCTCTTCTAGTCCTGGCCGACATTGTATTCAAATCCGTTACTCTCATGCTTATGGTTCATCATTCCTGCATCGGTAATTTGGGCTATATGGTGGGAAAGGAATAAAAGAATATTCAGAAAGCTCAGTTTTGACACCCCCTCTATAAATTAAGTAATATTGAACGGTCGGTATCTGAGAAAGTCAATAGTAGGTCTTCTCTTCACTTCAACCCAAATGTGACATTCTCATCCTGGGATTCTTTAGTAATTTCCAAATGGAAGTTTATTTCTCTCCCTTCTCCTATTTTCCCTCTCATCAGGAAACCCCTAGTTTGTAGATCTGATGTTAAATGGATACCTCCCAAGCCTCCTCTCATCAAATTAAATTTTGATGGCTCTTCGAGAGGGAATCCAAGTGAGTCAGGTATTGGATGTTGCTTAAGAAATCAGTCAAGTAAAGTTATTGCTTTATTAGCAAGCTCTATATGCCCAGGTACAAATAATATGGCTGAAGCTATTGCTTTGTTGGAAGGCCTTAAACTTGTGAAGAAATTGTCAATTTCAAACCCCCATATTGAAGGTGACTCTTCGGTCATCGTTAATGCTTGTATTGATAGAAAGTTCTTGAACTGGAAGCTTAAATATATTATCCTTCAAATCTAGGGACTAATCGATTCTTTTAATGGTTTTGCTATATCCCATACATATCATGAGGGAAATTTTGTAGCAGATTTTTTGGCCAATCTGGGTTGTGACAAAGTCTCATTGGACCCTTCCAACTCCTTGAGTGCAATTAATAAGTTCCTGATTCTACTTGATATCATCGTGAAGGAAGCTAGCTAGGGCAATCTTATTTTCTAATGGGTGATACAAACTATTTCTCTACTCCAATTAGTGGTGTGGTGGCCACTAATTGGAGTAGAGAAAGTGTCATCTTTTATATGTTACATGGGCGAGGGCATTGCTATGCTAGTTTGAATTATGTCTCATGCCAAATGTTTTCTTGCCAGTCAATTTTTTGTTGGGCATATTTTATAGCACACTGCACTGTTTCTACCTATCAGTTGAAAAGGTATGACAAGGTGGCAAAGAGTATTTTCCATCTCATAAGTATACTCAATCATACTATGACATGTCAAGTGCCACCTTGTCATTTCTTTTCTCAGGTGGTTTAATTTATGATTGGCTATTCTTGGGCATTGGGATATTGTCCCATCAGGAAAAAGGTATGACAACTTGTTAATCATTATTTGGCATGATAGTTATTAGTTTGATGTGCTTTGGTACTTTGTGCATTTGTTTATGTTTCTACCTCACTTGTGCAGATTTATGCTATTCCTTTGCATTGGTAATTGCATCAACCTCCACCTGTGATTATTTTTGGTTGATTTCATATTTTGTGATGTCTCCCTCTGATTATTCTTTATCTCTTACCCTCCTATCATTGTACCTATTGTCATATCGATAGGCAATCGTTGTCCTTCAATATTTTTTCCTAATACCTAGCTTTGATCTCATTCTTTTTATATGGCCTCTATTTGTTATCTGGTTACATTCGCACGCTTCTGTGTTTATGAGTTATAGTTGCTGTCATTATTTTCATTTGTTATTAACTTTGAGTAATCTTCATTTGATCTCATATCTTCAATGTGTGTTGATCTCATTATTTATGATGATGGAGGCTTTTGCAGTTATGTCTATGGGATTTTTAAATAGGCTCATGAGTAATCTCTTCTTCAATAATCTCTTTTCTTGCATCTTTGTTGGTTTTGGGTTGTCTGTGGTACTTTCTCTACTATCTAAGGTCCCCTATTTGCTCTACGTCTACTTCATAGTCATGTCAGGTCACCCCAATTTTCTGGTGGGTGCAAGCTCTAATGTGGAATGCTATTCTATATGTGCATCTCTGCACATGGAATATTACCCTTAGAACTATAGGATTCTGCTAGAATTGGAAATTTGGGAAGAACCCTTTCTTGGTCCCATTAAGGATGAGATGCTGGCAGTAGTTTTTAATTGTGAATGACCGCACATTCACCGTGGCATCAGGAGAATTATTGGTCATGAGATTCTTTCTCCTTCCAGCAGAAGGATTATCTTCCCATCTCAACTCCTTTCTGTTTTCTTTTCTAATTTGTTTGATCTTATGCAGTCTCCAGCATTCTTAGACACCATAGCAAATCGTTATGTGAAACCCATCTTCCTCCATAATCATAAACTTCATACCACTCTGCAAAAATATGATTTTTGGGGTGGTGCTGCTCTATTGGGTGGTCTTTTTCACCACCATGCTCTGTTGAGAGATCATTTTGTTTTGATGGTTTATGTAAGTATCAAAAGGGCATTGGAATGGCAGTCTTTTTTCCCTATTAAAGTTGCGCTCCAACAATTTGGGGGTTTTCTTTCCAAAGAATGCATTAGTGGTATTCATCAAGTGGTCTTTGCGATGCTGGACCCATTGGAGGTAGATTCTTCTCCCCTGGCGACTCCTGCTCTGCAACCTCACCCTATTTCTGACTTGAATCTTGGGCTGGGGACTAGGGAATCTTCACTGGTCTATATGGACATTTGAGCATATTATGTCCCATGGTATTTTGGTTCAAGATTTTGTGTACTTTTCAAGTTTTTCTCGTTGCATCATCAGCTTCTATAACATTTTCTTGTCTACAATTATCTGCTACAGTCAATATCGTCCCTCATTCTAGGTTCTATATGAGGCATTTTGTAAACTAGTCATCTATTGGGGATGAGTCTTTTCTTATTTATGTATAGACCACATGAGATGTAAATATTTGTATTAGCTTTAGTCATCTCTCAGTGGATACTCTATGTTGTAAGGTGGCATTACTGTTGAGAAGCTTTGGCCCACAGTGTTCCATCAATCTTGTAAATATCTGTGCTAGCTCAATCCAGGTCTCTGCGGATACTTTATCATGTAAGGTGGCATCACTTTTGAGAAACTTCAGCCCTTAGTGATCCATCAATTTTGGTTTTCATTTTTTGTGATAGGGTCATGAACGGAGTTTTTTTTCCCCTTGTTCTTTTCTCCAGGAGCTCCTTATATTAGAACCAATTTTTTGTAACAAAGTTGTTAATAATATAATATATTAAGTGGTAATACCACCTTGATTTTTAAAAAAAACATTAGGTTGTCATCCACATTCTCTATAGCCCTCTCCATATCACCTAAAAAATTCTTATAAAAACCCTTCGACACATTTGCATAGCTTCTATCTCAGGCATTCCCATGACCAATAATATGGAAATGAAGATAGTCAAGGTATTTCTATTAACCCTAAATATATGGTTTGTCTACATAAACTCCTCTCCCATTATAATTTTCACTGCTCTCGGTACTAAATCAATGAGATCATTAAACATTCTACTCTAGCATTCCTGGGTGATTTTGCCTAGAAATGCCATTTGTCTTAGACTCTTCAATGGTTTGAAATGAATAATTGACTCCATTTTTTAAAACCTAAAGACTACCTATGAAATACTTATAAACAAAGAAATAGAAATAACATGTCCTTCAATAAATTTCTTTTCTTAGCATTATAATCGATCTAATATGAAAAGTGTCATGAAAAATACTCATACCATGTGTCATGTGTGAGATTTCAATGTTATAAGCTTGTTGATTAATAACTAGCCACACATTGAATACACTATTAAAATTCACATGTGATCTATATTGTTCCACAATATTTCTTATTATTATTTTATCCTTGTCAACATGAGTTGTCTAATCAGCCATCCTTAACAATTGCTCCTCTTGTCGAATCATTGTCCAAACCACATACCATAGTCTAGACAGTATATGAGTATTTTGCAACTATAGTGCCTCCCTTATTTTCCTCTTTGCATGAACATCCTAATGGTGTGGTTTCAAACTTCACACTCGTTGAGTATGATCATATTGGTCCCATGTGAGGGTAAACTGCCAAGAGAATCTGAACTCAGAGAGTATTTTGATGCCCTATGTTAACTTGGAGAATTTGAGTGTGGTTTAGGATTGTGTTCTAATGATCCTTAGAGATAGGGATGAGTCGATCTTCAGATCCAGTGACTTGTTCTTGCATTATGTTTTAGGATGGCATCATGAGATGCACCTAGGTAGGCTCTGTCTTCTGTTATCAGGGGGTTATCTTTGGGGTCATGATGGGTTTATTGAAGGACCCTACCCTGCTCCTATCATAGAATTTCATCTATCTTCATTATAGACTCTTTAATTAGATAATCTATATTGATGCATTATGAATTTATATTATGTTGAACAAAGATTTGACCACACTATTTTGTGATGTACTCTTTTAATGTTGCTAATGTACTCATGTCAATTTTTTTAGGATGCACTATGTGTGCTTAAGGGCTAAACAAATTTAACTAATTTTCTTGTTATAAATAAATTAAGTGCATGTTTTGAGGGGTTTGAATAGAAATCAAGTAATTTAAATTATAATGAGATGAGATGTAAATTCTAATGAATTAAATGCTATTTTGCTTGCGTGTGTATTTTCTTGTAGAAAATGTAGTAGGAAGGGTGTGTAGAGTTGTGAATTGAGTAGGTAGAATGTACCCTTAATGAATATTGAAATGTTGCTATTAGATATGAATGCTTACATAAATGACCATTTGAATTTATATTATGTTAAGATGTGAATTAATAGAAAGTTGATTTTAGGTCTTGATGTTAAGAAAGAGATTTCAAGTATTATGCTTTGATTATCGATTCAACAAATGTAATTCAAAGTGATTATGAAATCAATTGAAATGTTAATATTTTCTGTATTATGAAAGGGTTTTTGGGAAGCTTGTGAATATTGTATTTCTAGAGATTTTGTGGAGATGGAAATTAACAATAGATAAGTCAAAATTATAGAATTTTGTGAAAATTGCAAGTTGTTTATATGATGTATTTTAATGTGATCATTAATGTTGCATTTTTATATATACATTTTTGGTCTTTCATGAGCTACTGATATTTTTATCTAGTGTGCACAAAATTGACCATGGAATTAAAATGAGAAGAAATCAAAGATGGATGTATATGAAAATCATGTTAATCAAAGGTTAACTCCAAGGGGAGAAATAACCTCTTTGTTATGTGTTAATGTTGTAAAAGTAATGTTTGAACTTTGAATGTAATATTATTGTTGTGTTTATTTTAATTTATGCATTATCTACTTGGCATGCCATGTGTATAGTATTGTGTTGTGACTTTATGTGGTGTCAATTAACATATATGTGTATGTGAGTTGGCATGGCCAGGTAATTTGTTATTGGTTGTTATTCACCTTTTAGTCACCTTGAAGAATCCCAAGGTTAGGTATCTTGGTTGTTGAGCCATGTGAGGGAATCTTTTTTTGAATTTTTTTAGGTCAACTCTAGGTGGACTTTTGAGGGGTTAAATGTAGCCAAAGAGGTTAATTAGGGTTAAAATAAGATAGCCCCATAGGTTCACTTTGGGTTGGGGGTCAAATTTTGACCAATAAGATTATTTTATCCAATTTTTGCCTCTTCTAAAAATGTCTTTTCAGAAAGTGACAAATTTGGGATGTATGTCATGTCTTCCTCTCTTTCCAATTTGAATTTACCTCTTGTTGGAGAGAAAACCCTTGGATAGTGTGTCCAATCACCTTTGAGGTTAGGTAGGATGTTAGGTAGCGTATTCCTTTTAGTGAGATGGAGAGGAATTTGGTAGGTTGATTTTCCACTCTCCAAGTTTGGAGACTTCTAGTGAACTTAGCAGCTTTTTGGTGGACTTAGAAAAGGAAGGAAGACTTGTAGGAAGGGATCTCTACTCAAATTTTCATTTCCATATCTTGGAGCAAGGTTGGTGCTCCTATCATGAAATGCTTTTTTTAATTTCATGTTTTTATGTGAAAATTTTTGTGAAGTGTTAGTAGGTGTGTTTGTAAAGCTTTCAAGCTTGTTTTTCATGGTTTCTTGTTAAGTCTTTCGGTAGTTTTATTTTGTTTTCTTTCATTTTTTGGGGTGTGCGAGGATATACTCACCCTTGGGAGGGAAGAGATCCTTGAGGGTGAAGGTCTTTAGTTGGGAATGTCCAAATAGTGTAGAGTCATTCCTCATGGAGGAAGGGGATATGGAATAGATGTATGGACTCCATGTTGTCATCATATTCTTCTACATATTTGGGGGTCATAAGGGATTTTGTTTTGTATGGGAAAATAGAAGGAAATGGTAGTTTTGTAATGGCCTTGTGAAGGCATTATTGTATGGGTTTAGAGCCTTTTTGAAGGCATGGTTTCATTTTATGGCTTCTCCTATTTGGGTACATTTCCACCTTCACCCTTTTTATGGGTCCAAGGTGACCCAATGTATAATCCATGAGAAAAGGCAATTTTATGTGAGTTTCTACTTGCTGGTTTTTGTATGTGTATGTGTGATTCTAAGTATGAGTGTTATCCCATCCATCTTTGTTTCCCCAAGCTCGGGGGTGGCCATGAAATGGCCTAGGTTGGGAGGTGAGCCTCCATGGTCAAAGCTTGTTCATTTGCAAGTTTTAGAATTGCTAAGGTTGTTGTTTTGTGGAATAAAATGTGAAGGAAATGGGCTTGTGTTATTTCTAAAGTTGCAGATTTTTATTTTGTAAAAATGGCTAAATGCCTTGTGTTGAAAAGTTGGTAAAGTTAAGGCTATGTAAATGCTTATGATGCATGTATCATGCTTTCAATATCATTGCAAAACAATGTTAGCAAATTCCTCTACTTGCTATGTACATAAAGAAAAGTGAGTGGGAAAAAGGAGACTTTCAATGCCATTTTGACTCCAAACTAGTTGTTGTTTATTCTTCCTCTCTTGCAAAAATAAATTGACCTTTACAAAGTAGTAATGTTTCATTTCAAAATAAAAGTCTTTTGTAATTTTAATATATTAATTTTTGAAAGAAAATAATCTTATATATACTATTTCCTAATAGCCTATGCATGGAATTTGTTTCATGAAATAAATTTACTAATTTGGTCAAATTTATGTATATACACCTATGTATATATTTATATATACATAGATCTATACACACATATGGATATACATCTTCACTATTGATGCAATAGAAAATACTTAGTTTATAATCTTTATCTTATTTAAGTTGGAAAGTTTATGCATCGTGACATCTATACATATATGTATACGTGAATATATTAGTATATATATATGCTAAAATATATGTGTATATACATGTTTAGCATATATGTGCAAATAATATGCTATATATATATATATATATATATATATATATATATATATATATATATATATAGATATAGATATAGATATAGATATAGATATAGATATAGATATAGATATAGATATAGATATATATATATATATATATATATATATATATATATATATATATATATATATATATATATATATATATATATATATATATATATATATATATATATATATATATATCTATATCTATATCTATATCTATATCTATATCTATATCTATATCTATATAACTCGTAAAACAAAAGTTAATTTAAATGAAATAAAAACTTGGCAAATTTCAATATGCTTGGGCGGCGGCATGCCACTACAACCCCCTTTGGTGAGCGGGTGGAAGCCACCGCATCCCTATAGGGGTGTGGCTTGCTTGCCACTGCAACCGATATGGGATGTGGCTGGCTTGCTACCATAGCCCATATGGGTTGCGGCTGGCCTGCCCACTGCAATCCTTCAAGGTGCGGTTGGCAAGGCCACTACAACCGCAATGGGGTGCGGTTGGCACAACCCACTACCACTCTTGGGGTGCGGTTAGGGATTTCCCATTGCAAACCATGTACGGGTACATATGGCAAAGGCCACAGAGCTTACATTCCCCATGGGGAATTTAAAAAGAATAAAATGATATTTCTATTTTTAAACTATGTAAACTTGCCACTAAAAGAATATCGCAGGCAATGTTCAAAAAATAATAATAATATAATAGAGATTTTAAAACAAGAATAGACTCTTATATTTTTGAAGTGTACAACATTATTTAAAATTAGAGAACTGCAGATTTGTAGAAATCCTTTTATAACAAAAATAAATCTTTTACCTTGTTGGATTTGGTAGTTCGATTTATAGAAACCCTTTTGTGGATCCTTAAATTTCTGTGGAGATTGCTTCTAGTCCCATCTTGAACATATATACATAAGTATATATGTATGTATATACACACCCTTATTGTGTATGTATAAACCATTGGTATGGATATACACACCCTTGTGTGTATATACACACATGTATTATAAAAGAAAAGGTCAACATCATAAAAACTTTTTAACTTTGACAACATAAAAATGACATTTATGTTTAGAATTTGGAGATGATGTAAACTAATGAAATGTGTAAAAGTGGATGAAGTTTATGCCTATAATTTATTTTAAAAAAATTGAACAAGAATTCACATAATTTTTTTAATTTTTGAAGTCTATTTTTTACTTGTTGAAAAATGTTGAAAAACAAACGTCTTGTTCCCACCAAAAAAGTATATGCAAATAATATTTTTTTTCCTTCGATTTCAAAATATGTTATAGATGAAATGTATAGCTAGTGCAAAAAAGAATAAAAATTAGTTTTCAATGTATATTTTCTCCATAATAACTACCCAAAGTCGAACATCCCTAGAATTGGTAGTTTTCATCTCCCACCAAATTTCCCCTATCAAATCTACACCATTTAGGAAAAATAAAAATTATACATTCTTGAAGAGAACTCTCTCCTCCCGTGCTAAATATAAAATTTCAATTTTTTTGATAAGCTTTAGTATTTATTTATATTTTTGAAGCAGCTCATTCTCGAATGTTAAAATACCTACTTGTAGTACTTTGAAATTATAATATATTAGATCTAATTCAAATACATTAAAAATTATATGATGATAATCTTGACTCTGTGCTCTAAAAAAGGTTATTTTTATATTTGTAAAAAAATATCATTAAAAAGAGTAGGAGTTATTAAAACATTGATTTTGTAAAATAATTTTATTTCTTTAGTAATTGGTATAAAACATGCATTTAATAGATATTTCCAATTGGAAAAGTTGAAGCACTTATCTTACTTAGCTAGAATGAATCTAGCTAGACCATATGTTTGACAAAAAACAATTTTAGTTAGAAATACTCAAATTCAGTTGTGCTAATAAGTTAGCTTGAAACGTGACACAGCTTTGTGCTTTTACCCATACTTAAGCTTGAATTTTTCTTCAACCCTCCTCTCTATCAATACCTGGACAACAAAAAATGAGAGAATTAGGGTTTGATTAGTGTTTTATATTTTAGCCTAACCCTAATTTTGAATTAGAGTTAGGGCCGACTTTTTTGGCTTTTTAATTTTTAATTAAATTTCAATAAGTTCTATTTAAAATTTGAATCTATGCTTTATTCTTAGTTAATCATTATTGACTTTTTTGAGTCACTTTATTTTAAATTTTGAATTATGATTATTTTTATAATTACTTTCAAATGTGCATTGGACATTTCATTTATTAAGTGGAAAATTATTAGTTTATTATCGGTTGCATATTTGATTTATTTTATTTTAATAATGTTGCTATATTATTAAATTGCCCTTTAATCTTTTAAGGTAGTACTTGGAGAATGTTTAATTTATGATTTAAAAAATTTTAAGGTTATTTCTACTGGATATTAATTTAAATATTTATTTATATTAGAGGTTGTGTATATATGATTTTAAAATTTTATGGTAATTTTAATTAGTATATTATTTTAATTTTATTTTAATGTTCGAGATATTAATTAATATATATTAAACTATTATTAATTTTAATGATCTCTTTTAATGGTTTATTCTAAGGGAATTTATTTATTGTCCTAGGTTGGGACGTAGGTCATTATTTTCCGTTTTGCCTAAACATTAATATTTTGTTAATAATATTTATTAATGGATATTCAAATCTTTTAATTTAAATTCTATCCTATTAAATAAACTATGATAAACATTATATTTTGAATTAAAATATAATATTGCAATTAAGTTATGGAAACTTTATTATCAAGAGTGGTTACTTAAATTGTTAGTCTAGGTTTCACATAGGGTAGTTTTTATGACCCTATCTTTATTATTTTATTGTCCCCTTGTGAAACCTACATCGATCTTGTACCCTGGTACATACTTTGGAACTATTAGGGTTATTATCACTTATTGATTAAACTATTTAATTAATCAAATCATTTGTCGAGCAAGATAACCTAACTTTGATGTTTGATTTTTAGGTATTTACGCTTTTAATATTCTTTTTATATTAGCACTTGATGTTAACCTTGTTAGGTGATCTTAGAAACCTAGTTAGGGTTTTGAATTATCTAACACAGTTTACAATCAAGGGACGTTGACAAGCCAACGGGTGTCATGATACCCCTTGCGTGTAAACTTGCATTGTGTAAGTGTTACATCTTGTTAGTTTGTCTTGGTATGTTATCCTAGTTGACCTTTGTGCTTTTAAAATAAAATTGTTAGTGTGTTTTTCCCTAAATTTTGGGCATGACATTTTGGTATCAGAGCCAAGTTTCAATACTTGGAACCTTAATCCATTGTTTTTCCCTTTGTATTTGCACTTGTAGGATGCCCTTATGAGCATGTCAAGCACATAGATGTGGGAAGGTCTTAGATGTGCTTCTCTGCATGCGTGGAAGTGGAGTAGGGATTTGAGGATACTGGAAGGAAACTGAGATCCCCCTTCCTGAATAGCTCCCAACCCATAACCAAAATATAGTAACTGCCTTGGAGGAAGGTACTTAACCAAGCCCATGCACATTCTCTAGAATCTCAATGATGTGTGGTCTCATTTATATAGCATTGGAAGCTTATAGTTGACTTGTAGCTTGGGTTCCCTTGTGTAGAAACTTAGGGGATTTTTGAGAAAAATAACCCAAGTAACTGGTGGTTTATGATGGAGCGCTTCCTAGGATGTTCTAAAACTGCCTTTAGATTGAGTTCCTAGCAACCCATTTGAGGTTCGTACTATGGATGGATTGACGAGGGTGGTAGTGATGCCACTAGGCATGGAAAGGTGGCAAGTGTATGTTTGTTTGAGTCCTTTGTTTCTCTTATAAGCCCTATAGAAATTTTCTTTCTAGCATGATTGTGTGTGGCCAAAATGAAAGATTGGTGTCCATGCTTGGTATGGGAACCTGTTAACTTCCTCCTTGAAAACTATGGTGCATTTTTTGGTTTATATCATTATGGCACCATGAGAATGTGTTGATTTTTTTGTGTTAAGGCCTTGGGGTACTGCCTCAAGAGAGAGTAATGTAGATCTTTGGTAATGGATTGTTCATGGTTGTCTTCATCTCTAGTAGTAGGGTGAATTATTTTTGTGGGAGTGTGATACCCTATTAAGTTTTTCCTTGTTGACCCATGGGTACCGGGTATTATGATCTTATGAACCTTACTTATACCCCACCACTTGTACTTCGATACCTATTTTGAAGTCAAATTTATCTTCCATTTGTGTAGTATGGAGATTTCTACCACACCTTTGAAAGATGTCTTATTGCAAAATCCTTTTTCCAGGTTTGTAGTGAATATGTGCGTACCCTGGTTATGGGAAGAACCTCATGAGGGATTAAAATATTTTCTTGGATCACATAGAGAACCCTCCAAGAGTTTGAAGTTCATGTAACGATTTTGAGTAGATCTCTTTGCATATTAGTGCAGGAGCACTCCTATGAAGTAGGTTGGCTATCCAATTTTGGTGTGTAAGACCCTCTTGAAGGGTAGTGTAAATAGATAAGGTCATGTTGACCAAGTGTGGTGTGAGTGAGTCTAGGTTTGGTGCTCATTTCTAAGCTAAAGAACTCCAATTTAGCTTCATTAATGCACTATACTTGATGATGTCATCAAGTGGAAAAAGGATGTTATTAATGTTTTTAGGTACTTTTATGCCCTAGGAGGTCTAATGGAGGTTAGATAGGTTTGGATAGATTTAAATTGCCTAAAAGGTGAAAAGATGTAAAAGATGTAAAATGTTGCTTGTGCAACATTTGCAACTTTTCAAAAGTTGCTGACAACAAGGGTTTGTCTTAAGGATTTCAGTGTTAGGAAGGATTAGGGTTTTCTAAGGAGTTAGACACATGAGAGAAGACTATATATGTAAATAAAACCCTAATTTAGAGGGTTGGAGGTCATATTGTATGACCTGGCATACTGAGAAATAGTGGTTTTACTGTAAATAGTGTAGAAGCTTTGATAAAATAGTGATAGTTTTGGCCTTGCATGGATTAGTTTTAGGACTCTAACAATTGGAATCCAATGTTTATATTGTGTTAGTGTAATTTCATCTTTTGGTTTTCTTGTTAGTCTAGTTTTCAAGGCATTTTGTAAATTCTTCTTGCTTGTATAGTTTCCTGTCCAGTTTTGACAGTGTTGAAAAGATGTGGACCTAGCTCCATTTCCCACCATAGGTTTTGTACGAACATATGGGGATGGAGACTAGGGTCATTGTGCTACAAGATGCCACAAAATTGGGCCCTACAAGTGCATGCAAAGATTTTTAGAGTCTTGCCCTAGGTGAGCTATGAATGAAGCCCAGCTAGGAAGACTAAGAAAAAGAGTTTAGAAATTGCAGGAGGAATGAGTTCATGAGCCAAGAAGGCCATGGATGTGTTGAAATATGTTTTTTAGGTACTCAAAAACTAGGAGGAGTGGCCAAGAAGTTATTTTGCCAAGTTTTGAAGCCAAAATCCAAAGACTGGTCTACAACTAAGCAAAAGGCCCTAAATCTGAAAACAAGGTGTACAAACAGAGTTGAAGGTTAAGACCAAATAAATATTGGAGGTATGAAGTCATATAAATGAATTGAAAAATATTATTTGGGTGTCTTTTGAGGATTTTTGCGTAGGATTTCACTTCCTTAAATCTAGGAGGGCTAATTCGGGCAAAAAGGCTACAAGGCCTAAAACATAGGAATCTAGAGAGTGATGGAGAAATGAATGAACTTGGCAAGTAGAGACCCAAGTTTGGAGTGAAGAATGGATTTTATTGAAACCCTTGACCTCCTACAAAACAAACCAATGGTTAGGGCTTTGGGAACATGGATTAGGTGTGTTCTTTTGGAAGACAAAGAATAAGAACCTGAGAAGATAGGAAGATCCTTGGTAGAGGGAAAGAATTGGTTCTTTGCAAGGAAGAGAGGGTGGATTGAGGAAACCCTAAGAGGTCATAAGAGTGATCCAAGTTGTTTAAAAGGAAACTTAGGAGAAAACTAGGAGTCTCCCTATCAAAGTGGTATCAGAGCAGGTTCAAGATTTGGGATAAGAAGTATTTCAAGAAGTGAATGTTGCAACCCACCAAATTAGGTGAAGAATCCAATGCATCTAGAATGATGGTGACTAATTTTGAATTGGCTAAGAAGGTTGAGGAGAGAGAAGAGGACAATAAGTTACTAAGGGAAAGGTTGGCTCAATTGGAATAGCTCTTGGATGAAGTCTAAGACAAGGCAGATAGGGTAAAGGAAAAGATAGACCAGAAAGAGGAAAAACAAGCTAAGGAGAAGGATATAGAGTTGGAAGAAGAAGCTCCAACCCCTGACACTTTCATACTAGAGGAACCCTTCTTGAAGGCACTTAAGGCCTTAGTGGAAAATCTTTGGAGGGTGTACCACTTTTCAGCGGATAGATGGATTTTGATCTATTCATGGAGTGGATTGACAGTATAGAAAATCATTTTGAATGTGATGGCATAACAGATGCCCAAAAAGTAAAGGTGGCTAAATCTAGGTTGAGGGGACCAGCACTCACCTGGTGGAAGTTTGTTTAGACTGAAAGAGAGAAAGAGGGTAAGAGTCACATTGTTTCATAGAAGGGCATGGTGACTAAATTGAAATAAACTTATTTACCTGATGATTATGAGGTCAAGTTGCATAGGAGGAGACAAAATCTCAGGTAGAAGGATATGGATGTCTAAGCCTACACCGAAGAGTTCCAAAAGTTATGCCTGTGGTCAAAGGTAGTAGAAGATGAAAGTATAAGATTGGCTAGGTATCAGAATGGACTCCAATGGTCTATACAAGAAGACATGAGTCTTTCTATCTTCATGAATTTTAGGAAATGCTATCAAATGCCCTTGAAAATTGAGGAGAAAGGCAAAAGGAAACATGACCAGACCTCAAGGGAAAGAGGTAGAGGAAAAGAAAATAGAGGACATAGAGGCAACTTTGCAGGCAAGAGCAATGATTTTAGAGCTCAAGGAGAGTCCAAGTTGACAAAGATAACTAATGAAACTAGTGGAAGAGGAAGTATGAATAGAGGTAGAGGCTTCCAAGGTGGAGGAAGATGCAGGTTTGGAGGTTCAAGAAGAGCCTCACACTTTGCAACTATGAAATGTTTTCATTGTAATCAAATAGGCCATCTGGCCTATAGATTCCCTAAGAAGGCTTCTAGTTCACATGGTGAGAAGAGGGTAAAAAATATTTCCCAAGAAGAGACTAGAAGTGTTAAAACTCCTAAAATTAACATTGATTTAGAGAGTGGGGAGAATCTGATGATTAGGAGGATTCTCATTAAAGATCTTGTCAAAGAGGAAGCCAAACAAAGGAGGGAACTTTTCAGAGTGAAGTGCAAGATACTTGGCAAAGTCTGCAAGATGATCATAGAGTCGGGGTCTACTAAAAACATCATCTTAGAGGAGGTAGTTAGCAAGCTTGGATTCACCAAAATACCTCATACAAACCCTTATAGAGTTACATGGTTGAATAAGGGACAACATGTTCTTGTAAATGAACAAGCATGGGTGGATTTTTTAATCGATAAATATGTGGATAGAGTCTTGTGTGATATACTTCCAATAGATGCATGCCACCTACTCTTAGGTAGGCCATGGCAATTTGATAGGAAAATAATTCATGATGGAGAGAGGAACTCCTATTCTTTCAAGAAAGATGGGGTCACATATAGGATTCAATCACTCATGGAAGATGAGGGGTCTACATCAGTAGGTCCTAACATCTTATTACAAGGAGGTAAAGAATACATTCAAGATGTAAAGAATGGAGAAGGAACACACTATGCATTCATGGTTAAGCTTAGTGAAGAGAATAAGGGGAACAAGCACCATTACCAAAGGAAGTGCAAGAATTATTGAAGGAGTTTAAAGACATAGTTAGTGATGGGTCACCTGCAATGTTTCCACCTCCTAGAGCCATAAGTCATTAGATTGACTTCATACTAGGAGCATCTCTTCCAAATCAAGTAGCATACAAGATGACTCCTTACCAAAACAAGGAGATAGCTAGACAAGTGTAAGAGCTTTTGGACCAAGGACTAATCAAGAAGAGCATTAGCCCATGTGTAGTGCTAGTAGTCCTAGCATCAAAGAAGGGAGGTAAGTGGAGTCTTTGTATAGATTCAACAACAATTGATAGGATCACTATAAGGTATAGATTTCCCATTCCTAGGATTGAAGATCTTATGGACTGTTTGGGAGGGCAAGGTACTACACCAAATTGGATTTGAAGAGCAGGTACCATCAAATCAGGATTAAGGATAGAGATGAGTGGAAGAATGCATTTAGGATCATATAAGGGCTCTATGAATGGTTTTTCATGCCCTTTGGGCTTAGTGATGCTCCAAGAACCTTCATGAGGTTGATGAATGAGTGTTGAAAGACTACATTGGTAGATTTGTAGTAGTGTACCTATATGATATCCTAATTTTTAGTAAGACTAAAGAGGAACACCTTCAACATTTGTAGATTGTGATGAAGAGACTCCATGAGGAGAAGTTGTCCATTAACTTGGAAAAGTGTGAATTTATGAAATAAGAGCTGATTTATCTTGGTTTTGTGGTGTCCCAAGGAACCTTAAACATGTGCACCATTCTTAGATACAATTAAAGGTGGAGTAAAAACTAAATTCAAGTAGACTCTAGACACTGGAAAAGGTTTTGAGTTGTTGAAGAAGAGAGTGGCTACACAACCTATATTGGTTTTGCCAAACTTTGATAAGTTATTCACCTTAGAGTGTGATGCAAGTGGCATAGCAGTTGGGGCAGCGTTGAACCAAGAGAATAGACCAGTAGCATTTTATAGTGAAAATTTGAATGAGGCTAATAAGAGGTATTCTTCTTATGACCTAGAATTATATGGATTGGTACAGTCATTGAGGAAATGGAGGCACTATTTTCTGCCTAAAGAATTTATGGTGTACACTAATAATAAGGCTTTGAGTTTCATTAACTCTCAGGAGAAGTTCAGCAATAGACATCTCAAGTGGATGGAATATTTACAAGCCTATACCTTCACTATAAAGCATAAGAAGGGACAGTTGAACAAGGTGGCCAATGCCCTGAGTAGAAGACTCTTGACAGTGCAGGAGGTACAACTACAAAGAATAGGCATAAAGAGATTCAAAGAGCTTGATGAAGGAGATGAGGACTTCTCAAAAGCATACAAGGTGTGTAAAAAGTTCAAGAACCATTTCCATAGTCAATTTGTAGACTATATAATTTAGAATGATCTTCTATTTAGAGGAGGAGAGCTATGTGTTCCTAAGGGATCTATGAGGGAGAATGTGATATAGGAGAAGCATAATGGGAGCTTGAGTGGGCACTTTGGCCTAAACAAAACACTAGAATTAGTGTAAAGGTTCTATTATTGGCCTAGGATACAGGACACTGGGAAGTATGTGGAGCAATGCTTGGTTTGCCAAAAAGATAAAGGTACCTCATCTAATGTAGGTTTTTATCAACCTTTTCCCACTCCTAGCAGGCCTTGGGAATGCATTAGTATGGATTTTATAGTTGGATTGCCTAGGACCAAGACTAGTTTAGATAGTATCTTTGTGGTTGTAGATAGGTTTAGCAAGATTAGCCACTTCATGCCTTGCAAAACCACACATAATGCTAGTCATATTGCACATTTGTTCTTTAAAGAGGTGGTATAGATTGATGGCTTACCACTAAGCATAGTATCTGACAGAGATGTGAAATATATGGGACATTTTTGGAAGACCCTATGGAAAAGGTTAGGCACTAATCTTTCTTTTGGATCATCCTACGATCCCCAAACTGATGGTCAAACTAAGGTTATAAATAGAGTGTTAGGTAATCTCCTTAGGAGTTTGACAAAGGAGTATGGAGTGATGTAGGATCAACTGTTACCACAGGTAGAGTATGCCTATAATGATAGTGTTAACAAGACAACTGGGAAGAACCCCTTTGAAATAGTTTATGGGCTACATCCTAGAGGTGTGTGTGAGCTAAGACACTTGGAAAATGAGGAAGGAAGGAGTGTATATGCAGAAGACTTCACTCAATCAATGAAGGAGGTTCATGACCAAGTCAAGAAGAAGCTCCAAGAGGCTACACAAAAGTTGAAAACCAAAGTTGATGAAAGAAGAAGAAACATTCAGTTTGTTGTGGGAGATCTTGTGATGGTACATCTTAACAAATCTAGGTTGTAGAAGGGAATCCCCATCAAACTACAAATGAGAAGGATAGGTCCTTGCAAGATCCTTGCAAAGTATGGCCAAAATGCTTATAAAATAGACTTTCCATCAGACTTAGCAATGTCTCCTCTATTTAATGTGTAGGATTTGGTACTATATAAAGGGCCTATGCCTATAAACTCTGACTCATAGTTAGATAGTGGAGGCATCATCAAGGATATTCAAATTTCCAACACTCCTAAAATGGTAGTGTTATACACTAAGTTTGCACCCTTGTTTCAAGATCTCTTGGTCTTGATAACCTAGTATAACATTAGAATCATCTCTAGGTTGTGGGACCTATGCTAACTGAGATGAGACCTCCAAGTTCTAGGCTAGTTCCTCTTGGATAATCACCTTAATTTGCTTCTAGACATGAAAGTAAAACTTTTGGAGGGAAAGGGATAGAAAGAATTCTTAGAAAGGGAAAAGACTTGAAAGAAAACTACCTACTAGGTGATACACTGAAATTAGGGTTTGGATCTCAGTATAGAGGAATATAATCAATGAAAGGCTTAGGTCTAGTAGGTCACAACTCACTGAATAGGCTTGCATAAGTGTTTCATAGAAGGGTCTGAACATAACACACAATTTATGACCTACAAGCAGACATTCACTTCTGCAACTCAATGTAGGAATGAGACAAGACTGTTAGGGGGCTGGAGTATACCCACAAAAGCATCTAAATCAGATCAAACATAATAACACACAAAATCATAGAAAGTAAGAGGGATCAGGAACCCTAAGTTGTCATTGAAAAAAACATACATATACTTTGATCCAATGAGAGATGACCCAAACAAGGAAGCATAGGGACATGAAGGATTGTCACAAAATACCTCTGCAATATCTGAATCATCAATGGGAGAAATACAACTCTATAAGCCAGAGGGTAGAAATGATACCATAGATGACCCTTAAGAAAAGATGAATTTCTTCTACAAATTGTCCAACTCTGAGCCCTAAGGCTCCAAAAATACAATATATACATACTCCTTTGCATGAAGGCAAGAGTCAAAAACTAACTAGGGTTACATTTTTTTCAATATAATAATCAAACCCTAGTCGATCAAATCTAATCATAAATATATCACTGCAAAAATCATAGCCAATTAGATATTTGTCCACATCTCTGTAATGGAAATCAACTTGCAAACAAGAAACCCAAACTTATCTACCTCTATTGCACAAATTCCTGCCATGAATGCACTAATTCGTACCCCCCTAAGACAAGAAATGACCCAAAACAGCCGCCCAAACCCCTATCATCATCTTCCTCTACTGCAAAATGTCCTGAAGATATAAATTCCATCCACCAATTCTATCACAATTGACTATTGGTTCAAAAAATCTAGCCTAAACCCTGTAGGAATATATTTGGATTTAAATAATAATGGCTAACAAGTGGCACCAAACCCTTCCTCCATCGATGGTCGATGTTTAAATCTTAATCTCACTTTAAAACGCGACCGTCAGATCTTCTTATTTATTCGGGCTCAGCAGCTGACTGCAAATCTAACTTTAAGTCAACCTCGGGTTACCCTTTTCCTTCAGTCGCAGAGTCATTTAAACATTTAGTTGACCTCGGTAATTCTAGAAAACATAGAAAATTTCTTTAGTCGCTGATTCATAGAATACCCTTAACCCTGGGCCCAAAACCACCACATGTCATTCCTTTATTCTCCCTTGATTGCGCTGTAAGCATACACCTCAGCAAGTCTTGACATCAGCCCCACTTAAGACAAGATTCTGATCCAATGGTGGGCACAAGATCTCATGGCCCCCAAATATTCCTTGCGCCTTTATGCCAACTGTAGATCTATATTAGACTGGGACCCCTCTGACACATCGGTCCACCTGGAAGTCCTCATCATCACACAACAACCAATAGGAAGTGAATACATCAGCAAGAAAGGACCCATCAAGAATGCTCTAAGATAAAGAAAGATCAACGGCCATCGCATGATCTCATGGTCTGACACATAGCCTCACAAAAATACAACAGCCGTCCATCCTCTGCAGATGTCAGAGCCTCTGACCGCTAAAAGAACTTGGTCCCACTAACGAATAAGCTGACTCAACACATGTGGACCAATCAAAAGCTGCCATTTGAATACACATAGCAGTGGACCCGCTAGGTATGAAGAGTTATGTCACCAGGAGAAATCAACGGCAGTCTGAAAATTGCATACCTCTGACACATGCTATGAGAAAACATGCCAGTCGTTAGATCAAAAGGGGCCTGACAACCGGGCCCACTGACAAATTACAAGTCATCTCCCTTTGACCAATGAAATACCTCCATATAGGACACCATGGAAATGGACCCACAAAGGCATCAAGTGCTGAGAGAAGGAAAGATCGACAGTTGTTGTAAGATCGCGAGCATCTGACACATGCTATGAGATCTTACGACAACTGTTGATCTCATCAACTAGGACCCCACAATCTTGAGACCACCAAAGAACTCAGTGATTACACGACCAAGGGAAGGCTAACCACTCACTGAATCACTAACTATTGAGGACTTAACCGTGAAACACTTAGCGACTATGAGAATCATGCAGTCACTGAATCACTAAGAGGGAAAGATCACCGCCAGAGAAATATGAGAATCTGCGACCAGCCAATAGGATTAAAGCACACATGGGCATTTAGGATTTTAAGTGGCCAATAAAGTAACTTGAAAATATATCAGGCCAAAGGGCTACTTAGGGTTTTAAGCCTATAATGGCTACTTTTATGAATTTTTTGACCTACAGACCAGAGAGTTAGAAAGCTTGCAGAGACCAGAGAACAGGACATAAAGCTATGAAATTTTTTGAGGTGCTTGGCAGGGTGAAAATAGAGATTTTGGAGTAGATTTAGCCAAATTTGCATGGACATGAAAATTAGGGTAACATTTTGGCAGTTTTTGCTGGATGTCAGCCTGCTAGACATGGAAAACCAGTGGTCTATGACAATCCATTGGGCATGGGGTCATCAAAAATCAAAACTTCTCACAGGGAGACAGGACTGGAACCAGAGAGGCAAACTTGTGCACTAGCACTTCTTGGAAAGCAGGAAACTAACCTAGAAAATAGGGAAAGAAAGTAGGGGAAAGCATATTTACAAAATTTATAGAGAGGGATTAACCTCAAAGTAGGGCTTCAAGTGGAAACCATTCACTGATATTGGCAAGGCATCTCCTTCAAGATCTGATAGCTGGAAAGCATTGAATCCCTTGCATTCTATTATAACAAATGGTCCACCCCAAAATGAATCAAATTTGGTATGTCTACCAGGCCTGGATCTAAACTCATCCCACTTGAGGACTACATCTCCAACTTTGAAATTCCTGACCTTGGCTCTTTTGTCAAAAGTCCTCTTAGTTTGAATCTGATGGAATTCCATATCCTGCATTAATTTGTCTCTGAGTTCTTCTGATTCCATCAACTGAGCATATTTGATCTGCAAGGGATCTCCCTCTTCAAAGAGGGCATACTGAGTAGCCAAGTCCAGAGCTGGCAATTCAACTGAGATAGACAGCTTGGCCTCTTGGCCATACACTAAAACATAAGGAGAATTCCCAATGATCTTCTTTGGAGTAATTCTATCCAGTCATAAGGCAGACCTAAGTTTGGTATGCCAATCCCTCTAATTATCTTGCAGAGTCTTCTTAATTATCCTAATCGGGTTCTTATTCATTCATTCTACTAAGCCATTGCCTTGAGGGTAATAGTTAGAGCTTGTATTTAGATAGATGCCATTCTTGATTGCCCACTCTGAGACTTTGAGGCCTGTGAATGCCAATGCATTATTTGATATGATGGAATTTGGAATGTCAAATCTATGGATTATATCATCATAAAAACTCAACAAAGCATTTTCATTGGCTTCTTTTAAAGAAATTGCTTCTATCCATCTGGTGAAGTAATCAGTTATAGTAATTATCCATTTATGTCCTGCACTAGCTGGAGGATTGATCATTCTAATGAAATCTATACCCCATTTAATGAAAGGTTGCTCTATTCTGATTGGCTGTAGGGGCAAGGCTGCAAGCCTCTATTTTCCTGCAAACATGGCACACTTGATGCATTTTCTCACATACTCATGACTATCCTTAAAGATAAATGGCCAATAGTATCCAGCCCTCATGATTTTAAAAGTAGTAGTCCTAGGAGAAAAGTGACCTCCAGAAGGTCCATCATGGAACTCAAATAGGATATCAGCTATCTTTTCTGAATCTATGCATCTTAAAAGGACACCCTTGTGATCTTTTCTGAAAAGAATTTCATTTATCAGCACAAAAGGAACAGATTGTAACCTATAATAGCTTCTTTTTGCTAAATCTAGGCCTACAGGGCATTGTCCTGTCTTCAAATAATTGATCATATTAGGCAACCAGCTTGTTGCCTTGGCTTGTTCTTCTATAGAATGCACCACTAGAGATGCATCTATTTGTCTTGATTTCTTTGAACTTTCATCCTGTGCCAAATGCTCACAAAGACCTCTTCCTCTAACCAGCTTGGTAGTTTGAATGTCTATGTCATATTCCATCACCTTGGTGATCCAACCAGCTCTTTTCTCATTTAGGTCTTTGGAAAGCAAAAATTCTTTGACAATTGGATGAGTAACTTTTAAATGTACCTTGCTATGGGTCAATAGATATCTAAACTTTTTAAGGCTTTTCACAACAACAAGTACATGTTTCTCTACAAAAGAGTATCTCTGTTCATACTCCTCTAAACCTTTGCTAAAGAAAGCAATAGGCTGCTCCAATCCATTTGAATTTTCTTGGGTCAGCATTGCAGATATAGCATCATGTCCTCCATAAGCATAAAGGATAAAATCCTTACTGAAATTTGGATTTAGGAGAGCAAGGGCTTCTGTTAAGGCCTCTTTGATAGCTTGGAAATTGACTTTCCCTTCTTTGGTCCAACTAAAAGTTGAACTCTTCTTTAACATGGCTATCAAAGGCTTGAGTAAATCTACAATGTTAGGCAAGAACCTCCTAACAAAATTAATCTTTCCTATGAAAGATTGGAGACTTTTCTTATGATGAGGTAAGGGTAGCTCTAGGATAGCTGCAATTCTCTCAAGATCCACTGTAATTCCTTCTTTGGATACTACATATCCCAACAATTTTCCTTCATGAACTACAAACACACATTTCTTGGGATTAAGAGATATCCCAAATTATCTACACCTTTCAAAAATCTTCCTTAAATGTTTGATGTGATCTACTACATGCTTTGAATAGACAGTTATGTCATCTAAGTAGACCAACACAAACTTGTACATTCAGATCTTAAAGGCCATATCCATTGCCTTTTGAAATGTAGCACCTACATTTGACAAACCAAAGGGCATCTTTTGATAAGCCATGGTTCCCCACTTGGTTGTAAATGTAGTCTTATATTGATCCTCTTCATTCACTAAGATCTGATTGTATCTTGAATAGCCATCCAATAATGAAAACCTCTTAGATCCAGAGACGCATTGTAAGATTTGTTCCATACAGGGTAGTGGATGGCGGTCTTTTAATGAAGCTCTGTTAAGATCACTAAAGTCAACACATAACCTCAGCTCCCCATTCTTCTTCTTGATAGGAACAAGGTTGGAAACCCAACTAGTATGCTTGATGGGGTAGATGATACCACCTTCTATTAGTTTGAGTACTTCTTTATGCATAAGTGGCTCAAGCTTGGGCTGCTTTTGCCTCACTAGTTTGGCATTAGGTTCTAATTCAATATTGTGCTGAGCAAGAGCAGGATCAAAACCTTTGAGGTCCTCATATTGCCATGCAAAAACATCACTGAATTCTTTGAATAACTGAGTGTAAACTTGTTTTTCCAATTCAGTGTTTACTTTTCCAAATTGTAGGCTCCTTTCTGGTTCCAACTCTAATTCAGCACAATGTTCTTGTTGGATTACCAGGCCAGCTTTGTTTTTCTTGACTTCATCATCCTTGTTGAAGATAGCCTCCAATTTAACAAGACCTCTAGGCATCTTATTAGACTTAAGTTGTATCACTTGATCACCATAGTTTTGTGATAGCCTATCTTGATTATGCTCTAAAAAGACATCTTCTTCAAACAAGAATTGCAAAATTTGTTCATCATTGTCAAACACTTGCTAATTGACATCATTATCAGGAATAGATGGTCTGACAATCACCTTGATATGCTATTGATCTATTCCTTTTGAAATGCTATTTGGAATATCATATTGAGATCCAACAGTAGCTAACCTATCTGCATTTTGATTTATCTTCCTAGGGATAGAAACAATATTAAAAGCAAAAAAATCTTCAATTGCATCCCAAACTCTATGCTTTTATGCTTTCAAAGTGTCATTTTTTATTTCACTTATCCCTCTTACTTGGCTAACAACCAAATCACTGTCACCATAAACTTTTAAGGCCTTAAGCCCTCTTTTTCTAGCCCATTCTAGTCCATTGACTAGACTTTCATACTCTGCAGTATTGTTAGTGCAGGAGAAATAGAATTTAAAGGTAGTGTAATACCTTTCTCCTTTTTGGGACACTAGCATAGCACCACCAAAAAAACCATGTCTACTTCTAGCTCCATCAAAAAATAGCTCCCAAACCTGATTATTCTGATCCTCTGAATCAGTGTCTTCTTTGAGAAGGCTTGGCTCTATGGATCCACTTTCTTGTATCAGATAACTTCCCAAACCAAAATCCCAAAGAAGACTTTCTTGGGCCTCTGAAGCTCTTTCATCTAGAAAAATATCGAGGATACTTTCTATCTTTGTGCTTGCTTCACTAATGGTTTGGAAGTCATTGTTATCAAATATAGGGCAATTTACATTGATGACATTGGACACATGTGGCTCTGTATGGTGTGCTACCAATGGTTCTGATTTAATGGTTACCTTGGTCCCATACCTTGTATGAAATAGCATGTGAGACCAGTCAGAAGATAGGTAGCCTCCTATCTTGTCTGTAAACTCCCTTGAAAGACATATAGAAAATAATGCAGGGAGATCTATGATATATATATCAAGGAGGATGGAGAAGTTAGGACTAGCATGCAGGATTAAACTGGTATCCTTAGCCACACCTATAGTATTGACTGAGGATCCATCAAGTTGGGTAACCTTCTTTTGGAAGGGCTCATATTTTAGTCCTAATTGGTCAGCTACTGTCTTGGGCATTATAGTGCTAGTAGCCCCACTATCTACCATACAGTTATGCACTAAAGATTTTCCAATAATTAGAGATACATAAGAGGGAGGTGGCTTTGAATTCCTACCTTGTGTGGCATTGCCTTTGGAGTTGCTACTTGGAGCCTCCTTTTCTTGATCAATGTTAACCAACACTGGCTTTGCAGCTTGTTTTGCAGGTTGAGGAGTTGCCACTTCTGTCATGACCTTCTTCAAAATTTCAGGTTGTCCTGGAAGAGCCAAAGAGTCCCACATAGACATGGTGACATTCACCTTCTTCATGTTGTCTACAATGTTAAAAGGTGTCACAGTGTGTACTCTTTGTTGTGCTTTCACTATGATGGGTTCCACCTCTTTTAGAATTTGGCCCTCTTTGCTTGTAATGACAGGAGCCTCCTTGGGTATGATGGGAGTAGCTTGTTGTAGCGGCTCTGCAGATGTAGTGGCTTTGGCATTGGAATCTGCTCTCTCCATGTCTTGAGCTTTTCTCTTTGCTCTTGTATAGGCAACAAAAGAAACTTCATCATTGACTCCATTGAAGTCTGGTTGCTCCCAATTGAAAAGGGCAGTCTCATTCTCTTGTGACTCTTGTTGAGGAACTGACCCACTCGATGAAGCCTCTGATTGAGCTTGTGAGGCATTTTGAACCATTAGAGCTTGTTTCATCCATCCATTTGAACATGTAGCCTGGTTGTGAGGCTGATTACAAGGAAAACACCATTCATTATCTATAGCCACATTATTTTGACTAGGAACCATATCCCTCACTGGATTTGCAAAATTTAGAGGTGCAGGATTATATGGTTGGAATGGTCTCTGATTGAAGCTTTGTCTTTGTCCTTGATAGCCTCCTTGGTATTGTGGCCTATTTTGTTGATAAGGCTGTCCTTGATTTTGATATTGTTGATTAGGACCTTGGTCTTGTGGCTGAAATGGCAGTCTGATTCCTTGACCTTGTTTCTTCAAATTTCTGACCTCTTTAGTCAAGGTCTACAACAAATTTGTCATTTCTTGCTGACTGCTTTGTTGACTATTCTTTATTTCTTGTAGCTCTTGAGAGAAACTAGCTCTCAGCTCTTGACCACTAGTATTGGCTTGAGGTGCTAATATGGTGGGAATAGGGGTAAATGGGGGTACTTGTGCAAGTGCAATGGGTTGAAGGCTAGGAAAAATGGGCATTGGAGGCCTTCTAGCAATCATGCCTGCTTGGATTAAACAATTTTCAACCCTTCCAGCTATGTTGAAAGCTTGGGGTAAAGAAGTACCACCCATGGACTACATCATGATAGAAATTTGACTATTCAAACTTTGTAAGTAATAAAGGAAAGCATGGTCAGCTGATGGTCTTACTGATACTAGAATTATATTCCATGTTTTAAGGAATCTACTATTGTAATCTATCATTTGCTCTTGGGGGTCTCTCTTAATAGTTGTTAACTGCTCAAGTAGAGACAAGTTATCTAATTTATCCTCAAAATGCTTACTTAATGCATCCCCTAACTCATCCCATGAAGTAATAGAACCAATAGTTAGAGTTCTAAACCATTCAAGAGCCTTACCTTTTAGAGAGGCTGCTAGTAATTTTGTGGCCACATCTTCTTGAGTAATGTTGTGTATGCTACAGATGGTGGTCACATCTTTTATGTGCTCAAAAGTAGTTGTTTGCCCTTCACTAGTGAAATCTGGTATGCTCTTTAGTGCCACCAAGGGCACATCATGATGCTGAGCAAATGCTAATGGACTCCCTTGGTTGAAAGGTGCAAATGCAAATGGTCTAGCCATTGTAGGAGCTGTGATTCAAAGATTAACAACTAAATGAGTTGTATTTGGTGTTAGATTTGAATCCTCTTCTAGATCTCTAGTTAGAGATCTGCCCCTTCTTCTGGAATGAAAGGGAAAAGGTCTCCCTTCTGAGGTATCAGGAGGTGTTGATTGAACTCTCCTTGCAGGGGATGTTCTTTGAGTTGACCTACCTTTGTGACTTCTTTTTGAGGGCAACTCTAAAAACTCAGTGGGCTTTGAGCTTCTAGTCTCAATCTTTCACATAAACCTTGAACAAGGTTGGCCCAGATCTTTGAAATCAGTGGAGTCACTAGATATACTTGATAGAATGAATTCTAAAAGCCTACTTTATGCAATTTGTATATTAGAGATAGCATATCTTTCAAACAATGAACTTTATTTTTTTTTGTAGTCCCACCGAGCGTGCTAGAATTGTTATACACTAAGTTTGCACCCTTATTTCAAGCTCTCTTGGTCTTGATAACCTAGTATAACATCAGAATCATCTCCAAGTTGTGGGACCTATGCTAACTGAGATGAGACCTCTAGGTTCTAGGCTGGTTCCTCTTGGGTAATCACCTTAATTTTCTTTTAGACATGAAAGTAAAACTTTTGGAGGGAAAGGAATAGAAAGAATGCTTAGAAAGGGAAAAGACTTGAAAGAAAACTACCTACTAGGTGATACACTGAAATTAGGGTTTGGATCTCAGTATAGAGGAATATAATCAATGAAAGGCTTAGGTCTAGTAGGTCACATCTCACTGAATAGGCTTGCATAAGTGTTTCATAGAAGGGTCTGAACATAACACATAATTTATGACCTGCAAGCAAACATTCACTTCTGCAACTTGGTGTAGGAATGAGACAAGACTATTAGAGGGCTGGAGTATACCCACAAAAGAATCTAAATCAGATCAAACACAATAACACACAAAATCACATAAAGTAAGAGGGATCAGGAACCCTAAGTTGTCATTGAAAAAAACATACATATACTCTGATCCAATGAGAGATGACCCAAACAAGGAAGCATAGGGACATGAAGGATTGTCACAAAATACCTCTGCAATATCTGAATCATCAATGGGAGAAATACAACTGTATAAGCCAGAGGGTAGAAATGATACCATAGATGACCCTTAAGAAAAGATGAATTTCTTCTACAAATTGTCCAATTCTGAGCCCTAAGGCTCCAGAAATACAATATATACATACTCCTTTGCACATAGGAAAGAGTCAAAAACTAACTAGGGTTACATTTTTTTCAATACAATAATCAAACCCTAGTCGATCAAATCTAATCATAAATATATCTCTACAAAAATCATAGCTGATCAGATATTTGTGCCCATCTCTGTACTGGAAATCAACTTGTAGACAAGCAACCCAGACTTATCTACCTCTCTTGCACAAAGTCCTACCATGAATGCACTAATTGGTACCCCTCTGAGACAAGAAATGACCCAAAATGGCCGCCTAGACCCCTGTCATCATCTTCCTCAACTGTAAAATGTCCTGAAGATATAAATTCCATCCACCAATTCTATCACAATTGACTATTGGTTCAAAAAACCTAGCCAAAACCCTACAGAAATATATTTGAATTTAAATAATAACAGCTAATAGGTGGCACCAAACACTTCCTCCATCAACGGTCAACGTTTAAATCTTAATCTCACTTTAAAACGTGACCGTCAGATCTTCTTATTTACCCAGGCTCGACATCTAACTGCAAATCTAACTTTAAGTCAACCTCAGGTTACCCTTTTCCTTCAATCGCAGAGTTGTTTAAACATTTAGTTGACCTCGGTTAAGTCTGGTGAACATGAAAAATTTCTTTAGTCATTGATTCATGGAATACCCTTAACCATAGGCCCAGAACCGCCACATGTCATTCCTTTATTCACCCTTGATTGCACTGTAAGCATACACCTCGGCAAGTCCTAACATTGGTCTCACTTAAGACAAGATTTTGATCCAACGGTGGGTGCAAGATCTCATGGCCCCTGAATATTCCTTGCACCTTTACACTAGCCATAGATCTATATTAGACCGGGACCCCTCTGACACATCAGTCCACCTAGAAGTCCTCATCATCACGCAGAAACCAATGGGAAGCGAACACATTAGCAAGAAAGGACCCACCGAGAATGCTCTGAGATAAAGCAAGATCAATGGCTGTCGCATGATCTCATGGTCTAACACATAGCCTCACAAAAATATGACATTCGTCAATCCTCTGCAGATGTCAAAGCCTCTGACCGCTGAAAGAACTTGGTCCCACTGATGAATAAGTTGACTTAGCACATGTGGACCAATCAGAAGCTGCCATTTGAATACACATAGCAGTGGACCTGCTAGGTATGAAGAGTTATGTCACCAAGAGAAATCAACGGCAGTCTAAAAATTGCATACCTCTAACACATGCTATGAGAAAACACACCAGCCGTTAGATCAAAAGGGGCCTGACAACTAGGCCCGCTGACAAATTACAAGTCATCTCCCTTTGACCAATGAAATACCTCCACATAGGACACCATGGCAATGGACCCACAAAGGCATGAGGCGTTGAGAAAAGGAAAGGTCGACGGTTTTCGTAAGATCACGAGCCTCTGACACATGCTATGAGATATTACAACAATCGTTGATCTCATGAACTGGGACCCTACAATCTTGAGACCGCCAAAGAACTCAGTGATTATGCAACCAAGGGAAGGCTAACTGCTTGCTGAATCACTAACCGTTGAGGATTTAATTGTGAAACACTTAGTGACTATGAGAATCATGCAGTCGCTAAATCGCTGAGAGGGAAAGATCACCGCCAAAGAAATATGAGAATCTGCAACTAGCCAATATGATTAAAGCACACATGGGCATTTAGGATTTTAAGTAGTCGATAAAGTAACTTGAAAATATATCAAGCCAAAGGGCTACTTAGGGTTTTAAGCCTACAACAACTACTTTTATGAATTTTTTGACCTATAGACCAGAGAGTTAGAAAGCTTGTAGAGACCAAAGAACAGGACATAAAGCTATGAAATTTTCTGAGGTGTTTGGCAGGGTTAAAATAGAGATTTTGGAGTAGATTTAGCCAAATTTGCATCGACATGAAAATTAGGGTAACAGGTAGCAATCAAAATTCTAGAATCTAGAGTGAGGAAAAAGACCAAGAAAGGAACCTACATGGAGCATCTCATTTAGTGGCAAGGTAAATCAAAATCTAAAGCTACTTGAGTAGCTGAGAATGAATTCAAGAAGCATGCAGTTGATCCTAAGCTCCTGTCACTAGAGGTGACTTAAGTTCTTAGCCTCAGCAGCATGGTGTAGGAGCACCCTTGGGAAGCAGGTTGGCTATCCCATTTTGGTGTGTAAGACCCTATTGAAGGGTAGTGTAAATAGATAAGGTCATGTTGACCAAGTTTGGTTTGAGTGAGTCTAGGTTTGTTGCTCATTTCTAGGCTAAAGAACTCCAATTGAGCTTCATTAATGCATTGTACTTGATGATGTCATCAAGTGGAAAAAGGATGTTATTAATGTTTTTAGGGTCCTTTTATGCCCTAGGAGGTCTAATGGAGGTTAGATAGGTTTGGATGGAGTTAAATCACCTAAAAGGTTAAAAGATGTAAAAGATATAAAATGTTGCTTGTGCAACATTTGCAACTTTTCAAAAGTTGCTGACAACAAGGGTTTGTCTTAAGGATTTTGGTGTTAGGAAGGATTAGGCTTGTCTAAGGAGTTAGACACATGAGATAAGACTATATATGTAAATAAAACCCTAATTTAGAGGGTTCGAGGTCATATTGTATGGCCTGGCATACTAAGAAACAGTGGTTTTACTGTAAACAATGTAGAAGCTTTGATAAAATAGTTATAGTTTTGGCCTTGCATGGATTAGTTTTAGGACTGTAACAATTAGAATCCAATTTTTAGCTTGTGTTAGTGTAATTTCATCTTTTGGTTTGCTTGTTAGTTTAGTTTTCAAGGCATTTTGTAAATTCTTCTTGCTTGTATAGTTTCCTGTCCAGTTTTGATAATGTTGCAAAGATGTGGACCTAGCTCCATTTCCCACTGTAGGTTTTGTATGGCCATTTGGGGATGGATACTAGGGTCATTGTGCTGCAAGATGCCACAAGATTGGTCACTACAAGTGCATGGAAAGATTTTTAGAGTCTTGCCCTAGGCGAGCTATGAATGAAGCCCAACTAGGAAGACTAAGAAAAAGAGTTTAGAAATTGTATGAGGGATGAGTTCATGAGCCAAGAAGGCCATGGATGTGTTTAAATGTGTTTTTCAAGTACTCAAAAACTAGGAGGAGTTCCCAAGAAGTTATTTTTCCAATTTTTGAAGCCAAACTCCAAAGACTGGTCTAAAACCAAGAAAAAGGCCCTAAATGTGAAACAGGGTGTACAGATAGAGTTGAGGATTAAGACCAAATAAATCTTGGAGGTATGAAGTCATATAAATGAACTACCAAATCTTATTTGGTGGTCTTTTTTGGATTATTTCCTAGGATTGCGCTTCCTTAAATCTAGGAGGGCTAATTGGGGCAAAAAGGCTAAAGGCCCAAAACATAGGAATCTAGAGAGTGATGGATAAATGAATGAACTTGGAAAACAAAGACCCAAATTTGGAGTCAATAATGGAGTTGATTGAATCCCTCGACCTCTTGCAAAACAAACCAATGGTTAGGGCTTGGGGAACATGGATTAGGTGTGTTCTTTTGGAAGACAAAGAATAGGAACCTGAGAAGATGGGAAGATCCTTTGTAGAGGGAAAGAATTGGTTCTTTCTAAGGAAGAGAGGGTGGATTGAGGAAACCCTAAGAGGTCCTAAGAGTGACCTAATTTTATTACAAGGAAAATCAGGAGAAAACTAGGAGTCTCCCTATCACATATGTTGTGAGGTGGGTTGTAGGTTTTTCATCTAACTGATTTTACTTCATTAAATGGGTTCATGCAACAAGGTGGGAGAGAAAATCTTTAGGATAAGGATATTGTTGCAAGTACAATAGCAATGCTTATATTCATGAACCGTATGTGGTGGATATGTTCTCAAAAGTTGTAGAAAAGTGGTGACATTATTTTCCTCTGGTGATTCCTCCCTCTTGCATGACTATTTTTTTTCACAAAGTTTGTGAAGGAATCCTTGGTTAATTTTTATTCCTCTTGTTTTTTTTTTCTTTTGTGGAAGAACTTTCCTCGTGTTGTGTGGCCTAGCATATTTTAGTTATTTATTTTGCTTGGAAGTAGTCACCAAATCTATCTTTCTATGACTTATGACACATTCTATTTATTGTTGAATTGATCTCATTTTTTAATTTACTTCTGAAATTAATGGATATCCCATTAGGATTTACCTTTCTTTTGGTTCTTGGTAACTGTTCCAAATGTTTTTAACTTGTTGGCCAGTCTTGTGTTTGTGATTCTATTTAGTTTATAGTGGATCTTTGACACAATGTATAAAGGGGGGAACACTAGGAAGGACATACTATATTGTGCCTTTGAAATGATATAGATGTGATGTATGTTGGTAACGAAGTTTTTCGCATGCTAAGATTAGTTGTTGTCTAGGAGCCTAGATCAAAAGTTTTCCTCATATGGGAGTTGCTACCAGCATTGAAATGTTATTGGTTAAACCATACCAATGAAGCCATTACTTTAGTTATCATGTATCAATACTCAAATGGTTGGAGGTTGAGCATACTTCATTTGGAAATAATTTGAATCAATGAAGAAATGCCACTTGGGTTTAAGTCTTTTGTTTTGGCTTACGTGATGATGTATGAACCTTTCTTTTCCTTGATGGATCTTACATATATTACTAATAGGAACCCTCCTTGATCCCATGATGTGTTTTGGAAACCATGAGAGTTTCCTTTTCTAGCATGGTTTTATGGGTTGTTAGGTGTGACTTAGACCACTTTTGACTTTCGATCCATGTGGTGGGTCTTGATGGTCCCGATATTTGGTGGTGTTTAAATACCATTTTGGTTATGTTCTAGTCATGCTAATTTATCAATTAAGTTGTTCCCTCTTGGGGAAAACTCCATGTTATTCTTTGGGGCTACTAGTGGATGGCTTGATTTGAGGTATCCCTAAGTTTTACTAGAAGGTAATAGATTCTTAGTTTTGTCTTTCATCTAAAGTTGGGGGTTTGAGGATGAGTGTTTGAGGTCATCCCTTTTCTGAACTCATTTTCCACCTTGTGGTAGGACTGATATACTACATGGGGTAAGAGACCCTATTCCCCAAGGTTAATTGACCACTCATCATCATGAAATCATAATGATCTTGCTCTTGGAATTATTTTTTAGGTACTCGATTTATCTCTATAAATGGGAAGGGTGCATTAATGGTTCTCTAATTTGAGAGAGCCCTTGCTTGCAAGAGGAAATCCTTTGAGATGTGCCCTTTGTATACTTGAGTAGGATATAGTATTCCTTAGGAGAATGCAATTTTGGTATAAGGAATTTTTTCCCTATTTTCGAGTTGATAACTCGAAGCTCTTGGAGTCTCGACCTTAGAGATATCTTGGGGAGAAACATTGGATTTTGGGTGCCTCATGGTGAAGTATTAGAGGTATAGTTACACCGTTTATGGTGAAGGAAATGTTTAGATGTAATATTCTTTATTTTAGGGCCATGATTGAATGTCTTTGAGAGGTATGAAGATGCTCTCTTTTGTAGGATATATTTATTTTATGATTTTCAGACCAATTGGTCAAAAATTGTTATGTTGGGAGGTCTAGTAAGTATTTTTATTTCTAGCACTGTGGGACAGTGTGCGTGTAGTGTTTCCTTCAGCTTTACTTGATGTCAACCATAGTCTAAGTTGTCTTTTTATAACCTCCAATTTTCTCCTTGATGTAAAGGATAGCATTAAAGTCTCCTCCCAAGAAAATATCTACATTTGAAAGATCCTTAATAAAGGAATTAATTTCCTTCAAAACAATCCTTTTTTCATGAAGAAATTTTGGCCTATAGATATTGATTATTATAAATTCTAAATTACTCCTAAAGATTTTAACCCTAATGGTAATCCAATGATACTTACACTCAATAAATTCCAAGGATAAAAATCTTAGATTCCATATAACATCAAGACCACCAGAAGTACCAACTGAATCTACACCTTTCACTTCCCACAAACCTATTTGTTTTTTAAGGCATTCATATCCTTCCTAATCTAATTTAGTTTCCTCAATTAAGAAGAGTTGTATCTCAAAAGTGGTTAAACTACTTTTAAAGAGGCATTTTTTGTTAGGGGCATTTAGTCCCCTAACATTCCATGAAATTATTTTCATGTTTTAGTGGGAAGGAACTTCCCCTTCCCTAAATTCAAAATAGAAGTAATTTTGACTTGACCTAAATCCTAACCATCCTTTTGTCTCAAATATTTAAGAGACTTTCTTCTTCTTTTGAGTGAATGTTTAAAAAAATTATGAGAATATTTTCCCTCAGAGGTAGTTTATAGGCCTAACTTTTCCTAAAAATGGGGCTTAAGCAAGAAGTTTATTCATTCTTCTACCATTCCATTCTCAAGTTCCATTGATTAAATGAATTTAAAAATTAGTACATTGTTTGGGTCCTAATTCAGTCCTAGAAATTCACAAATATCCTCTATATCCTCTTTCTAATAGAGGATTTACCATAAGTATCATAAAAAACATCATAAGATTTTGTCTTCATACTGCCTGATTCTTCTTTACTATTTGTGATGCTACGATTAGGGTTCTCATCTACAATGTTAATACTAACAAAATAATTCTATAGATCCAAATAACCAAAAGACTAAACCTTATTAAATCCTTCCATAATTCTATTATTAGTAGTAGCATTGGCTAAGGCTACTGACTCCTCTCTAGCCTCAATACCTGCATGCACAATTGAGTTATTTTTATAAACCTGCCCTATAATATTACCCATCCCTACTGAGTTGTGTTGAAAGTAATTCTTATGTTCTGAAACCATCTTACCCAAGCTCCTTGACTCATCACCATCTAACCTTTTTGTCTCCCTCGCATCCTCAATTAATAATTCAGAAAGTGACATTTCATAGTTTAATTTCAGTATCACTTTGATGAGAAGACTTTCCTACCTATCAACTTTATTTACATCACATATCTCATCAATAAACAATTCCATTAATTTATCTACCAAAGATTCCCCAATAAATTTAGATATGAGGTTAACTTCTTTCTCTACATGGGAATCCATATTTGGTTCAAAATTTAAGTTATTGTTAAAATTATGCTCAATTACATCTGATAAAGACCTATTCTCCATATCAATAATATATGATGACATATTATATCTCAGGGGGAAGACCCTATCTCTATCACATTAATCCTTATCAGTTGGAACATCATTAATATTGGAAAATCTAATATCAAGGTCTGAACTAATCCTTTGATCTATGTGAACATCCTTTGGAGAGAGTGAATTCTTCTCCAGAGTTTGATGTTCTAGGGTAGCCAAGACTGAATTGGGAGTAATCACATTTTCTAGATTATTAAGGGTTATAAAATTATTTGATCCTACTTCCTTCTTGAGTTTTGAGTCTATATTAATAAAATGAAAACCCCCCCTACATCATTAAAGGAGATATTGGGAAGGACATACTGTATAGATGGAAAAATAGTAAAGTCTACAATTCCACCTTCCTCGAAATCTAAAATAAATGAAGGTGTATTGCTATTAGAGGGATGCCTCTACTCTATTAGAAGTTTGTTAAGGTATGTCAAACTATGAATCAATCTGTACACTAATTCTCATCCTGGGAGAGCCGATGAAAGTAAGAAGATTTTACTATCAATATTGCCACTATAGATTTTCGATCCAGGATGACATATAAATTTTTTAGTAATAAATTTGATGGGTTTTAAAGATTTTGAATTATCTTTAGCTTGAATCAGGATTTTAATTTCAAATGAATTAAGGTATTTCTTTTCTAACTCTACAGATTCTCCTACATTATCCTCTATTTGTAAGATGATTTTATTTTGAATCAATCTTATAGGCATATTTAGAATTCTGACCCATATAGGAACAATATTATTTCCAAACATATTAGGGTCAAAATTAGGTTACCATTTCATAAATAAAATAACATGCCATTAACAAAAAAATTGTCCGCCTTCTAATAATCTCTTTCTAATAGATAAATTGTTGCATTCAAGATAAAGACATTTATTCGCAAGTTGGTTTATACTTACCTAGGGAGCTAGGGCTTCCCAAATCTAATTAACAACATTTATCATAGATGATTCTGAGCCAAACCATTTCACAAAAAGACCATTTGATTTACAATGATTCCATCGGCCCTATGTATAAATATCATTCCCACATATAGAAATTTCATATGTATTATTAATAACCTTAGAGGACATTTTAGATGGATGAATGCACCGCTTAGGGAGCAATTTGTGCTTAATAAATCTTGAAGAGGGGTTATACCTAGAGGGCTTGGAGTGAAAATACAACCCACTTATTTGATTACAACTCGAGCCTTTCTGAGACTTGCGAGATTTGATGACAGTCCAATCCGCATCTCTAAAAGTTGAGGGTTGCAAATAGAGATGCCCATTTTTATTCTTTTGTGAATCAAAAATATATTCTGTGAAAACACACATATCTAAATCTTCACAAAATTCAGGGTTTGCAAGAGGCACATATTGATTCTGAACCACAATCCTTCTAAGTTGAATCGAAGGATATAAAGGGTATTTCATTTTCCAAAAGAAATTTGTCTGTGCCTAAATTCAATTGTTGACAATAAAGCCATATTTACATTCATATTTTTTACTCACTCTATAATAAATTATTAACCTGTCTTGTTCTAGTACTAATTATTTAATTGATAATATGAAACAATATCTTAAATTGATCTAAATCTTATTTTCACACTCAATAATATAGAGATTAACTAGTAACATTAATATTGGTGTGTAATGGATAATACGAAAAGGTTAGAAATGTCAATAAGTAGTCCATTAAGAATATGATATTGATTACACAACAACGGTTTCTTTGAGAAGTGACAAATTAGAATAAAATATACTTCTATTTACAAATTTCAATTCATAACTAAAACAAAACCTTTAAATTAGGATGATAATAAATTTCTATTACCAACAAGCTCATGGTATATTTGGATGTATGTGTGTGTGTGTGTGAGAGAGAGAGAGAGAGAGTTCTAAAATGGGAGAGGGGGAGAGAGGAAATGAAATGGATGGATAGAGATACTTGTCTAAGGAATGATGTAGTGAGAGGTAGATAGAGGTACAGTGAAAAAAAGATTGAAACACATATGGATAGATAGAGGTATAGGGATGTATGGAGATTGAGATGCCAACAAAAATAGGGATATATATATATATATATATATATATATATATATATATATATATATATATATATATATATATATATATATATATATATATATATATATATATATATATATATAGTGTTTGTGTGTGTGTGTGTGTGTGTGTGTGTGTGTATGTGGATGTACATGTGCATGTGCAAGTAGATGTGCACATGTATGTGTATGTGTATGTGTATGTGTATGTGTATGTGTATGTGTACATGTATGTGTATGTGTACGTATATGTGTACATATATCTGTACATGTATGTGTACGTGTACGTGTACGTGTACGTGTACGTGTACGTGTACGTGTATGTGTACATGTACGTGTATGTGTATGTGTATGTGTATGTGTATGTGTATGTGTATGTGTATGTGTATGTGTATGTGCATTTGCATTTGAATGTGCATGTGCATGTGCATGTGTATGTGTATGTGTATGTGTATGTGTATGTGTATGTGTATGTGTATACATACATATATACATACACATGCACACATATATGTATATGTACATATGTATATATAGGGTGGCTCCAAGAATGAGAGTCTCACTTTGGGAAAAAAGTGGAAGTGTTTTCCATGTTTTTCAAAATTTCTATCAATTGATGTCAAAATTTGAGACACTTAGAGATTGAATCTAAAGAAATTTGTATTAGAAAATTTAGCTCTCGGAGTCTACTTTTCAATTATGTAATTTATTTTTGTATCCACATGGTAGAAATTGTGTTTTAGTAGGCATGTTTAGAAACAAGTTTTTCAAAATGTCTATTTAAGAACCATACCACACATGTGTAAGACCACCATATTTTGACCTAAATAATTGAATTTTTGTGAATCTTTCTGGGGAAAGATACCTAAGACACCAAAGATTGATGAGCATATTTTTTTCTCATTTACTATTAAAAAAAATTCATTAATTTTAAATTGATTGTAAGCACATTTTCAAAACATGTGGTGTACATATAGGTAGATGGTACTACAATAGGTTAGTAGGACATATAGGTAGATGGTACTACAATGTTTAGGGCACACAAAAAATTAAGGAATGTGAATGATTCAATCAAGAAGTGGAATAAGAAAATGTTTAGAGACATCTTTAACTCTAATTCTAGTATTCAACTTGACCTAAAGGAGATTCAAGACAAAATCCAATAGGACGGTTACTCTCAACCCCTGTTGGAAAAAGAGAATGAAGTTGTAGTCAGGTATCATTATGTTATTGTGAAGGAGTAATATTTTTGGACACAGAGGCATAGATATATCTGGTCAAAGGAAGGAGACAAAAATACTCATTTTGTCTATATGTCTACACTTAAACATAGAGCACCCAATTGTATCTCTTCCCTTAATTTTGTTACGGGGAGAATCTAGAACAAAGAATATATTAGGATTGAAATGGTTAGTTTCTTATCATCCTTACTCTCTTTGGATTCCTCCTTAAACAATGAGTGTCAAGAAGTGATTCTTTCTACCAATCCTTATGTTATTCCCAAAGCTTATAATGGTTTCCTTAAGGCCATTCCTTCCTTTGAGGAGGTTAGAGGTGATATGTTCTCTTTCAAATGGTATAAAGTGTATTTCAATGTAGGAACAAGGAGCACTAAGGAGTATGAAGGACACAGAAGGATACACAACTTAGATAGAAATAAAAACAAGACAACCATGAACTAGTCATTCAAGCAATGATTGGTCACCCTCCTACACACACATTTTCTTATTCATGTGTATGTTTATTTTAATTTGCATTGAACAAGAAGGTCAATCTCATGGCTTGTGTGAGAATAAATGCACATTTTACATTCAATAAAATTGGCTTTGTTTATAACATATTTGTAAAACTTCTCCTTTTCTTTCATACATATGTTTATACAATGATTTGGTATTCTACAAATCTCATTAAGCCATTTTACTTTGACATCTAAATGTAATTTAGGAGAGATATAAACTGAATCATTTTTTTAAAAACTGTTAATGGGCTCTACTTGATTGAGCCATTGGTAAAAATATGGTAACAATAAATACTAACTCAATTTTACATAAATAAATATTTTCCAATTACCACATTGAAGTGGATTAACCAAGTGTGAAATCATTAACGTATGTAAATTTCTCATAATTTCATCTCAAATATATACATGTTCTTAATCTAGCTAAGTATTAGCACAAAATAAGATATACAAATGATGGATCTAAATCCTCATTTCCATAAGTCAAATCGCATAAATCTACAATTATATGAATATAAAAAAATGATTAAATCCATAATCAATGTAAATAATATCATCATCTATCATTAAACCAACTTGGCCATCCTATGAAAGAAAACACAAGAACATGGTTGAGGCACTTTTCTTCCCAACCATGAAGCCTTATTCTTCCTTGGGACTCTTATTTCTCCAAGAATATTTGATCCTGCAATGCCTAGCTACCTTCAAATAAAAATGTAAGTGGGTATCTCGACACAGCTTGATATACTCACATACAATTCCTAACATGAATTCTTCTATCACCTAATCCTCGATGTGGGGGGGAATGGTAGGGAAGGGATTGTTTTCCCATGTTTTTTTTTTCCAAAATCTATGGCACATTATGGGTAAGGATGTGTCTGATATTTTTAAAGAATTCTTTGGTGCCCGAAGAATCCTGAAGGAAATCAATGCCACTTTCCTTGTTTTGATCCCTAAAAGGACTAGGGTTGAATCTGTGGATTCTTTCAAACCTATTAGCCTCTACAAATCTTTGTACAAAATTATCTCAAAATTGATCACCTCTATAATTTTGAATTGCTACCTGATCTTATTTCTCTCCAAAAAAATGGGTTTGTATCTTGTGACCAAATATCAGACTCTATCATCTCGGTGCATAAAAATATCCACTCTCTTATTAGCTCTTCTAATCATGGACTCCTCATGAAAGTGAAATTATCTAAGGCTTATGATAGAGTTGATTGGCATTTCCTCCTCAAGGTCTTCCATGGAATTATCTTTGGAAATAAAGTTGTCCAGCTGATTCATCAACTTATCTCTACCACTTCCATGGTTGTGATGGTTAATGCAATCCCTTTTAACTTCTTCACACTTTCAAGGGGTCTTAGCCAAGGGGATATGATATCTCCTATCCTCTTTTCTATTATGGTTGAATGTCTAGGGAGATACTTTCTTAAACTCAACAACAATGGAGTTATCAAAGGGTTAAAGTCATCATCTCATCCCCAAACTTGCTATCATGAACAATTCATGGATGACACTATTCTTATGGGGGAAACCACTATTAAACAAGATAGAAATATTAAATTGTCCTTGAATACTTATTATAGTGCCTTGGGTAAATTTATTAATTTGGGAGAAGAGCTCTTTATTCTTTCTGAACACCCCAAAAGAAAGACAATTGAGGATTTGTAAAATTATTGGATGTGTTACTTTTTCTCTTACTGAGACTTATTATTCCTTTCCCCTCAGGTGAAAACCCCCCGATTCTTTTTGGATATCCCTAATTGAAAAATTGAATAGAAAGTTGGCTTTTTGGAAAGGTAATTTGCTAAGCTGGGTAGGAAAAGTGCAATTACTTAAAAGTTATCTCCAACACCTCCCTATCTATGTCTTAAGTCTATTAAAAATCTAGCAAAATATGTGGAATTTTTGGAGAGAATTCAGAAGAATTTTATCTGGTCAGGAACTAAAGAAAGGAAGAGAATACCTCTCATTGATTGCGAGAAATTGTGAAAATTGAAAAAAAGGGTGGTCTTGGTAATAGGCCTGTCTTTATGTTTTAAATAAAACCTTGTTGGATAAACATATTTAGAGAATAAATGAGGAGGAGAGGGAATGAAATATCATTTGGAAAATAAAGTATCTCTTCAATGCCCCATCTCTTGAGGATTGTTTCTAAGATCCCAATATCTTAAATTGATCCTATATCTAGAATTGTGTTCAAGGAGTTAAGGAAGTGGTTGTGAAAGGGAAAAGGTGGAAACTAGGAAATGGAAGTAAAATCCAACTTTGGAGGACTATTGGTTGATGGAAAAACCTTGAGAGCTTCTTCAACTTGATAAGAGTATCATTTAGAGATATAAAATCATTTATGGAAATCTGGTTGCTGATTACTAGAAGAATGGTTCCTCGATCAATTTGAGTAGCATAGACTCAAGTTTTTCTCAAAGTAAGATTTCTCTCAATCCCAGCTTAGTGAAAGGAGATTATCTTGATTATTTCATCTGGGCTCTTAATCCTACCAAGAAATTTGTTGTCTCTTCTAGATTATTTTTTCTTTCTGATTCTAATGGGGAAATCCCTTTCTAGGCTTATTACTAAAATAAAAACATTATCCCTAAAGTTGAGATCCTTTTTAGGATTCTTGTCCAAAAGAAAATTCTAACTATTGATAATTTGTATAGGAGGGGGTTTTGTCTTACTAACAGATGCTTTCTTTTCAAGAATGATGTTGAGTTTTTATTTTCACGTGTTCTTCCAGTACAATTGTGTGCTTGAAATCTAGGGATACATCCTCCAAGGTTGGAATCTCTCTTGGATCTTCCTAGGGAATATTATGAACTTTCTTGTGCAATGTATCTACCTGGCTCCTAATAAGGATTCTAAGATGGTTTTTTCATTAGTTTCTCCTCACATCTTCTAGAATCTTTGGAAAGTGCACAATAATAGGATCTTTAGGGATAAAGAGGCCCCTCTAATTGTGATTTCTAAAAATATTATTAGGGATATCAAGGATAATTTTTTTTCTATCAAAGGAGAAAATGAATTTGAAGGAGAAGGATATGATTATAGTTCCTTTATGTTTTGTAACTTTAATTCCAAAGGCAATAAGGAAATTATGAGGGAGGGTCTAGTTTGGTTATATCCTACAGTGGGCTAGTTTAAGGCCAATTTTGATGGCGCTACTAAAGTAAACCTAGGCTAGGCTGGTTTTGGGGGGTTGGTTAGAGATATGTATGGAAACTACATAGGGGCAATGGAAATCCCTTTCGGTGTGTAGACTAGCCATGTTTCTGAAGTGATGGGTGTCCTCCAAGTTTTTAAACTTGCTAAGAAGTTGAAATGCCAAAATATTTGGGTGGAGGGTGATTCTAACAACATCATCAATTGCTTACTTGGAAATTATAAGGCCTTGTGGTGTATAGAGCCCGTCATTAGGGAGGTTGAGGTCATTACGGGTATGCTCAATTAGGCAAAAATATCCCACACATATCCTAGAACTCATAAATTCACAAATCATGTTTCCAATATTACTATTAAAAGAAATGAAATGAGTACTTGGAATGGAGGCCTTAAGAAAGAAAAATAATTAAAAAGAATCATTAATTATGATTTGATGCATAGTAATGTGGTAAGGATAATCACCAATTATGGAAATGACATTAAAGCACCTCAATTTTAGGAAAGGCATTATGGCTATCTAGGGAAAGTATGAAAATATCCTTTTTAATCCTCCTTGACACATTTTTGAGGTTGTTATTTGGGCATTTTCTATTGGGTGAACCTACAATAGCGGGTTACACTATTTTAGACATGTTGATTTTTGCTGAAATAACACATTTTTAATAAAATATGATGATTTAAGCCTTGAGAGGTTCCATTTGATGGAATTAATAAAAAAATGTTATCTCAAAGCCTCTTAGATAAAAAAACCATTGATATAACATCTATACTCCTCATTTAAATTCCTACAATGGAGTCTCCTTCGCACCTATTAAAATGCTGACAAAAAGTCACTTTGACTTTATCTTTTAGTAGATCAAATGAATCCATTTGACAAACCTATCTATGTAGTAAGGTACTATTGAGAGAAATCTTTCCAATGATTATAATGTAAATATATATTAAGTTTATTATGACTTTGTATTTTTAGTTTTACTAAACATAGATATTTCATCATATGTCTACCTCTATGTTTGATGCATATGGGAAAATAGTAAGTGAGAAAAAAAATTATAAAAAACATCCATGCCCTAGGTATTGAAGTTGTCTTTCTATAAAAAAAAAATGAAATTGGACAAATACACAACAAGTTATAAGCTATGTAGTCAAGGTATGTCATAATTATGGTTTAGTCAACTTCAAACATTAATAAAATATGAAATAATCATGATAATGTTGTCAAACCAATTACATGCCCTCTATATGGATGTTAAAAAACTAAATTTGAAAGAAACACGTTGATATCTATTTTATAATAAAAGTTATGCTCTATGAAAATAATGTAACTCTTTGAATATGATGTTTTTGGAAACATACCAGTTTTCATGGGAGAAAGAAAAAACCATTAAAATAAAATAAAAAATATATTTAGAATTTAGATAGAAAATCGGAAAAGACTCTAATTTACTTCATCTTCCGATTTCAAATGGTTTAATGACTAGATGCACTTGAATCTGATTTTTTTTTCAAAATGTAGAGTTTAGTGTCCGTTCAAACAAAAAGTGTAACCCAGTATTGTGGGTTCACCCTATTAGCTGTATTTTTTGCAATTTCTCAAGTCTATATTATGTTGAAAGAAACATGGGAGGATACCTTAAGAGATAGTAACCTAGCTCATAAAAGATTTGCAAAGAGGAAATGGAGGTCTGGAATCATCTCAAGAAAGGTGGATTCACCACCTACATTGAATGCCTTGATGGTTTTTATAGTGAGGCAATGAAAGCTTTTGGTAAAATCTAGGATGGGTCTTTTGTCACTTTCCATAGGGTTAATGTTGAGCTTAATGTTAATTTTATTTTTGAAATTATGGGCCTTTCTAGCTCTGGGAGGGGTTTCTTTAAAGAGAGAAATATCCCATGCTTTAGTGCATAAATTCTACAAGACTAAGGAGGAGGAAGAGATTTTAATCAAGACGAAGAATTATTACAATATTGAGAAAATTAAGCCCTTTTGGAGGAAATGTTGACCTTTGTCATGGCCTACTTCACTGTGGATGGAAGACACATTAAGGTACATAGCTACAACTTTATTTTTTTAAACCATTTTTGACACAAGAATAGGGTTTCTTTCCAATTTTTCATTCTCAAGTCTCTGAATTATATCCTAGCAGAACACAAGAAAAAACCCAATAAGTGTGGCCTCCATGAAGGGCTTATCTTTCTGATCTCTAATTATTGCAAAACTTGGACCCCTAAGCCATCTATTAAGGATTCAAAGAGAAAGAATAAAGCAGTCAGTGCTAGCTTGAATGAGGCTGAAACAAGAAGCCCTTGGAGATCTAAAGGAAGAAAGAAAACCTATATTAACCTTCTTAATTAGTTTAATAACGAAAAGGGTATGAAGATAGAGGATGATTGCGATGTCGAGTTTGAAAAGAAAGGGATGAGTGTGGGTAAGCATAGGTTTGATGAAGAGAAAGGTACAAAATAGAGGATGAAGATGAATCTTTTGCTAAGTCTATTAAGGGAATAACCTTAAATGGTGTGGTGGATACAACTTCTCAGGAAGTTGGAAATTCTCCAAAGACGGGTGATTAGAAGATGGAGGGAAATCAAAAGAGAAGAAAGGAGATGCAAGTGGATGCTAAAAAGAGTTGTTAAGAGGAAGTTAACAAGGGTAACAACAAGAAAAGTGGAAAAGGTAAGGATAATACTCGTCATATTATGGACTATTATTGTTCTAGCTTTTTGGGCCCCCCTCTCAGGCCCAAAAGATAAGGTTTTGCATAACATTTCTAATTTTGGAAGGAAAGGGGAGATGACTCATCCAAGTCTTAGTCCTCCCAAGTGAAATCTGTATTCCTCATTGCTTTTCCTCTAAAATTCTAAGCTTAGTGCAAATATTTCCCATCCAATGGACAACTAGGTGCATATTGAATTGAAAATTATGTATTCCAAACTAGACACCATTCAGGATCCGCTGGATAAGGAGTCTCAGACAAGAAGAATCTTGAAGAGAGTATTGGGGTCCATCTTCATGGCATGGTAATGATAAAATTTATGTTTTTATTAAGAAACTTATGGCCTTGAATGGAAAAATGAAGAAGATGGTAGCAAATAGGGATGATGGACAGATGGTTCTAGATGAAACGATGAACATGGTTGTTGCTAAGGGTCACAAGATGTGTACTCATGCTATTCTTAGGAAGAAGGCATCCATCCCAAAGACCCGCAAGACCTCAATGAGCTTGTGGATGATGTTACTATCATTGAAGAGGAAGCGAACTCTACTTTGAAAGAATTGGCCTAGTGATATTATTGTCCTTATTTTTCTATCCTATTTTTTGCATCTAGTTGTTGGTGTTGTCTTTTTTTGGTGGGTTCTACTGCTAGTTGTTGGTTTGGTCTTGTTAGTTTTTCTTTCTTCTAACAATGTTTTTTTTATTGTAGTCTTTATTGAATATATTTTATAATCCTTTATAAGGAGTTTTGGGGCTCCCCTCAAAAAAAAATTTTTCCTTAATCAAAAACTTGTGGTGTACGACCACCATAGATTGATGAAAAGTTCACAATTACTCTTTTTTTTTTTAAGAGAATTGTTAGAAGTATTAAAAAAATGAAAATAAGTTCATGAAAATAATCCAAGAAGGTGAAGTGCAAGGAGTTTACCATAAGCCAAATACGAGATAAAGTTGCAAGATCAATCACCAAAACATGAGAATACTCCAAGAATCCCAACAAAGAGCCAAAATATTTTTGTAAGGGGAAAAGAAAAGAAAAACCCCTCTGTGTATTATGAATGAGGTGTAAAAAGCCTAAAGAGAGATATGGAATATGAGAAAGAAGATCAAGACAATAATGATAGAACTAATATGTCAAGAGGAGAGAAAATTGTGTGTAGGAAATGTGAGAAAAAATTGTGTCAAGTGTGTAGAGAAGTATCTCTTAAGTAGAGATAGGTGAAGGAGTTTGTATGTAACTCCTATGTGAATGAATGTCACATTCATACTAAGTTTGTGCCAAGTGCGAGCATCCTCATAAGGAGGAATATACTAATTTCCTTATTAAAGGAATTACAAAAATATGAGTTGTCCTCCTACTTGTACTAGAGGACAAAATTACATGTAGAGATTCCATATAGGAATACCCTAAATTAAATAAAAGGAGGATACCTTGGTTTATCCTCAAATTAAATAAAACAACCAAGGAAAGATTACTAATTCTAGATAACATCCCCCTTTAATCTTTACTTGTGGTGATTAGAGAAATAGGTATCAAACCAAAATGTTTACAATGATTTTGAGATTTCTCTTGAGAAAGAGTCTTTAAGATATCAACAGTTGGATCATTTCCCTTGCAATGGAGGAGGGCCTCGTGTGTATCTTCAACATGATCTTTCATGAAGTGATTCTAGAGTGATATGTTCTTGGAGCTTGAATGGTACATAGGAATCTTTGAAATAGTACTTTGATTATTACAATAAAAAGGTGTAGGTTCTTGTAGAGGAGGATCCAAATCTTCAGGTCATCTTTGATTCCATAGAACTTCTTTAGATGCATGTTTACATTCTAAATATTCATTTCCAATAGAAAATAGAGATAGAGATGGTCAACACTTGAGCCTGTAATAAGGCAATAACCACTAGTAGATCTCCCATCAATGGGATCTCATAGTGCTGAATTAGTAATAATTTGGAAAGAAAAATCATATTGCAAATCATCAGTCATAGAATCAGAAATACAATCTTTAGATGCATAAAACAAATCTCTAACGTATTCATCATAATATAAAATATCAAGAGGAGGAGAGCTAGTATAAGCATCATCATCATTATCATTAACCTCCACAACAATCATAGGATTAGTAGCTTCATCATGAATTTCATCTTGAGTAATGAACATATCTTTAATAGGATAATCAAAAGAAGGAAAAGTAACATTAAGAACGTTAGAGATAATTTCATCTTCATGCTCAAAAGTATCATCAAAATGAGAGAAAGAATCATCAAATTGGAATTCATCGTCAGGCGATAACATAGAATAATTTTGAATTAAAGTTGATTGTGTAGGAAGATAGTAATCTAGAGGGTTATTCCAAGAATAGCCATCATCATAGGGTTCATCTCAAATAGTAGAATTATCATAGTGAGGATTAAACATCCCATTTCAAGAAACAAAACCTTGACGAGAGTTATTATAATTAGAGTTTTGATTAATTTACATTTCTAAAATCTGGATGATAAGAATTCTAACAGATTTTCATTTCATCAAAAAAAAAAATCAAGAAGGCCCTCAAAAAATTATATGGAAAGGCATAAATCTGGCAGTCTGATGCCTTAGCCATTATTTTGGAGGTCCAAGCATAGGCTTGGTGATCAAGATTAAATTGGGAAAATACGAAAATCTATTTTTTTCAAATTTTCCTATGTTTCAATAAACTGCATTTTTGAAGGTCTTCAGAGCATTTCTGGGCTTGGATGGTGCCCGAAAGTGTCAATATAGTGTCACCTTTGAAATTTGATTCGAGATTTCTTGAATACCTTTCTAATGAACTAAACGGTGCACAATTCGGAGCTAGGACAAGAAAGTTAAGCCTTCTCCAAATGGACCTAATTTTTATATATAGTTTTTTGATAAATTTTGATAGTTTTAATAGTTTATCTAGATAATAAACATTATGATGACTCTTCATTTCATTTGCAAAGGATTCTGGTGACCCTTGGGATCCATTAGATTTGTATAAACTTTAATTTTGAAATAGAATGGATCACTTTTTGGCTTGCAATCTTGTTGTTACTCATCTCACATTTGATGTTGAATTTTACAATACTACAGGTATCACACCAGGTATTGTAATCTGTTTTCATAATTCAGATCACTTGGTCCCACCAAGCCTATCCCAAACTGAAAATAGAGGTGCAAGTATGTGTCCCTCTCTATTTTTTATGAAATAGGTACTTGTTATTTAAAATTCAAGAAATGGGCTCCTGTTTCTTAAATACAATAAATCAGTATGTAAAAAATAATTTCTAGTCATGATTAAAAAAAATTGAAAGTAGGCACTCAATTTTTGAAAAAAACAAGCACCCATTTTTCAAAAAATGGGTACCCATTTTTTGAATTTTGGATCAGGCATCTAAACCTATACCGAGTGCCCATTTTTTAAAAAAATGGGTGCCTTTTTCTAGCAACATTTTTTAATTCCACAAGACTTCCTCTGAATTAGGACCCAACTTCTTGCACTTACCCTTAATTCACTTGGGTAAAACAAGTAAAGGGGGAAGAAACAACAATTTCTTTCTCTCTTTAGTCAATTTTTGTTGATCTTACCTTCACTAGCATACAATAGGCTTATGTGTTTGAAATCTATTAGTCATAAGGTATGAAAATAGGTCCTCACATAGGTAGACATTATAAAATAAATATAAATTCATCAATTTTCCAATGATATTTAAGTTTTTATGAGACCATTATATTTATCTAGAAAATATTCAAACCATAGTTTACATTTTTTATTCTAGGGCTAAGATTCTTATTTCTATTTATTTAGGTGAAATAGTGATATTTTTATCATTTCTCTAGATGAACATCCACACCTACCTTGAAAAATATATCTCCACCTCAAAAATTAGAGGTATCCACCTCTATAGGATCAGGAGTAGAGAGGAACACCTGAAAGAGAAGCCACCCTTAAACCATTCCTACATCCAAGTAGCGAAAGATAGGATTAGCCTTCACAAACTAACATCTCCACTTCTCACAAGACATATGACTACCTCCATTAGGGAGGCCCTCAACTCAATAGGAATAGTAAGAGATGAGGAACAACAAGGAGGTTACAAGAACTAACCCTTAGCCACTAAAGGAATCACGACCTCTAGAGCAGACAAATATAACTTAAAAGGAATCATACAAGACTGGAAGAGGGAAATAAAAAAGATAGCCATAGATAAGAAAAGAAGGAAAGACCACCACCAAGAAAAAATACAAAAAAAAATCCCTAACCAAAACTAAAAGTAACAAAGGATGTTCCCTTGAGAACTACTAGAAATCACCCAAGACCAAAAGAAAAAAAGGGCCAGCAAAAGATAAAGTAGCCAGACCCACACCAAACAAAAAGCAAGAAAGAGAAGCACACCTAAAATAAACCCCAACAAAAGAGGAGAGACAACCACTAGAGACAAACAAGGATGTCATCAAACCAAACCAAGCCCCACTAGCTGAAACCCTAAAATTGAAGCAACAAGTTCACACCCACAAAATATGAGGAGAGGAAGCCAGAAAGGGGCCCAGGAAAAAGTAAGGAAAAAGAATCCCAAAATAGATTGAGTACACAAAAACAATCCACACAGAGGAAACAAAAATTCCCCAAATGATCAATTAAAGGAAACGGCATAGAGAACAAACTAAAAAGAGAAGATGTCACCAAGGAAAATCCTAGCTCAATGCAGGGAAGCCTCTTAAGAGAAAATAAGGCCAAAAAAAAGTAATAGAGAATGTGAAACACAAATCTATGGATTTAGACACCGTATCCACCAAAGACTCCTTATAAAGAAGCACAAGCCAACTAGTGATCCTCAACACCCACAATCACCTTAGGCAATGACAATCCCAACACTAGCTTCAACCTTCCTTCGACTAGAGACAAACTAGAAGCAGACACCATCGACACTTTTATCACAACCAACATCACCTTCTCCATCATCCAAACATAGACAAGGAAATAGAAAGTGTGGAGAAAAAAGATACCACCACCAAGCCAAACACCCTATGGAGCCAACACCCCTAGAAGGAAATATATGTCTACATTGTCATTCTCCTATTCTTCTCCCACCTCTAAGTTTCTAGAAACCCTAGTTCTCACTCCACACCCACTTCTTCTCAACACCATTACCTGTACATGGATGCATTTATGTTACTTCTATTTAGTGTATTTATTCTTTAGTTTATTTAATGATTATGCAAGACTTAATGGTATATGTAGCTAATATACAATCTTCATTTAATTTTGATATCTCATTAAACTCTCATACCAATAGCACTTCTATTTTGATGAATTATTACATGTAAAATGTTTATTAGTATTAATGGTTATCTAGGAAATGAACCTTATTACCATCCATTTTTTATTAAAATTTAGAAATTGTAGATGCAGGGGATTTTGTCCTTTTGGTTGTTGTTTCCAAAAGTTTGGGTTGTTATGTTTTAATTTCCGTGTTGTTCTTATTGTAAGGGATTAGAGGCCACTCTTTGCTGAGTTAATCTTCAAAATCAAAAGCCATGAATAGTCTTATAATCAATACATGAAAAAAGTTTCCTAGCTGAGAGTAGCTTTAGTTTTATGGAATAGAATGTTTAATGATTTTTTTAGCTCAATACAAGACTAAACTAAGACTATGTGCATGTAGGAGGAATTTATGATATGAACAATCAAATTGTGTTCAATAAGGAAATTGATCAAAATGGGAAATTTCTAGATACTAAAATGTTTTTTTAGGTTGGCATTTATATCTAAGAAAGATTAAAATAAATTGCACATATAAACTCCATAAAATTTCTATACGAATTAGAAAGATTACATGAAACCACAAACTTCATGTTTTGTGTCTTTTGTGACCTAGAAAACTTGGAAAATTGAGCTTTATATTGTATAATTCAGAAGATCAAGGAGGTGGTTTCTTCATAGTCTATGAAATATGCGGCAAACGGAAACTTGTTATGAATTTTTTTACTTTAATAACTAATAGGCTTGTTAAAAGGTACCAATGAAAAGATTAATTTAACTATACATGGTAAGCCTCCCCGTGAGCTTGCCATGAGAGATTCAATTATTCCCTTCCAATATAAGATTGTTACAAATATTCTCCTTTACTGATTCAACACACAAGCCTTCTAGAAGGTTTCTATGTTGCATGCAAGTAGATCTATTATCAAGATAAATTTATTTTAAAATAATTTCTTTTGACCTCTTTTACATAATTTATTTTAGTAAAAATATGAACATACTAGTTATTCCAATGAAATAACTATTCTATTTTGAAATCCAACTTATCACAAAATTTTTAGCTTTGAACATTTTGTCTCATCATTTTTTTTCACCTATGAGTTATATAAACTTGCAAAACGTAATATTTTCTCAATGAAGAAATTTTGTAATGTTGGAACGGTTAAAAGAGAATAAATACCCACTTTTCCTATAGACGTAGCTAATTTTGTTGAGCCACATAAATTGTTGTCTCTATGCAATTTAAATTTTATGTTTACTCTACTATTTCATTTTTCCTCTTTTGCTTAAAAATAATTACTAAGATTATTATACAAAACCATACCATGTGGAAAAAACTTAGAAATAAATAGAAAATTAATTACTAAGATTCTTATACAAAACCATAGCAAGTGCAAATAATTATTGAGATTCAAGTACAAAACCACAACAAGTGCTACATGTACACATGTGAACTCTTTTTCCAGAGTCCATTGCTTCAAATTCCCATTAAGGAGAGTAACATATTTATGAGTAAAGTCAATAATCATTTTTGAATTGTTACAAATTAATAACATGATTAGAAGACATTTGCTGATAAGAAATATATGTTACAGAAGAAAAAAGATACCTTTTAGCATTCAAAAATTTATAAAAATTCTATATATTATAATGATAACAAGATTTTACTTCTAGATTTGATTATGTATTTATCCAAACAAGGATGTTACCTATTAAATTAAAAACCTATATCCTATCCTAAATTAGAATGATGAGATTGTTTATAGCACCAAAGGTACTCTTCGACTAAATATAACAGTGTGAAATAACTAGCCATGAGAATTTTATGGAACGACACTTCTAAATCATAAGTACAAATTTCTGAAATCCATCTTATAGTAGGTTGCATAATAATTAGCCACCTCACTAGGTCCTCGAAGAAGATTTCTTCTCAAAACCACAAGAAATTTCAGAAGAAAATTTAACATATCCTTCAATTAAACAATATGTCAATTTTTCTGAGAAATCAAAAAAGCCATGGCAATCCGTCTGATTATTCTCTCATATTAGTTACTCAAAAGTATAAGACACAAGTTTAATATATAACAATGCTTTAATTTAGACAGCAAATTTACAACAAAAATATTATTTTTTCATTATATATAACTTTTATTCTTTCAAACCCAATCCTATGATAATCCAACTATAAGCTTAAAAAACCATTTAAAAACACATTTAAATAAACTACTATTAAATCTTTTATAAGCATATTGTACCACAAAACGTACTACATTTATTAATATTTTAAAAGCAGGGGAATATATCAATACGTGGACACAATATACTGTATGTACCTAGAGCACTTAAAAGCTTGGCAAGGAGAATTATGTGCTTCCCATGCTTTATTGTACTTTCTATCTATAATTATATAGTATATCACTTAACGGGAAATAGGTAAACCTTATTCAAACGGAACTGATAAGCTGCAACAAGTGAGATAAAACCCAAACAATTTGAAACTGAAGGGTAGACGGAGCAACTAACCAGTGACAGCAGATGTGGATTTAACAGAATGAAGTATAAAACGAGGGCTGTCCTCCAAACTCCAGCTACATGTTTTGGAATCCGCAACTCCATAGAATGCTCTATTTGTGAGGGCCCTAATGCTAAGCCAAAGTCTGTTCCACCATACAATCAGTGATATTGTTCCACCAAATGCGATCCCAAAACCCATCCCCACAGCAATCATGGACACTCTTTCATCTATTATATCCCATATTGATTTGACATTACCGTCTGAGGGCGATGCCGATGGGACTAGATGAGGTTTGTTCATCGGGCTGCAACTCTGTAGAGGTTCCCCGCATAAGCATGGAAGGTTTTTCTGGAATGAAGTAGCATTGAATGACTCTAGCTGCGTTCCTCTTGGTATTCGTCCACAGAGCCTGTTCGAAGATAGATCCAAGGAGGCCAGCTTGGACAATACAGAAAGCTCCTCAGGAATTTTCCCTTCCAGCTTATTTTTAGACAAATCCAACTGCTCCAGAGTCGATATCCAACCAAGAGAAGCCGGTATCTCACCTTCCAAACAGTTTCTAGAGAGGTTTAGCAATCTCAAGCTGCTCAAATTTCCTATGCTTTCTGGTATCTGCCCGCTCAGATTGTTACTTGATAAATCAAGTATGGTGTTACATGTCAGAACATATTCCACCTTATACTCATTTCCTTTCATTACAATGGCTAAGTCCTCATACAGTGTGTTTCCAATCAGTTTTGGATCTCCCAGCTTTCCGAATCCCTGTAGACTGCCAAGGCTAGGGGGTATTCGTCCATCAAACTTATTGTTTGATAAATCTAACACCTGCAAATTTGTGAGGTTTGCCATCGATGAAGGAAGGTGACCCTGAAGTTCATTATACCCCAGACTCAAGACTCTCAATTTCTGAAAATTCGTCAGATACCAAGGAAGGTCACCTCCCAAATGATTCCTTCTGAAATCCAACAACTTAAGATCCATACAGTTGGCCAAGGATGCAGGCAGAGTCCCGGAGAAACTATTGGAGTGTGCAGACAAAACCTCTAAAGAAGAAGAATAATTCAAATACAGATATCCATGGAATAAATTCTGCGACAACTTTAGCGTCCTGAAAGATGTGCAGTTGCTAAGTGTGGGAGGAATTCTTCCCGACAATTGATTAGTGTCCAAGCGAAGGTATTCAAGCTTGGTCAGTCGAGTTATTACTTGGGCTATGGCTCCCGTGTATTTGTTTTTACCTAAATCTAAGTAAGTTAGCTCGGAGAGATTGAAAATGAGTTCTGGAATTCTCCCTGAAATATTGTTATCAATTAAGGAAAGAATGGAGAGGGGTAGCCTGGAGATACTCTGAGGCAGGGGTCCGTTCATTCGGTTGTTCGAGCCAACATCAATCCACACAAGATTGCTACAGTTTCCTATTTCTGCAGGGATAGAACCTGTGAGATTGCCAGGGCCATAAAGTGCTAATTGGCCAAGCTGTTTCAATTTTCCTAGTTCTGGTGGTAAACTGCCAGTCAGTGAGTTATCCCCCAGAAACAGTACCTCAAGTGAAGAACAATTACCCAGAGCTGCAGGGATTTGAGAGCCCAACCTGTTGGAGTGCAGGCCAAGGCTTTGCAATTTCTGTAACCTCCCCAGTTCAGACGGTATGCCACCAATCAAGAAATTGTGTGGAAGATCAATGGCGGATAAATCAGAGCAATTTCTTAGAGAAGTTGGGATGCTACCTGTGAGATGGTTATTGCCAAGGGCAAGGATTTGCAGTTTCTCCAACCTCCCGAGGTCAGAAGGGATGCCACCTGTCAAAATGTTGTCCGCAAAATTAATGATGGATAAAGCAGAGCAATTACTAAGACGAGGAGGGATGCTACCTGTGAGACTGTTAGTGCCAAGGACCAAAGTAAGGAGAGACGTGCACTTCCCCAGAGAAATTGGAATGCTTCCATTGAGACCATTGTGGGGCACGCGGAGATGCTGTAAGTTGCCCAGGCCACCAAACTCTTCTGGTATGCTCCCCGTCAAGTTGTTGATTGAAAGTCTGATCCACTGAAGGTGCGTGCAATTGGCAAGAGATGTGGGTATGGAACCCATCAGCCAATTTGATTTTAGGTCCATTAATCTCAACGCTTTCAGTTGGCCAAGCTGAGGTGGAATCATTCCCCTCAACGAATTATCAGAGAGATTCAAAACTCCTAATAAAGACAGGTTCCCTATGAAGGGTGAAATAGTACCCTCCAATCCCAATTGAGGCAGAATGATGGCCACAACTCTATTGGTATTCTTTCTGCACCAAACACCATTCCACGAGCACACATTTTCTGAATTGGTAGCAGTCCAGTTGGAAAGCCACTTCATTGGATCCGCTGTAATGCCATTTTTGAAAGCGACTAGGGCTTCCACGTCCCTCTTCTTAGAAACATCTTCATCTCCCTTGTCGAGTAGCATACGGTCTATCACAACAGAAAACATTGTATCCATGGCATGGTCATGTAAAGCAGAGGCATGAGAAGTATGTGAGGTGTTGTAAATGGGTAATCTGGTGGCCGAGGTTAATGTGAATGCCAGAGCCAAGCCTAACCACAGTATCAGAATTGATATGCGTCCGTGCATTTGTCTGCTGCGCTCCATTTTTTTATGAATCGCAATGACTTCAAGACTCATTGTTGCTCGGCATTCTTGTGCCCACCTGAATATATGTTGCTAGGCATTTCTCGTCTTTACGCCTCCTTGACTCGAGAAATTCAATGACATGAAGACTTCTGTTTGCATAAGGACTCTCCGTCGATTTATTATGCCGAGACCAAGCACATATTGACTGAAGTGAAGAACGTGTTGTTGTTTTTGACAAAAAATGTGTGGAAGGGAATTCCTGTTTGACATTAAGTGGCGAATATTAATGAACGGTCCCTTCAATACGACAAAAAGACAATGAACGCATGTCACACGTTCTTTAGATATTTTTAGGAATGCACGTCACAACTCGTTCAAAGCAACAAAAGTCTACAACAACTTCTTGGAATCAGAATATGTCCATAATTTTTAGTTTTCCTCCTCAACAGTTTATATAATTTATTTTTTCTTTTTTGATAATTTTTGTATATATATATGGATGGATGAAATTATTTTATTAAAAAAGACAATGGCTTTTTTTCATTGCTATTATTTGTTTTTGGTTGTAAGATTTATTCTAAACTTCCTACTAGAACTCTACAAGCTGTTATTTTTGTATGTTTCTTATATAACACTTTTGAAAGTGTTTTTCAAGATAGAAGGTTCTATTGAAGGTATTTGTTGAAGTAGAAGGTACTTGTGAAGCAATTTTATCCCTCTTAGAAATTGTTTTTAAAGGTATTTTTAATTTTTTTAAAGTATTTTTACAAATTAAAAATTATTTTAAAATTATTTTTTAGCATTTACAAGGCATTATTTTACTAACTAGAAGTGTTTTAAAAATCAATCTATTATAAGAAACTCTTTGTTATAATTACCTTTTGAAAGCTAGAAAATACTTCCATGACCTTTTGGAAGCAAGAGAAGGCTATAAAAGGTTTTTGTAAGAACGATATATCCATCACATTTTACCTAGATTGCGACATTTTGTGAAGTTATACCTTGGTTATATTCGTAAGGAATTTAATATAGTACTATTTTGAAATCACTTAAACCTTCAAAATTTTATGATTCTTTCCATTTTTCCAAATCTGTATCTTGACATGAATTATCTAGAAATAAGAAAATTTATACATATGCCTATCATTATCATAATTTCCTAGTAGTTAGGTAAACTTTAATTTTAAATTTAACATTTTAAAAACTATAATTACATATATTCTCAATGAATATGAATTCTTACAAGAGCAAAAAAGAAAGAATCAAACAAAGTTGAAAGAGAGGTATTACAACATATTTATTTGTAATATATTTATAGTATTGCATATGTAATAGAGAAGTAAACACGTCCTCTATATGAAGTATGATGGATAGACATGGTATGCCTTGATCTACTTTCATAGTTGACATTTCTAGATGCAATGGAAGGTTCTACATTATGTGTGGTTATCCTCATTGATATCCTAGTTTGCTTTTTATTGATGTCACGAGTTCACATGTTTTGCTAGATATATATCTACTAGTTATGCAATTTCTATGCATGTGTGACCTACAAATTGTAATATTATTAATTATATATGGACTACATATATTTAGTTGATTATTATAGTATTAATATAGACTTCGTTAGTTATATTAGTTTATAGTCATTTATATAAAGAAATGATATGGTTGATATAGGAGAAAGATTTTGTTGGCAATTTAGATGTGTTGTCATTGATGTGAACATGTTTGTTGGACTGATTCACCAATAGTGCAATATTGTGAGAGGTTAGGTAAGCTTTAGTTATTGAAGATAAGTGGTCACGAAGATCACAAAATGTTGTAGATAGTTTTTATTTGTAGGATGATTTTGTTGGCAATTTGGACGTGTTGTCATTAATATCAACATGTTAGTTGGCCAATTTTTCCAGTAGTGTAGTATTGTTAGAGGTTAGGTGACATTTAGTTATTGACAATACGTGGTCATGAAAATCATAAAAGTGGGCATAATATTTTCTAGATATGATATGAGGTCAAGTATGGTGGTTGGCTCTTACATTGTCAGTGAGTGTTGACAGTGTGACTGAAATTAGTTTGGTTTGCACTTCCAAGTTCATATCTTTCTCTGGACACCTAGATGTATGTTTGGGACAATCAGATGGGTCATTAATTCAAAAGTTTTATCATACAAAGATCCCCAAGACATTTTTTAGATGTTACAGTAGATGGTGATAGTTTTCTTAAGGTCTAACATGAGAGATGTTGGTGAATCTGACTATTTGAGTGGCTTTACATGTTTGTGTATTCTTCATGATTACTATGGATGTTCTTGGGTTGTGTGCCTATTGAGTTGGTGGTCCACATCTATTTTGGTGACCAAGATTAGAGGATTTTTCTAATGGTGGTGTGTTTTTCTAATGTTCTTGGCCAACTTGATCAGTGAAACATTTTGTGGACATTCAAGGTGTGATTTTTGGATTTTTTTGTGCTCAAGGATTGATGATAAGATTCCTTTTTATGTTTTGGAAGTCAAAAATGAATTTGAATTATCATTTTTTGTGCATCGATTTGCAATTTAAAATTGATATTTTTTCAATTTTGTTTATCAGTCAAGGTTGACGAGTTATATAATGATTTTAGGACAAAATTATGTGTAGCAGATATGTGGCATTTATTGGAGAGAAATTTTATAGATTTTTTGATGGTTGAATCACTTATATATAGGTGGAAAAGAGGATTTGAATAGAGATATGATTGTACTTCATTGTAACTAACCTGGGCATAGGGTAGATGCAAATATATAGTTCAAAAATTTTAGATTGTAGTATGATTGATCATGTAAGGTAGTAATCCTTCCTTTGGGTTGTAGTCATTTGCATTTGAGAAGTGAGCTCTAGGAAATGTGTCTAAATGCATGTGCATTCCTATTTGTAATATGTTATACTTCTAACAAGGTATAGTCGTATTGTGGGTTAAAACCCCACTATGGTTTTTCTCCTAACAGGATTTACATGATAAAAAAATACTTGTGTTATGGTATTGTGGATGCGTTTGTGATTCACACAAACTAGTTTAATTTACTAGATCTGAGATAAGGATTTACAATTGATTCATCCCCCCTCTAACTTATTTTCTACCATATTGTGTGAACCCACAATAGTGGGTTACACTTTTTAGCCTGAACGGACACTGAACTCTACATTTTGAGAAAAACTTTCAGATTCAGATGCATATTTCCATTGAACCGCTCGAAATCAGAGGATGAAGTAAATTAGAGTCTTTTAGGATTTTCTAGCTAGATTCTAAATATTTAGTTTTTTATTTTTTTTCAATTTATTTGAATAATTTTTCTTTCTCCCACGAAAACTTGTATGTGCTGAAAATGTCATTTTCAAATAGTAACACTATTTTCATAGAGCATAACTTTTTTTGTAAAATAGATTTGATTGCGATTCTTTTGAATTTAGTTTTGTAATATCCATACGGAGGGCATGCAATTGGTTTGATGATATTATTACTATTATTGCATATTTTATTAACATTTGAAGTTGACTAAACCAAAATTTTGACCTACCTTGACTACATAACTTATAACTTATTGTGTATTTATCAAATTTCAAATTTTTTTTTTAATAGAAAGTAGACTCGAATACGGAGGGCACTGTTATTTTTCAAACAAAAAAATCCTTGTTTTACTATTTTTCATTGAACGTCAAACTCAGAGGTTTATATTTGATAAAAAACCTACATTCATTTAACGTCAAAAACCATACACATAATAAATTTAAAAATAGTCAAATATATAATCTTTAGAAAGCTAGTTCCAAGTACTTGTTATATGGAAAAGGACATCTTCTTATTCATCCATTTGATCAACGTGCTTGAGGCCCAAAGCCATGAAATTCTCAGAATTTCTTGAAAACTTGAAACCATGGCCCAAACCAGGCACTTTCGATAGAAAGTACTTTCAATCAAAAGTATTGACTTTCAATTGAAAGTACTTTCTATCAAAAGTACTTTGCCAAAAAATGCAAAATTTAGTTATTACTAAGCTAGTTTCGATCGAAAGTCATTTACTTTCAATAGAAAGTCAAGTTTGACTTTCGATAGAAACCTATGTCGGCCTTTTTGATGGCATTTTTGGTTAATAAGAATTAGGTATAAATAAATGTATATTTTTTTCATTTCATAAATCTAAAAGCTTTAAAATAATTTGCATTTAGGAGAAGGAAGACATTTTGGCACGGAATAATTTTCTAAGTTGTGATGGGAAATAAAAAGAGAAGGCTAAATAAAAGTACATGACATTATTCAGAAGAGACTGAACAAAGACTACGTGAAGAATCATGAAAAAGATATCATCATCGGAAACAAGGTATGTCTAAGATGTCTCTAGATAGATATTTTAAGTTGATGGTCAAGACTTGTCTTAATGCTCATGTAAATGTGATATTGTAGGTATATTAGACTTAACTAGACCTAACTGTAGACCTATTTGAACTAATAGGACTTATTAGGACTAATTAGGACCTATTCTAGGACTAATAGGACCTATTAGGACCCAATTAGAATCAACGAGAACCAATTAGCACCTAATTAGACTCAATTAGAACCAATGATGACCTATTAAAACCCAATTAGACTCAATTATAATAAATTAGAACCTAATTAGACTCAATTAGGACCAATTATACCCAATTAGGACCAATTAGAACTAATTAGAACCAAATAGTACCTAATAGGACCTATTTGGACTAATTAGGACCTAATAGGACCTATTAGGACCTATTAGGACTAATTAGGACCTAATAGGACCTATTAGGACTAATTAGGACCTAATAGGACCTATTAGGACTAATTAGGACTAATTAGGACCTATTAGGACCTATTAGGACCTATTGGAACCTAATTAGGACTAATTACCTGACCTATTAGGACCAATTAGGACCAATTAGGACCTAATTAGGACATATTAGATTCAATTATGACCTATTAGATCTAATTAGACTCAATTAGGACCAATTAGTACCTAATATGGACCAATTATGACCTATTAGATCTAATTAGACTCAATTAGAACCAATTAGGACCTAATATGGACCAATTAGGGCATAACATGACCTATTAGATTTAATTAGGGCCAATTAGATTCAATTATGACCTATTAGATCTAATTAGACTCAATTAGAACCAATTAGGACCGAATATGGACCAATTAGGACATAACATGACCTATTAGACTCAATTAGGGCCAATTAGATTCAATTATGATGTATTAGATCTAATTAGACTTAATTAGGACCAATTAGGACCTGATATGGACCAATTAGGACCTAACATGACATATTAGACTCAATTAGGACTAATTAGACTCAATTAGGACCAATTAGGACCTAATATGGACCAACTAGACTCAAATAGGACCAACTAGACTCAATTAGGACCAATTAGGACCTATTAGATTCAATTATGACCTATTAGATCTAATTAGACTCAATTCTAGGACCAATTAGGACCTAATATGACCTATTAGACTCAATTAGGGCCAATTAGACTTAATTGGGACCAATTAGGACCTAATATTGACTAATTAGGACCAACCATGACCTATTAGACTCAATTAGGAATAATTAGACTCAATTAGGACAAATGAGGACCTAATATGGACCAACTAGACTCAATTAGGACCAATTAGGACCAAATTATGACCTGTTAAATACAATTATGACCTATCAGATCTAAGTAGACTCAATTAGGACCAATTAGGACCTAATATGACCTATTAGAATCAATTAGGGCCAATTAGATTCAATTATGACCTATTAGATCTAATTAGACTCAATTAGAACCAATTAGGACCTAATATGGACCAATTAGGACATAACATGACCTATTAGACTCAATTAGGGCCAATTAGATTCAATTATGACCTATTAGGACCTATTAGATCTAATTAGACTTGATTAGGACCAATTAGGACCAATTAGGACCTAATATGGACTAACTAGACTTAATTAGGACCAATTAGGACCTAATTAGGACCTATTAGATTCAATTATGACCTATTAGATCTAATTAGACTCAATTAGAACCAATTAGAACCTAATATGGACCAATTAGGACCAAATAGACTCAATTAGGAGCAAATAGACTCAATTATGACCAATTAGGAACAATTAGGACCTATTAGACTCAATTATGACCAATTAGGAACAATTAGGACCTATTAGATTCAATTATGACCTATTAGATCTAAGTAGACTCAATTAGGAGCAATTAGGACCTAATATGGACCAATTAGGACCTAATATGACCTATTAGACTCAATTAGGGCCAATTAGACTCAATTGGGACCAATTCGGACCTAATATGGACCAATCAGGACCTAACATGACCTATTAGACTCAATTAGGACTAATTAGACTCAATTAGGACCAATTAGGACCTAATATGGACCAACTAGATTCAATTAGGACCAACTAGACTCAATTAGGACCAATTAGGACCTAATTACGATATATTAGATTCAATTATGACCTATTAGATCTAATTAGACTCAATTAGGACCAATATGGACCAATTAGGACATAACATGGACCAGTTAGGACCTAACATGACCTATTAGACTCAATTAGGACTAATTAGATGGGCAATTCTAGGACTAATTTATACTTCATACATGTGTAGGAAATGCTCAAGAATCACAAGCTCAACAAGCTGCCCAACCTTCAGAAGTTGGAGAAAGGTCATCACAAGCTCAACAAGCCCAACCTTTAGAATTTGGAGAAGTTTCATCAAAAGCTCAACAAGCACAAGTCTTAGAATATCAAATAAGTGCACATCTCTCTCTTTCTCTCATAGACTCTCTCTATTTAGTCACTGTCTCGATTTAGTCTCTTATTGGTGAATATATATTTTGGGTCTTTCCCCTGAGAAGAAGTTATTATTTTTGTTGTGTACATGCAGCCTTTGATGATGAAAATGTTGGAAAATGTTGATCTTGCAATGCCTAGCTACCTTTAAATAAAAATCCAAGCGAGTATCTTGGCACAGGTTGATATACTCACATACAATTCCTAACATGAATTCTTCAATCGCCTAATCCCCGGGGTATAAGGGAATGGTAGGGAAGTGATGCTTTTCCCATGCCTTTTTAAAAAAAAATATGTGGCACATTAAGGGTAAGGATGTGTCTGATGTTGTTAAATAATTCTTTGGTGCTTGAAGAATCCTAAAGGAAATTAATGCCACTTTCCTTGTTTTGATCCCTAAAAAGACTAGGGCTGACTCTGTGGATTCATTAAAACCTATTAGCCTCTACAACTCTTTGTACAAAATTACCTCAAAAGTTCTCACCTCTATAGTTTTGAATTGGTACATGATCTTATTCCTCCCCAGCAAAATGAGTTTGTCTCTTGTGGGAAAATCTCAAACTCTATCATCTCATTGCATGAAAATATTCACTCTCTTATCAGCTCTTCTAATCATGGATTCCTCATGAAAGTTGAATTATCTAACCTGCTTATGATAGAGTTTATTGAGGTTTCCTCCTCAATGTCTTCCATGGTTTTGGCTTTGGAAATAAAGTTGTCTAGTTGATTCATCGGCTTATCTCTACCACTTCTATGGTTGTGATGGTTAATGGATCCCCTTTTAACTTCTTCTCACCTTCAAGGGGGCTTACCCAAGGGGATATTATATATCCTATCCTCTTTTCTATTCTGGTTGAATTTCTAGGGAGATACTTTCTTAAACTCAATAGAAATGGAGTTATCCAAGGGTTAAAGTCATCATCTCATCCCCAAACTTTCTGTCATGAACAATTTGTGGGTGACACTATTCTTATGGGGGAAACCACTATTAAAGAAGATAGAAATATTAAATTGGCCTTCAATACTTATTCTAGTGCCTCGGGTATATTGATTAATTGGGAAACAAACTCTTTATTCTTTATCAATAGCCTAGAAGAATGGCGATTGAGGATTTGTAAACTTCTTGGATGTGTTACTTTTTCTCTCCCTGGGACTTATTTGGCCCTACCTTGGGGTGAAAACTCCACAATTCCTTTTGGATATCCCTAATTAAAAAATTCAATAGATATTTGGCTTTTTGGAAAGGTAATTTGCTAAGTCAGGTAGGAAAAGTGAAATTACTTAAAATTTGTCTCCATGACCTCCTTGTCTATGTCTTAAATCTATTCAAAATTCCAACAAAACATATGGAATTGTTGGAAAGAATTCAGAACAATTTTATCTAGTTAGGAAATAAAGAAAGGAAGAGAATACCTCTGATTGATTGGGTGAAATTGTGCAAATCCAAAAAAGGGTGGTCTCGGTATCATGCCTATTTGTATGTTGAATATAGCCTTGATGGCTAAACATATTTGGAGAATGTGTGAGGATGAGAGGGAATGAAATATCATTTGGAAAAAAAAATATCTCTTCAATGCCCCATCTCTTGAGTCCATATTTTCTGAGATCCCAATATAATAAATTGTTCCTATATCTGGAATCATGTTTAGGGAGTTAAGGAAGTGGTTGTGAAAGGGAAAAGGTAGAAACTGGGAAATGGAAGTAAAATCCGGCTTTGGAGGACTGTTGATTGATGTAAAAACCTTGAGAGATTCTTCCACTTGATAAGAGTATCATTCAGAGATATAAATTGATTTATGGAAATCTGTTTGTTGATTACTACAAGAATGGTTCCTGGGTTAATTTGAGTATTCTAGACACAAATTTTTCTCAAAGTAAGATTTCTCTCAATTCTAGATTAGTGAAAGGAGATTAATTTTATTCTTTCATCTGGGATCTTAATCCTAATAGGAAATTTGTTGTCTCTTCTAGATTGTCTCCTCTTTATGATTATGATGGGGAAATCTATTTATGAGATTATTGCTAAATTAATTTAAATATTATCCCTAAAGTTGAGATCTTTTTCAAGATTCTTGTCCAAAATAAAATTATAACTATCGATAATCTGTGTAGGAGGGTGTTTTTTCTTACTAACAGATGCATTCTTTGCAAGAATGATTTTGGGGTTTCTTTTCACCTATTCTTCCAGTGCACTTTTGCACTTGAAATCTGGGGATACATCCTCCAAGGATAGAATCTCTCTTGGATCTTCCTAGGGAATATTATGGACTTTCTTATGCAATAGATCTACCCAGCTCCTAATAAAGATTCTAAGATGGCTTGGTCATTAGTTTCTCCTCTCATCTTCTATAATCTTTCGAAAGTGCACAATAATGGTATCTTTAGGGACACAGAGGCCCCTTTGATTGTGATTGCTAAAAATATTATTAGGGCTAACAAGGATAACTTTTCTTCTATCAAAGGAGGATATGAATTTGAAGGAGAAGGATATGATTCTAATTCCTTTCTATTTTGTAACTTTAATTCTAAAGGAAAGAAGGAAATTATGGGGGAGGGTCTTGTCTGGTTATATCCTATAGTGGGCTGGTTTGAGGCCAATTTTGATTGTGCTGCTAAAGGAAACTTGGGCCAGGCTGGTTGTGGGGGGTTAGTTAGAGATATATATGAAAACTACATAGGGGCAGTGGAAATCCCTTTGGGTGTATAGACTAGACATGTTTATGAAGTAATAGGTGTTCTTTGGGTTCTTAAACTTGCTAAGAAGTTAAAATGCCAAAATATTTGGGTGGAGGGTGATTCTAACAACATCATCAAATTCTTACTTGGAAATAATAAGGCCTCTTGGTCTATAGAGCCCATCATTAGGGAGGTTGAGGCCATTATGTGTATTTTCAATTAGGTAAAAATTTCCCACACATATCATGAAACTAATAAATTCACAGATCATGTTGCCAACATTACACTTAAAAGTAATGAAATCATTACTTGGAATGGATGCCTTAACAAAGAATAAGAATTAAAAAGAATCATTAATTATGATTTGATGTATAGTAATGTTGTAAGGATAATAGCCAATTATGGAAATGACATTCAAGAAACTTAATTTTAGGAAAGGCATTATGACTATGTAGGGAAAGTACAAAAATATCCTTTGTAATCCTCCTCGACACATTTTTGAGGTTTCTATTTGGGTGTTTTCTATTAGATATATTTTTTGCAATTGCTCGAGAGACATATTCTATTGAAAGAAACATGGGAGGATACCTTAAGAGACAGGAACCTAACTCATGGAAGATTTGGAAAGAGGAGAAGGAGGTCTGGAATCATCTCAAGAAAGGTGGAGTCACCACCTACATTGAATACCTTCATGGTTTTGATAGTGAGGTAATGAAAACTTTTGCTAAAAGCTAGGATGGGTTTTTTGTCACTCTCCATGGGGTTAATGTTGAGCTTAAGATTAATTTTAGTTTTGAAATTATGGGTCTTTATAGCTCTGGGAAAGATTTATTTAAGGAGAGAAATATCCTCGATGTTTTGGTGTATAAATTCCCTAGTACTAAGGATGAGGAATATTTTTTAACCAAGACAAGTAATTATTACAATATTAAGAAAATTAAGCCCTTTTGGAGGAAATGTTGACCTTTTTCATGGCCTACTTCACCATGGATGGAAGACACACTAGGGTACATAGCTACAACTTTATGTTTTTAAACCATTTTCGATGCAAGAATAGGGTTTCTTTCCTATTTTTCATTCTCAAGTCTCTGAATCATATCCTCGTGCTATAACATAAGAAAAAACCCAATAATTTTATCCTCCATGAAGGGATTATCTTTTGTAACTCTGATTATTGCAAAATTTGGACCCCTAAGCCAACCATTAAGGATTCAAAGAGAAAGAAGAAAGTGGTCAGTGCTAGTTCAGATGAGGCTGAAAGGAAAATACCTTGGGGATATAAAGGAAGAAAGGAAACCTCTATTAACCTTCGTAATTAGTTTAATAGTGAAAAGGGTATGGATACAGAGGGTGAATGCAATGTCGAGTCTCAAAAGAAAGGGATGAGTATGGCTAAGCCTGGGTTTGATGAAGAGAAAGGTATGGAATTAGAGGATGAAGATGAATCTACTGCTAAGTCTATTAAGGGTATACCCTTAAATGGTGTGGTGGATACAACTTCTTGAGAAGTTAGGAATTCTCCAAAGAAGGGTTATTAGAAGGTGGAGGGAAATCAAAAGAGAAGAAAGGAGAGGCAAGTGGATGATAAAAAGACTCAGTAGGAGGAAGTTAAAAAGGATAACAACTAGAAAAGTGGAAAAGGTAACGATAATAATCGCCATATTATGGACTATTCTAATTTTGGCTCGTTGGCCCACCCTCTAAGGCCCAAAAAATAAGGTTGTGCATAACATTTATAATTTTAGAAGGAAAGAGGAGATGGCTCATCCAAGTCTTAGTCCTCCAGAGCACAATCTGGATTCCTTTCTAGTTTTCCTCAAGAATTCTAATCTCAGTGCCAATATTTTCCATTCCATGGACAACTGGGTGCATATTGAATTGAACAACATATATTCCAAATGAGACACTATTTAGGATCCTCTAGATAAGGATTCTTAGGCCAGGAAGAATCTTGAAGAGAGTATTAGGGTCCATATTCATGGCATTGTAACATGATAAAATGGATGTTTCTATTCAAAAAATTATGGCCTTGAATGAAAAAATGAAGAAGATGGTGGTGAATAGGGATGTTGGATAGGTGGTTCTAGATGAAGTGATGAAAATGGTTGTTGTTGAAGGTCACGAGATGTGTACTTAGGCTATTCTTAGCAAGAAGGCATCCTTCCTGAAGACCCCCAAGCCCTCAATGAAGTCGTGGATGATGTTACTATCATTGAAGAGGAAACGACTTCTACTTTGAAAGACTTGGCCTAATGATCAAATTTTCCTTGTTTTTCTATCCTATTTTTTGCGTTGGGCCATTGGTGTTGTCTTTTGTGGTGGGTTCTATTACTAGTTGTTGGTCTAGTCCTACTAGTTTTTCTTTATTCTGACAATGCTTTGTTATTGTAGTCTTTATTGAATATCTTTTGTAATCCTTTGTAAGGGGTTTCAGGGCTCCCCTCAAAACTTATTTTTTCCTTAATCAAAAACCTATGGTGTACGACCACCATAGATTAATGAAAATTTCACGTTTTCTCATTTTTTTTATCTTCAAGAGAATTGTATATAGATTGATGTCATATAATTTATTTTCCAAAAAACCTAAAAACAAAAAAAATATTTAAGTTTTATTGAACCTCACTATTTTATCATATCATCTTGTAATTTACATTTCTAAAATCAGGTTGAAGAGAACTCTAATGGGTTTTCATTTCGTAAAAAAATATGATAAATAAGGCCCTCAAAAAACTATATAGAAATGCATAAATCTCACAATCCAGTGCGTTAGCCATTATTTTGGAGGTCCAAGCATATGCTTGGTCCCACCAAGCCTATCCCAAACTAAAAACTGAGGTGCAAGAATGTGTCCCACTCTATTTTTTATGAAACATGTGCCTGTTATTTAAAATTTAAGAAATGGGTGCATGTTTCTTATATAGAATAAATCAATGTGTAAAAATTCATTTATATTCATGATTAAAGAAAACTGAAAATAGGCACTCATTTTTTTAAAAAACAAGCACCCATTTTTCAAAAAATAGGTACCCATTTTTTTGAATTTTGGATCAGGCATCTAAACCTAGAGAAGGTGTGCATTTTTTTCAAAATGGGTGTCTTTTTCTAGTAGCATTTTCTAATTCCACAAGACTTCCTCTAAATCGAGACCCAATGTCTTGCACTTACCCTTAATTCATTTAGGCAATACAATCAAAGGTGGAAGAAACAACATTTTCTTTCTCTCCTTAGTCAATTTTTGTTAATCTTACCTTCACTAGCATACATTAGGCTTATGTGTTTGAACTGTATTAGTAATAAGGTAAGAAAATAGGTCCTCACATTGGTGGACTATATAAAATAAATATAAATTTATCAATTTTCCAATGATATAAGTTTTTACGGGACCATTATATTTATTTAGAAAATATTCAAACCATAGTTTATATTTTTTATTTTAAAGCTAAGATTCTTATTTCTATTTATTGAGGTGAAATGGTTATAGTTTTCTTATTTCTCTAGATGAACATTCACACTCTCCTTAAAAAAAATATCTCTCCACCTCAAAAATTATATGTATCCACCTTTATAAGATGACGAGCAGAGAGGAACACCTGAAAGAGAAGCCACCCTCAAACCATTCCTACAACCAAGTAGCCAAAGATAGGAGGAGCCTACACAAACTAACATCCCCACTTCTTAAAAGACATTTGACCACCTCCACTAGGGAGGCCCTCAACTGAATAGGAATAGTAAGAGATGGGGAACAAAAAGGAGGCTACAAGAACTAACCCTTAGGCACTAAATGAATCCCCACCTCTAGAGGAGATAAATATAGCTTAAAAGGAATCATACAGGACTGGAAGAGGGAAAGAAAATAATATAGCCATAGACAAGAAAAGAAGATAAGACCACCACCAAGAAAAAATAGAAAAAATTCCCTAACCAAAACTAAAAGTAACAAAAGATGTTCCCTTGAAAAACTAGTAGAAATCACCAAAGACCAAAAGGAAAAAGGGTCAGCAAAAGATAAAGTAGCCAGACCCACATAAATAAAAAGAAAGAAAGAGCAACACACCAAAAAAAATCCAACAAAAGAGGAGAGACAACCACTAGAGACAAACAAGGATGTCCTCGAACCAAACAAAGCCCCACTAGCTAAACCCCAAAATTGAAGCAGCATGCACACACCCACAAAATATGAGGAGAGGAGGTCAGAAAGGGGCCAAGGAAAAATAAGGAAAAAGAATCCCAAAATAGATTGAGTACACAAAAAATAATCAATACAAAGGAAAAAAAGATTCCCCAAAGGAATAGTTAAAGGAAAAGGAGTAGGGAACTAACCCAAAAGAGAACACGCCACCAAGGAAAATCCCATCTCGATGCAGGGAAGCCTCTTAAGAGGAAATGCAACCAACAAAAAGAAATAGAGAACGTGAAACACAAATCCATGGATTTAGACACTGTATCCACCAGAGACTCCTTATAAAGAAGCATAGGTGCAACCAGTGATCCTCAACACCCATAGTAACCTTAGATAATGACAATCACAACACTAGCTACAACCTTCCTTCGACTAGAGACAAACCAGAAGCAGACACCATCCACACTTTTATCACAACCAACATCACCTTCTCTATCATCCAAATAGAAATGAGGAAAGAGAAAGTGTGGAGAAAAAATAGACCATCACAAAGCCAAACGCCCTATCAAACCAACATCCCTTGAAGGAAATATAGGTCTATATTGCCATTCTCCTATTCATCTCCCTCCTCTAAGTTTATAGAAACCCTAGTTCTCACTCCACACCCACTTTCGCTCAACACCATTACTTTTATGGATGCATTTATGTTACTATTATTTAGTGTATTTATCCTTTAGTTTATTTAATGATTATGCAAGACTTAATGGCCTATGTAGCTAATATACAATATTCATTTAATTTTGTTATCTCACTGAACTCTCATACCAATAACACTTCTATTTTGATGAATTATTGCTTGTAAAAAGTTTGTTAGTATTAATGGTTATCTAGGAAATGAACCTTATTACCATCCATTTTTTATTAAAATCTAGAAATTGTAGATGTAGGGGATTTTGTCCTTCTGGTTGTTGTGTTTTAATTTTTGTGTTGTTCTTATTGTAAGGGATTAGAGGCCCCTTTGTGCTGAGTTAACATTAAAAATCAAAAGCCATCAATAGTCTTATCAATACATGCAAAACGTTTCCTAGCTAAGAGTAGCTTCATTTTGGTAGAATAGAATGTTTAATGAATTTTTTAGCTCCATACAAGACTAAACTAAGACTATGTGCATGTAGGAGGAATTTATGATATGAACAATCAAATTGTGTTCAATAAGGAAATTGGTCAAAAATGGGAAATTTTAAGATACTGAAATGTTTTTTTAGGTTGGAATTTATATCTGAGCAAGACTAAAATAAATTTTACATATAAACTTCGCAAAAGTTCTATACGAATGAGAAATATTACATGAAACCACAAACTTCATGTTTTGTGTCATTTTTTACCTAGAAAACTTGAAAAATTGAGCTTTATATTGTACAATTCCGAAGATCAAGAAGGTGGTTGTTTCAAAGTCAATGAAATGTTTGCAAACAGAACCTTGTTATGATTTTTTTTACTTTAACAAACAATAGGCTTGTTAAAAGGTACCAATGGAAAGATTAATTTAACTATACATGGTAAGCCTCCCCATGAGCTTACCATGAGGGATTCAATTATTCCTTTTCAATATAATGATTGTTACTAATATTCTCATTTTCTGATTCAGCTCACAAACTTTCTAGAAGGTTTCTATGTTGCATGCAAGTAGATCTATGATCAAGATAAATTTATTTTAAAATAATTTCATTGACATATTTTACATAATTTATTTTAGTAAAAATATGAACATACTAGTTATTCCAATGAAATAATTGTTCTATTTTGAAATCCAACTTACAACAAAACTTTCAGCCTTGAACATTTCATCTCATTTTTTTTTTCACCTGTGAGTTATATAAACTTGCAAAACGTCATATTTGCTCAATGGAGAAATTGTGTATTGTTGGAACAATTAAAAGAGAATAAATACCCACTTTTCCTATAGACGCAACTAATTTTGTTGAGCCACATAAATTGTTGTCTCTGTGCAATTTAAATTTTATGTTTACTCTACTATTTCATTTTTTTCTGTTTGCTTAAAAACAATTACTGAGATTCTTATACAAAATCATACCATGTGGAAAAAACTTTGAAACAAATAGAAAATTAATTACTAAGATTCTTATACAAAACCATAGCAAGTGCAAATAAATATTGAGATTCAAGTACAAAACCATAACAAGTGCTACTTGTACACATTTGAACTCTTTTTCCAGAGTCCATTGCTTCAAATTCCCATTAAGGAGAGTAACATATTTATGAGTAAATCCAGTAATCATTTTTGAATTATTACAAATTAATAACATGATTAGAGGACATTTTCTGATAAGAAATATTTGTTATAGAGGAAAAGCGATATGTTTCAGCATTTAAAAATTTATGAAATCTCTATATATATTATAATGATAATAAGATTTTACTTCCAGATTTGGTTATGTATTTATACAAACAAGGATGTAACCTATTAAATTAAAAACCTATATCCTATCCTAAATTAGAAGGACAAGATTATTTATAGCACAGAAGGTACTCTTCGACTAAATATAACAGTATGAAACAACTAGCCATAAGAGTTACATGGAACAACACTTCTAAAACATAAGTACGAATTCCTGAAATCCTTCTTATAGTAGGTTGCATACCAATTAACCACCTCACTAGTTCCTCGAAGAAGATTTCCTCTCAAAACCACAAGAAATTTCAAAAAAAAATTTAACATATTCTTCATTTAAACAGCATATCAATTTTTCTGAGAAATCAAGAAAGCCATGTCAATCTATCTAATCATTCTCTCATATTAGTTACTCAAAAATATAAGACACAAGTTTAATATATAACAATGCTTTAATTTGAACAGCAAATATACAAATATATATATATATATATATATATATATATATATTATTTTTTCATTATATCTAACTTTTATTCTTTCAAACCCAATCTTATGATAATCCCAATATAAACTTAAAAGACAATTTGAAAACACATTTAAATAAACTAATATTAAATCTTTTATAAGCATATTGAAACCACAAAACCTACTACATTTATTAATATTTTAAAAGCAGGAGAATATATCAATACGTGCACACAATATACTGTATGTAGAGCACTTAAAAGCTTGGCAATGAGAATTCTGTGCTTCCCATGCTTTATTGTACTGTCTATCTATAATTATTTAGTATATCACTTAACGGGAAATAGGTAAACCCTATTGAAACAGAACTGATAAGCTGCAACAAGTGAGATAAAACCCAAACAATTTGAAACTGAAGGGTAGACGGAACAACTAACCAGTAACAGCAGATGTGGATGTAACTGAATGAAATGTAAAACGAGGGCGTTACTTCAAACTCCAGCTACATGTTTTGGAATCCGCAACTCCGTAGAACGCTCTGTTTGTGAGGACCCTAATGCTAAGCCAAAGTCTGTTCCACCATACAATCACTGATATTGTTCCACCAAATGCGATCCCAAAACCCATCCCCACAGCAATCATGGACACTCTTTCATCTATTATATCCCATATTGATTTGACATTACCCTCTGAAGGCGATGCCGATGGGACTAGAGTAGTTTTGTTCACCGGACTGCAACTCTGTAGAGGCTCCCCGCATAAGCATGGAAGGTTTTTCTGGAATGAAGTGGCATTGAATGACTGTAGCTGCGTTCCTCTTGGTATTCGTCCACAGAGCCTGTTCGAAGATAGATCCAAGGAGGCCAACTTGGACAATACAGAAAGCTCCTCAGGAATTTGCCCTTCCAGCTTATTTTTAGACAAATCCAACTGCTCCAGAGTCGATATCCAACCAAGAGAAGCAGGTATCTCACCTTCCAAACGGTTTCTAGAGAGGTTTAGCAATCTTAAGCTGCCCAAATTTCCTATGCTTTCTGGTATCTGCCCGCTGAGACTGTTACTTGATAAATCAAGTATGGTGTTTGATGTCAGAACATATTCTATCTTATACTCATTTCCTTTCATTACAATGGGTAAGTCCTCATACAGTGTGTTTCCACTCAGTTTTGGATCTCCCAGCTTTCCGAATCCCTGTAGACTGCCAAGATTAGGGGGTATTCTTCCATCAAACTTATTGTTTGATAAATCTAACACCTGCAAATTTGTGAGGTTTGCCATTGATGCAGGAAGACGACCCTGAAGTTCATTATACCCCAGACTCAAGACTCTCAATTTCTGAAAATTAGTCAGATACCAAGGAAGGTCACCTCCCAAATGATTCCTTCTGAAATCCAACAACTGAAGATCCATACAGTAGGCCAAGGATGCAGGCAGAGTCCCGGAGAAACTATTGGAGTGTGAAGACAAAACCTCTAAAGAAGAAGAATAATTCAAATACAGATCTCCATGGAATAAATTCTGCGACAACTTTAGCCTCCTTAAAGATGTGCAGTTGCTAAGTGTGGGAGGAATTCTTCCCGACAAAAAGTTGTTGGATAGTATCAATTCTGTCATTAACTTGCAGCTGCCAATAGAGGGTGGAATCTCTCCACTCAGCTTATTCTGAGGCAAGCTTAAGCGCTTAAGAGCAGTGCAATTAGTTATACCCTCAGGAATGTTTCCATACAAGCTGTTATCTGACATATCTAACTCCTCCAACGAGACCAAACCACTTATAGTTTCAGGAATACTCCCAGAAATGTTACTGTTCTGAAGCAACAGCCTGGTAAGATTCTTGAGCTTACCAATACTATGTGGTACAGAACCAGTGAAATTGTTAAAATGAAGAAAGAGGTTTGTTAAAGATTTGAGCTCTCCAATGGACTCGGGTATTATGCCTGTCAGATTGTTTGAATGCAAAGTCAACTCTTTTAAATCTTGGAGGTTTTCTATAGCCTTGGGAACTGGCCCCGTCAATTGATTAGTGTCCAAGTGAAGTTTTTCAAGCTTGGTCAGTCCAGTTATTACTTGGGGTATGGTGCCTGTTAGACTATTTGTGCCCAGATTTAGGTAAGTTAACTCTCTCAAATTCCCAATCCCATCGGAAATGGCTCCCGTGTATTTGTTTTTACCTAAATCTAAGTAAGTTAGCTCAGAGAGATTGAAAATGAGTTCTGGAATTCTCCCTGAAATATTGTTATCAATTAAGGAAAGAGTGGAGAGGGGTAGCCTGGAGATACTCTGAGGCAGGGGTCCGTTCATTCGGTTGTTCGAGCCAACATCAATCCACACAAGATTGCTACAGTTTCCTATTTCTGCAGGGATAGAACCTGTGAGATTGCCAGGGCCATAAAGTGCTAATTGGCCAAGCTGTTTCAATTTTCCTAGTTCTGGTGGTAAACTGCCAGTCAGTGAGTTATCCCCCAGAAACAGTACCTCAAGTGAAGAACAATTACCCAGAGCTGCAGGGATTTGAGAGCCCAACCTGTTGGAGTGCAGGCCAAGGCTTTGCAATTTCTGTAACCTCCCCAGTTCAGACGGTATGCCACCAATCAAGAAATTGTGTGGAAGATCAATGACGGATAAATCAGAGCAATTTCTTAGAGAAGTTGGGATGCTACCTGTGAGATGGTTATTGCCAAGGGCAAGGATTTGCAGTTTCTCCAACCTCCCGAGGTCAGAAGGGATGCCACCTGTCAAAATGTTGTCCGCAAAATTAATGATGGATAAAGCAGAGCAATTACTAAGACGAGGAGGGATGCTACCTGTGAGACTGTTAGTGCCAAGGACCAAAGTAAGGAGAGACGTGCACTTCCCCAGAGAAATTGGAATGCTTCCATTGAGACCATTGTGGGGCACGCGGAGATGCTGTAAGTTGCCCAGGCCACCAAACTCTTCTGGTATGCTCCCCGTCAAGTTGTTGATTGAAAGTCTGATCCACTGAAGGTGCGTGCAATTGGCAAGAGATGTGGGTATGGAACCCATCAGCCAATTTGATTTTAGGTCCAGTAATCTCAACGCTTTCAGTTGGCCAAGCTGAGGTGGAATCATTCCCCTCAACGAATTATCAGAGAGATTCAAAACTCCTAATAAAGACAGGTTCCCTATGAAGGGTGAAATAGTACCCTCCAATCCCAATTGAGGCAGAATGATGGCCACAACTCTGTTGGTATTCTTTCTGCACCAAACACCATTCCACGAGCACACATTTTCTGAATTGGTAGCAGTCCAGTTGGAAAGCCACTTCATTGGATCCGCTGTAATGCCATTTTTGAAAGCGACTAGGGCTTCCACGTCCCTCTTCTTAGAAACATCTTCATCTCCCTTGTCGAGTAGCATACGGTCTATCACAACAGAAAACATTGTATCCATGGCATGGTCATGTAAAGCAGAGGCATGAGAAGTATGTGAGGTGTTGTAAATGGGTAATCTGGTGGCCGAGGTTAATGTGAATGCCAGAGCCAAGCCTAACCACAGTATCAGAATTGATATGCGTCCGTGCATTTGTCTGCTGCGCTCCATTTTTTTATGAATCGCAATGACTTCAAGACTCATTGTTGCTCGGCATTCTTGTGCCCACCTGAATATATGTTGCTAGGCATTTCTCGTCTTTACGCCTCCTTGACTCGAGAAATTCAATGACATGAAGACTTCTGTTTGCATAAGGACTCTCCGTCGATTTATTATGCCGAGACCAAGCACATATTGACTGAAGTGAAGAACGTGTTGTTGTTTTTGACAAAAAATGTGTGGAAGGGAATTCCTGTTTGACATTAAGTGGCGAATATTAATGAACGGTCCCTTCAATACGACAAAAAGACAATGAACGCATGTCACACGTTCTTTAGATATTTTTAGGAATGCACGTCACAACTCGTTCAAAGCAACAAAAGTCTACAACAACTTCTTGGAATCAGAATATGTCCATAATTTTTAGTTTTCCTCCTCAACAGTTTATATAATTTATTTTTGCTTTTTTGATAATTTTTGTATATATATATGGATGGATGAAATTATTTTATTAAAAAAGACAATGGCTTTTTTTCATTGCTATTATTTGTTTTTGGTTGTAAGATTTATTCTAAACTTCCTACTAGAACTCTACAAGCTGTTATTTTTGTATGTTTCTTATATAACACTTTTGAAAGTGTTTTTCAAGATAGAAGGTTCTATTGAAGGTATTTGTTGAAGTAGAAGGTACTTGTGAAGCAATTTTATCCCTCTTAGAAATTGTTTTTAAAGGTATTTTTAATTTTTTTAAAGTATTTTTACAAATTAAAAATTATTTTAAAATTATTTTTTAGCATTTACAAGGCATTATTTTACTAACTAGAAGTGTTTTAAAAATCAATCTATTATAAGAAACTCTTTGTTATAATTACCTTTTGAAAGCTAGAAAATACTTCCATGACCTTTTGGAAGCAAGAGAAGGCTATAAAAGGTTTTTGTAAGAACGATATATCCATCACATTTTACCTAGATTGCGACATTTTGTGAAGTTATACCTTGGTTATATTCGTAAGGAATTTAATATAGTACTATTTTGAAATCACTTAAACCTTCAAAATTTTATGATTCTTTCCATTTTTCCAAATCTGTATCTTGACATGAATTATCTAGAAATAAGAAAATTTATACATATGCCTATCATTATCATAATTTCCTAGTAGTTAGGTAAACTTTAATTTTAAATTTAACATTTTAAAAACTATAATTACATATATTCTCAATGAATATGAATTCTTACAAGAGCAAAAAAGAAAGAATCAAACAAAGTTGAAAGAGAGGTATTACAACATATTTATTTGTAATATATTTATAGTATTGCATATGTAATAGAGAAGTAAACACGTCCTCTATATGAAGTATGATGGATAGACATGGTATGCCTTGATCTACTTTCATAGTTGACATTTCTAGATGCAATGGAAGGTTCTACATTATGTGTGGTTATCCTCATTGATATCCTAGTTTGCTTTTTATTGATGTCACGAGTTCACATGTTTTGCTAGATATATATCTACTAGTTATGCAATTTCTATGCATGTGTGACCTACTAATTGTAATATTATTAATTATATATGGACTACATATATTTAGTTGATTATTATAGTATTAATATAGACTTCGTTAGTTATATTAGTTTATAGTCATTTATATAAAGAAATGATATGGTTGATATAGGAGAAAGATTTTGTTGGCAATTTAGATGTGTTGTCATTGATGTGAACATGTTTGTTGGACAGTTTCGCTAGATGTACTAAATGTATTTCATAAGGCTCCTGACAGAGTCCATCCTCTCACAAGGAATTTCTATATTAGTACATCTTTTGTGGGCATCATTCTGATGAAGGGTGCTCCCCTTTATACCACAAACATATAACAGAAACAGAGAAACAACAACAATATGCAAGAACAGAAAATTGGGTTCTTATTATCTCCACAAATGTGGAATTACAAACTTTCAGAATTACAATATGCAAAGCCACATAGGCATTCCCTTACAATATTTTGTAGGACAAAGCCTCGAATCAATACCCAGATCTACTACCCAGAACTGCCCTAGACAACACTACGGGCCTTCTTTATATAGGCAATTTCCACCGCCTGAGAAGGTTCCAGAAATTTAGCCCTAAGGGCCGACCCAACTTAGAATTATTTTATTTTTCAATTTACTACATCAAAGTCAGCTCAAAATAACTTTTGAAACCCGAACAGAAATTTTGAAGGAAAATTATTTTCCGCCAGTTCAAGTGGCCCGACTTTCAGAGACCATAAGTCATCACCAGTTGACCAGATTGACTATTATAACCCCATTTCAGAAACACCGCGAAGTGCTCTACAGGCTTGACCAATGCAAAGCACCCTGCACCCAAATTTTTGACCTCATCCGGGGCCTCTAAAGCCTTCAAAACTGAGTTCAAAGTTTTTGTACCCTGCTGCCAATACCGAAAATCTTCAATATCTTCAAAACTAGACCTGATCTAGCCATGAAACTTTACTAGCAGGCTGATATGACTGAGATGAACCTCCATATGTAAAATCAGACATTCCGAGATCGTAAGACCAACTTACTAAAAATAGCAAGTTTCCATAAATAGCAACTCTGCACAAGATAGCCCTTATTGAATACAAAAATAGAAATATTTTTGGGTGATGCAAGATTGCCCTTACACCCAAGATGCTCCTACATCACATTCCCACCGAGGTTTACTATCTGATCAAGAGGTTCCCTAGTTAACATATCTTGTGTTATTGTGTCATTGTGTATGTTTATCTTTCTATGGTTATTGGTTATATTGATTACATAGTTGAAATCTATTAATGGTGATAAAAGTTATATTTATTAGATAAATGATTCACTCCCCCTCTCAATTATCTTGGTGGACTTTACTTTCAAACACTTGGGAATCTTAGTAACTTCATTTGTGTCATCATCACAAATCTCATTTTCACAGTCGGTCTCAACATGTTCTTCTTCTTTTGTAGTAGTGGACTCCTTGATCTTTGTATTATGATTACAATCATACATTCTCTCTCGTATTTGAAACTTTTTATCTATCTTCACATTGTTACTTTCAATCATCTTTCTCAATCTCAGGTTAAAATATTTGTAAGCCTTTCTTTTAGTAGAATAACCAAGAAAAATTACTTCATCACTTCTATCATCAAATTTTCCTATTTCATCATCTCTTTTGATATAGCATTTGCTTCCAAATATTCTAAAATATTTTACAATAGGAGTATGATTAAACCACAAGTCATAGGGAGTCTTATTTGTACCTTCTCTAATGTTAATTATGTTCAATGTATATACTATTGTACCAATAGCTTCCCTCCAATGTACATGACATATATTTCCTTCTAGCAACATTGTCCTAGCAGCATCCAATATTGTTTTGTTTCTTCGCTCTGAGCTATCCCATTTTATTGTGGAGTCCTAGGAGTAGATGTATATCTGTGGATTTCATGGTCTTCATAGTATGAATTAAATAGATCTAAAGTAAACTCTCCACCTCTATTTGATCTCAAACATTTTATCTTTACGCCTGATTCATTTTCTACTTTTTCTTTGAATACCTTGAATTTATCAAATGCTTCTGATTTCTCTTTCAAGTAAGTGATCCACATCATTCTATAAAAGTCATCAACAAAAAGTATAAAGTTCCTTTCACCATAATATGATCTTGTCCTTGTAGGTCCACATAGGTCTTTCTGTACTAAATCCAACTTTCCTTTTGTTGTATATGATTTAGTTTTATAAATACTTCTAGTTTTCTTTCCCATAACACACTCTCTACACATAGTATTAAATGGTTTTACAATTTTAGGTAGGTCTCTCACTGCATTAGTCAAGCTTTCCTTAACAATATTATCAAAATTAACATGACAAAACCTTATGTGCCATAACCAATTGTCATCTATCTTTGCAACAAAACAAGAAGATTCATATGTATTTAACTCAAATACATTACCTCTAGATTTAGTACCAGTTACAATCAAATTTCCTATCTTACTTCTGATAAAACATTTCCCATCAATGAATTTCAATTGATTCCCTTTGTCCATCAATTGTCCAACACTCAAAAAGTTATGCTTAAGTCCATCAACAAGTAGTACATTGTCAGTATTAGTCTTTCCATCCAAAGAAATAGATCCTACTCTTATGATAGGTTTAGGAACATTATCTCTGAATCTTACAACACCACCATCATACTTATTTAGTTTGACAAACTTGTTTTTATCTCCAGTCATATGATGTGATCAACCACTGTCTATAACCCATTCAGATTTCTTATCAACATGTGATACTAAGGCTTTTTCCTCATGTAATGGTTTTTCATCTTTGATAGCAATAAATCCAATCTCATCATCATCAAAATCATCATTAGAAATACCTTCACTAGCATAATAACATTCCTTTTCTTTTGAATACTTAGGTTTGAGAAACTTAGGTTTGTATTTAGGAACTCTTTTAGGACATCTAGATGCAAAGTGACATAACTTATTGCATGGAAAATATTCCAAAGGTAACTTTTCTTCAAATTTACCCTTACCTCTCTTTTCTCTTCTAGCGAACAGGGTAATAAGTTCATCGAGCTTTCTTTCTTCTTCTTGTATCTATTCCCATTCATCAGCATACTCACCAAGCTCTTCTTTTAGATTATCACTGTTGGTGCTTGCAATTCTAGATAATGTATTTTTGTGTGTACATGCCCTAAATGTTGTTTCAACTTTAGGTAAAGAATCTCCCATTTCTGTAGCTTCAAAGGTAGTTATCTTTGCAATCAAAATTTCTCTACTAAAGTTTACAGTCAAAGGTATAATCTCTTCTATAGCCTTAACTTTTGTCTTGTAAATAGGTGTCAATGATCTGAGAATCTTTACAATGACTTCTTCCTCTTCATAAGTGCCTTCGAAATTTATGATTCCAATCACAACCTCTGTGACTCTTTGTACATAAGCCCTAATGTTTTCATCATCTTTCATTTGCAACTTCTCCATCCTTTTTTTCTAGTTCTCTAATTTTTCTTGCTTAGTAAACTTGTCTCCTTCATACAATTCTTCTAATCTTACCCAAATTTTGTGCCTTGAATCTAGATATTTCACCTCAGTAAATTCTCCTTCAGAGAGTGCACTGATCAATGCTTCTCTTGTGACCATGTTATATGAAAATGTCTTCTTTTCTTCGTTAGTAGCTTTATCTAATTCATCCTCACCCTTCATATTTACCTCATTCTTTGTGATCATCAAGTAGTCAATACCCAAACATAGCAAATGGGTTCTCATCTTGTTCTTCCAATTGTCAAAGTTTTCATGATCAAATTTTAGACTATCCTTCCTATAGAATGCCATCTCCAAGATCACCTCAAGTTGTTAAGCTTTCTTTCTAAGGTCCAATAGCTCTGATGCCAATTGTGAGGAATAACAATCCACTAATACAACTGAGAGGGGGGTTGAATCAATTGTATGATAGATTATTAAACTTTAAACTTTGAATAGAAGTTATAACAAATCAAATGAACATAGTAAATGCCAACACAATAACACAATATTTTTTGTCGAGGAAACCCTATTAAAGGTAAAACCACAATGGGAATTAGCACCCACAAATGATGTATTGAGAGTATTGTATCCTTGTTAAAAGATCTAGCCCTATTAGGAGCTTATTAAAACATTATAGTACACAGTCCTTGTTAAAGGATAGACCCTGTTAGAAGTCAAAAAAAAAGAGTAGGCTCACTGCCCAAAGAAGGTTATGTCCACCTTCAAAACTCACTGTTTGCAATGAAGTTCCAATGAATTATATACTAACCTCTACTCTACATCCAATAGATACAAGCTCGTAGCTTCCATAATCCTCTTTTATATTCCATCCATACTTCATACCTTTTCAAAAGAAAAGATCTTACATATATAGCTTATTACAAATAAATTATTAGGTCGGCCAATTAGGCTTTCCCAATTATAAAAATAATTATATAACCCCTTGCTAAGATACACACAGTATCTATAACAAGTATACAATAATTACATTTTAACAATTGAGGTCCGACATCCAAAATTCATGCTTGATATTCAAAATACACACTTTAATTTTGAAGTCAGCCCCAAATAGGTCACCTCCAAAACACACGCCACAACTGACATCATCCTTCTTTCCACAATTCGCTATGATCAATGAAGATTCCTCAATATGCTATCTGATATCCCTTAAACTCGCATATACTAAATCTACATTGCTTGTAAGATATACACAAAGCACAGAGACTAACTTTGTCAACTTCCACTGTCACAGTCCAATAACCAGTCTTCACTAAATATTTTGTAACTCAACCAATATGAATTATTATGGCATGTGATCTTGGATATAAGATCACAACACTTCCCTGTACACAAATCTATGTTTGCTCATTCTGAATCAACCATACAGTATACGTACACTATAATAACAAGTCTATTTTCTTCATTACAACATATGTTGCAATCAATGACAAAACATGAATGACAACAATACTCAACAAGATAATGAAGTGATTAAACATATTAAATGCATTGGCAACATCAAACTAATATTCATCAATAAGGTTATTTTCTAAAAATCCTAATTACCTCTTAATATGATTTTTGACAAGGATGCTAGACCTCCAATTCATGTGCTATCTTCTTAGTAGAGACATTATAAAATACAATACCAAATAAATAATTAGAGATCTAAACTACAAGAAATAACCTTCATCTAGAGACATTATGATATTTTCAAGTAAATTTTCCAACAAAAACTAACACAAGTCAAATTGCACACTCTCTTTAACAATTTTATGAGCCAAATAAACAACTATAGTAGATGTAGTACCTTCAAAATTTAAAAATTAAATTTTATATGTAATACCAACTGCCAGCACCAATACACAGTCTTGCCCAAATTGGGTTGATGGATGTATCCTATATGACGGAATATATATGGCATGCCCACTCCTCCTGCTACCTCTATAATCAATCGAACAATGGGAAAGTTCTCTTGTGTCCAGATTTGCATAACTATAACTCTTGCTTGCATGTTGTGCCCCCCTCAATAAAAAATCTTATGGATCTCTCTATACATATGAAATAACTGGACAGCTCCCCGGCTAAATATTCATGGTCTTCTCAACATCTTGTATAAAATGTGGCCCGATACACACTGGAATCCTTTTTGTTTGTGGTCAAGAGAAGCTATACATCCAATCAAACCAACCAAAATGCATGGAAAAGGGTAGTCCTGGCCATAATGACTGAGCATGTACTCCTAGGTAATGTGTCAATCCATGATTGTGTCATCATAAAATATACATCTTAGTGTTGTGATCCCCTCCACTGTATCTTGATCATATAACACTGAATCTCTAGCAATTAGTAGGTAGGGGATCTTGTATACATCCTATAGTGTGATGTTGATATCAATAGTAAGAAGATGGAAGGTATTTTTCTCTGAATAGAATTGCAATGCAGTCAACAGCTTGTAATTAACATAGATATTAGGCATAGTGAGGAGCTTCCCTAGCTCACATTGATTGAGTATAACTAAGTCATCTGGAGATAAATGGTGTGCTAATCTAAGTGCTTTTGGGTAGGCACAACAGAAAATGGGATCAAAAAGTTAGATCTGGAATAATGAACACAACAAAATGCATTAGTAATTAGTCCAAATTGAGCATCAAGAAATCAGAAATCTAGTAATCAACATCTCTACAAAGCTACAACACTACTACAATGATGGATTATTTCACATAAAGTACCAAAACTACATATTTGACTCAAACAATGGAATAATTGACTCTTATTTATCATACGATGAAACTCTAAGTCATGTGATACTATTACTCAATGGGTGGTCCCACAATAGTGAGTCACACTTTTTGGCCAACTTTGACACAGAGTTCAACATTTTTAGAAAAAACTTCACTTTCGAACATCTGTTGCCACAAAACTATTAGAAATTTGAAGATGATGTAAACTAGAGTCTTTTAGAATTTTCTTTCTAATTTCTAAATATTTTTTTTTGTTTTTTTAAAAAAATCATTTAAATTCATTTTTCCTTCTCCTTCGAAAAGTGGTTTGCGTGAAAAAACTATGTTTTTAAGGAGTTACTGTCACTTGGATTAGCATAACATTTTTTTAAAATATGATAACGATGTAATTATTTTGAAATTATATTTGTAACTTCAATATCTAAAGGATGAAATTGGTTTTATTCATTTTGGATCAATATTTCATAGTTTATTAAGTTTTAAAGTGACAGTAACTGTAATTTAGACATAATGTCACTTGGATCGCTCTAACTTGATCTGTGTATATCAAAATTTATTTTTATTTTTTTCATAGAAAGGTAACACAAATACGCTTTACCTACATATTTTTTATAAAAGAAAATTTATAATTTACTATTTTTCCAAAAATCTTGACAAGACAGGTTGTTGAATGACCAAACAACCTATGTTTAGTTAACATAATATTTAAAAGTGATAATGAACTCAATATGTATTAAAATTATATTCATTAGAAAGCTTGTTCCAAATAGTATCATTTGACATCATCTATTTGAAAAAATCATCTTGTTTAGTCCTTTTTTCAGGCCTCCAAATACCATTTTTCTGAAGTTCAGTTGTTTTCTGATGGCAAAATTTTAGTTTTGGGGTCTTCATGCGAAGACCCCCTTCACACGAAGACACTTGAGGGTCTTCATGCAAAGACTCTTCACACGAAGCCTCTCAAGTGAAAATCCCAGCAAAAAAGACACTTACCAGAATTTTTCCTTGGGTACTTCGCACGAAGTATGTACTTCGAGTGAAGTCGGCTAGTAAAATTATTTTGTAAATTTTTTTTAGAATGGTATAAAATTAAAACATTTGTTTCTATTTTATATCAAATTGTAATTAATAAATTTGAATTTTCTATTATTGAAGGCATTTTTTGAAGGAGGATTGCTATTTCTTTTTTTTCAAAGGCATAATTTTGGAGAGGACAAATATTAGATTAAAGTATTTTTTGAAGAAAATTTTTGTTGATGATCTTGTGGAAGACAGTTTTTGGAGCTTGAAGAAATGGGGAACAAGAAGGGAAGACAAAGTAAATCTTCTAGAAAAAGGTCACCCAGTACTGAACAAAGAAATCATGAAGTTGCATTGACATATTATCATAAAACTAAAGAAGGTGAAAGATAAGCTAAAGTAGGAGGGTCAAGTCAAGTAGAAGAATTGCACATTGAAGAAAGGTCAAGATTACTCCCTATGGAAGCTCAAACAATTGATGTTGGAGAAGGGTCAACATCATGTGCTCCTACTAGTATGGATGAAATTTTAAATTTAGCTCAAATTGTAAAGAGAAATATAATTATAGAAACTTAGATCATTTACTTACAATAGATGTGGATAATTTGAGATCACTTGCTAATGTTCAACCCTTAAGTCTTGCTAAGAAGAGATAAATAAATATGATAGCAAGAGAAATATTGGGTAAATTTGATAATTTTGAAACACTTGAACAAGCTCAATTGCTTTCACTTATACTTATAAACAAAAAGTTAGAAGGGGCATTAAAATTATTGGGTATAGACACATCATCAAAGAAGAGAAAAGTTGTTGACATGCAAACTGATATGATTGAAAATCTTAAGAAAGGTTTGAACTAGCTAGGGAAGCGATCTTGAACTATAGATAAGTCCATTACAAGAAAAGTTATGTTGACATCCATTGTAGGTAACACTATGGGATGAAAAAGACAGATATCTTCAGTTCCATCTTAGTTTGGTTTTAATAGGAAAATAATATCACAATATGTTAATAGGAGAATACTTTTGGATGATAGCACCTTGGAAGGCAATTGGGAAATCATGTGTAGAGCTCCTCGTTCCAATAGGATTGATGAAGGAATAAAAAACTTGGTCACATCATTTTGGAATGACAATACACGTCCTTCATCAAACACTAGAGATGTTATCAGACATAGAATTTTAGCTAATCAATATGAATATCATATGAAACATTGGTTGGACACAACACAACATGAAATGAATGTGTCATTTTGTAGTTCAAATCCTAATATAAAGATTGGGAAAACATTGTTTGAAAGATTGAAGCCATATTATATCAAGACAAACAAAGTGTTTGAAACTTGTTGTTGTCGTTATCATATTGAATTTGATCTCCACTATCAAATTTTTCAAAAAATTTTAGAAGACACTTATCATTTTGAAAATGCTCGTCCTACTAGATGAAGTGAGTTCATCTCATCCATTTTATGTGACAAAAGACATGATGTAGCTAGACAAATAAATTGCATAAAAGGAATATGCCAAACATGTGCCGATTTTTCTCTTTTTCTTTTGAAAAATGAAAATATTGATGTAACAAAGATGGTAAATTGTAAGAGTTACAAATATGTAAAGAATGAAAAAAAATTTGGGAAAGAATCCAAAAGGTTAGAATATGTTGAAGAGGAGATAAATGTTGGAGTATTTATGAAAAAATTTAAAAAATTGATTCAACCCTACATTCATCATGCTTTTTTTGCAAAGTGGCAAGAGCAACAATTCCAAACACTGAGAGACAATTTCCCACTTGGAACTATTGTATCAGTTGTTGATTTTGCAAAAAATTATTCTTTTGTTCATCAAAAGGAAATTCAGTTAGAATACTATTTTTCAGAGAAAATTACTATTATGGTACATGTGTGTTATCGACATGTACAATTAGATTTGGATGGTATTCAGAGAACATTTGAAGCACAGGTCATCAAGAAGGAATATCATTTTTATATAAGTGATGATAGAGAGCATGAAATTCATTATGTAGAACATTGCTTCAAGATGTTTTTTGCAAATTTGAAAGAAAGAGGTATAAAAATTGATAAACATTATGTTTGGTCAAATGGATGTGCTACACAATTCAAATCATCGAGACCATTTTATGCACTATGTAGATATCATTGTAATGAAAACATACCACATGTCTGGAGTTTCTTTGAGAGTGGACATGGAAAAGGTGAACATGATGGTGTCGGAGCTTGCATCAAACGTGCTATACGAAAGTATAAAATAAATTATAAGGGAGTGCATATAAAAAATGCACATGATGTGGTTGAATGGTGCAAGACACATTTTTCACCAAATGAGAATGACATGTCATCAGGATTGACTCAGGCAGTGCCGTATAGAAAATTTTGGGAGATAAAAGGTATGCACACATTTTTAAATTATTTGAAAGTCTTTAAAAATTTTATGATAGTTTGTATTCAAATTATATTTATATAGAATATATTATATATTCATTTGTTCAGGTGTGGATAGAAAAATTATGCATGGTTGTAATAGGATAGAAAAAATATGATCTTTGCATTCAGTTATGAGTACAAATTGTCGCAATTAGATGTTTAACACTAGGGACTACTCATGCTTTTGTTGTCACTGCATTGCCAACAATTATGAGGAATGTATCAATCAAGACCATGGATATGTAGGTACATAGAATCTAGTGCCACTATTTTTTATTGATACATTTGATAGAGATGAAGATGAAAACTTCGATGATGTCCCTTTGATTTCTACTGATTACGATCATATCTCAGGATTGGTCAAAATTGGTAATTATATATATTTCACATTATATGGTACATTGAGTTGCATGTATAGATAGATAGATCTATAGATTGAACTAAGTAAATTTTAAGATCTCACACATGTTTATATAAATTTACTATGTAGGAGATGTCTTTGCAGTGATTGTTGAGCATGGAAATGTAAGAGTTGGTTATTATTTGCTGCGTTGTACTGCAAAGAGGATGAAGTTACTTGAACCTGAAGAAAGTGATGGAATGTTGTCCCCCATAGGTTTGTATATGGTTTACATCAATATATTGAACTTAATTTGTAAATTTTAAATTTCAACCTTTTAACAAATTTCAAATTGAGTTTGTTTAAATTTATATATTGTTAAAAATTTTGACCTGCAGGTTCAGTTGTTTTAGAGGGAACATATTTCAAGAAAATCAAAGTAATTCAACATGGTATTCACTTTGTTGATTACAAACCAAACAATAAGGTGTTTCAATATAGTCACCTAGTAGTTGCCACATCCATTTGTCTTCATAAAGTTAAATCTCAACGTGGACATCATAAGTGGAGACTAGATAGTGAGGATCATGAGAGAATATTACATGTTCTCCATGAAGGGTCTGAACCACTTGAGTTGGTCTAAAAAGTATAATATGTATACTTATTTCTTGTGTTAGGACCTACTTGATATCTCTAGATTAAATTTCATTATACTTTGTTTATATATTTAAACATATGATGGACTATAATTTGTTGATATATGATGGACCTATTGTTAGGAATGGGAACACTGAGAGGGGGGGTGAATCAGTGTTCACTGTATTTTATCTTTTAGCTTTAATCTTTAAACTGAACTTAAATGCTTAAGTACTGAAATAAACATCCACATAAACATGAAACATGAAATCAACATATGACACCAATATGGTTACGAGGAAACCCAAATAGGTAAAAACCCCAGTGGGAATTGACACCAACTAATATTTTGTATTAGTGTTTTATGATCTTTGTTAGGAGTTGCTTTACAATGCATTAAGTATAGTAGATCTTGTCAAGGGTCGAACCCTATTAGGAGTATTTTACAATAGTCCCTATTAGGGGAGTGGATGCACTATCCTAGAGCTCACTACTCAAGTGGTGAAGGCTACAACCTTCTGATCTCAGATACACACTATATCTACTGGTTGAACTGTCACTGTGACATTGCTTGTCAAATCAGTTCCTTTGATAGGCTGATGCTTTGACCTCTTGCAAAGCTCTAATACATATTATAGACTCTTTGCACACTTCTTCTCTACTTATCACAACTCTTTATCAACTTCCATACTAATTACAATGGGCGCATCTTATATTTATATGTGCATACAAAATAAACAACTAGGTCAGTCCTTAAACCTATTACATACAATGCTTCCAAATGAATTGGCTTAAGCATATTTACAATAAAACATATATACATGTTAGAAACCTAATTACAATAGGCACATAGCCTTTACATCATTAGAATATAGCCGCAACTCAAAATGATAGTTCAGTCAGTTGCTTACTCTGCTCTTCACTGGCACACACTGGTTGTGTAACTTCAACTGTCTGTATCTTTCTCATACTTGCATATCTAATCATGAGCTCATAGACTAAGCATGGATATAGTCTAACCAACTTAACTTCCAGGGTGCACACCATAATTCTTCTGTATGCACGTGCTCTGATGCTCTGAGCTGCAGGAACTCTGTACACTATCTAGTCTTCAACACTTAACCAATTTCTGATTGTCTCATCAAGTGACCTGACTCCAAACTACTATATGACTTTGTTTCCATAATGAAAACACTATATTAAGTCATATACATCAGTATATCCAACTTTCCAACAATCTCCCCCTTTATCATTGATGGCAACAAAGGAATATGGCCAAGTTGCTAACTGTCCTTAATACAAAAAACTTTTTGTTCTTCTATACATACACTTATATCTCCCTATACATATTATGATCCATATTCTATACACAACTCCCCCTTTGACATTAAAGAAAAAGGTGTTTCAAAAATTGTATCTATACATACTTACTAAGGGAAAACATTCAGATATGCTATCTTTAGGTTTTGGATCTCCTTCTTCCAAAATGTGATCAAAGAGTTTACTATCTGGAGATGGACGTATAGTGCATACTGTAGCTTCTCCATCTTTTCCAAATTAGTGCTAGGACCATGATATATGTTACCATTGTGGCGTCTATGTCCTTGATGTTCTAATTGAGTATATCTAATGATGGTGCAAGAGCATTCTTGAGCTGTGTTTGCCTTGTCCTGATCTTTGACATTTCTTTTTCTGCCTTCTAAATCTTATCTATTTGTCCTTGGTATACATTATTACACATGTTTCCATTTGTGGATGTGTCTTTCACTAAACTCTTGACTTACTCAATCATAGCTTCGACCTCTTTTATTTTCTTGAAATTGGCATCAATAAGCTTATCTTGATCCATGCATTCTGCAATGATTCTTCTTCCTTGATCTACAAACTCTTTTAAGGATGCTTGACCAGTTTTGAGTGAGCTTAGGTCAAGTGCAAAGTTGTTCATTAATTCAGTCAACCTCTTCTTTAGGTACTTTTCTTCTACAACTAGGGATGCAGATTCTTCAAGGCTTGAGAACTTTCTTTTAAAATGTGAGATGATTGTACTCACATCATCAACAGAGTGTATCTTTGACACTTTCTTGTCCTCTAGCAAAAAATTGTTCAGAATGTTTACTGATTCTACTAGGAGGGGATTCCTCATCACTTATTTTTCTTTGGCCTTTTCCATGGCTAGGACGCTGAATTTCATCAGATATTCTTCTCTCCATGCATCCAAACTGGATGTGTCAGGTGTCAAACTTGACAACAATGCAGAGGGTGATGGATTGATGGGAGTGTTGTCCATTATTTCCTACTTAACTCTTACTTCATTTTCTTTCTTTTCTATTACTTTTTCTATCTTTTCTCCTTCTTTTTCTGTGATGTCCTCAATCAAAATTTCTTGTAGATTTGGAGAATTGCTACCACAAATAATTTCAGCTTCTTGGGTGCTGATAAAGGCTTCCTCAAACTTGTCCAAATCCTTATATGTGGCCTCCATGGCTATCTCCACATTATAAATGATAATTATGCTATCTTTTTGTGACTCTGTAGTGGCACAGACTTATCTGCCTCTGATTGTGCTTCTACTATAGGCGTTGAATCCTAAGGACCTGTTATTGATGTATTAGTGGGCTCTGCCACCTTGACATCCTTTATGGTTACTTGTGCTTTAGGTGCAGTAGGTGGATACATGTGCCTATTCATAAAGACCTTCTCAAAGGCTTTCTTTGTTTCTTTGGCAAATAATTCATATTTTTTATCCATTATATTCAAGGTTCTTGTCTTGGTCCTGAGGTGAGGCTTCACCAGATCTATCAATAACTTCTTCTCTTCTAGCTCACATACAGGAAGGGTTTCATCTAAGATCTTCTCCCTTATCTATAGATCTTCTTCAATAGCCTGTCTCTTTTGGAATTCTAGTATGTTCCACACATTGTCAGGGATCATAGTCTTAAGTTCCAAGACTGTCTTCTCAAACTTTAGCATGTGTTTGACTATCATACCATGTATCTCAGATTTGTTTATTTCACTATATTTTTCATAAAACTTCCCTACTTGATCAATTCTTCCCTCATCAATTATTCTTGCACTTAGCACTTTTAAACTATGTTTAAAATCTACCTCAGGAGGAGCTTGAGTGTTCTTTCTACTTCTTGTTGCTTGCAAGGATGGATGATTGGTGCCAACCTCTTTCTTCCTCTTTTCTATTGTCTTACACTCTAGAGGAGCAGTAGGGTCAATGGTTTCCTTGGGCACAAAAGGAGTATTATCAGTTTTATCCTTTTGTTCATCAAACTTCTCTATCTTTACCTTCTTCAACTTGGGATCATTTGATTCTACCTTTGCTGCATCTGGACTCTTTAATTCCAAATAAATATTTTGTTCTTTTGCTTTGTCTAGATCTACTTGAGACACTCCGTGTATTCTTAAGATCTCTGAGGTGACTTTAGTAACCTTTCTTTTTGTTGCAGTGCTGTTAAGTTTAGCATCTATTTCTCTAGTCTTTTCCTCATAAGTTCCCCACCTTGGCTCATTAGGGTCAATAGGAGCTGAAAGCAATACTTGAGCATATGCTTCTAAAACATGTTTATCTACTTCATATCCAAGTGGATGAGTCCACTTTGTTCTAGGTACAACTGCCTCCATGCATGTTGTATCTATTTTAACCATGAAACAATAGTATCCTTGTATTTCTCAACAATGTTTTTTGGAATTCTATACCTCATTTGCATCTTGGCCCTGAAGGTCTTCAATTCCAATGTTAAGTAATCTCTCAATGTACTCTTAGTGGATGCCTTGTAAGATATCTATGGCATGGCTGGAATGGACTTGTCCAAATACAAATCTGATACTCTCCCAACTATATGAAGGTACATGTAGATTATTAAAGACCCAAACCTAAATATCTTGGTCTTATCATGCTTGATTGCCTTGATTTTATCAATCAACTATGCACACAAGATCTCACACAGATTGAACTCCTCATTTTCCTTCACAAGTCTAATAGCTTCTAGAATTGTGGCCGCGGATGCACTATTCACCCTGTCGGTGTGTTGAAACCTGTATCCAAGTATCATGGACATCAATTTGATGTTAGCTTGCTCAATAGGCTCAATTTTCATCTTGCGCCTATCACTCCTTGACTTAAATGTTTTCTCAACAACTTTTCTGACATCCTTTCCCACAGAAAGGATGATGACAGTCTTAGATAGGCCTATCATCTCATATGTTAGGTCACTAGTGATTCTTACTGGCACATCACCTATCCAAAATAGGTCATCATGAATTATACTCAGAAGTATTTTAATCCATTATGTCTCATAGAATTCATATGTCGTAGCTATAATCACCCAAAAATGGTCATCTAGACTATTAGCCCCTTGCTAGCATTATTTGCTAAAATCATCAAATGCATATTCTTGATCAAATCCTAGTTCTATCATTTATTCAATTATTTTCTATGGGCTAACCATCTTACCCTAAGTCTTTATTTAATTAAAAGGAATTTCCTCCTCTTTTATTAAATAAAAAGGCCCCCACTTTTTCTCTTATCCTAAGTTGCACAAATAAAGCATTATTCTTATTTTATAAAAAGAAGAAAAGTACTTTTTGTCTCATATGGACACACAAGTCAACTCTTATTTTCTCATTAGAGGATACTTGTGCACATGGATTGTTCCTCTTTCAAGCTCCACCCTTGATTAAACCTTTTGCCTCTTAATCTCCATGGGCCATTCTTTCTCATTTCTTATAAAAGGAGACCTCCCTTCTCATTTTAGGATCCATCTTTTGAATACTAACCTTATGCTACAGGATTGCTTGGAGACTTTGGAGCTTTTTGAAGACATTCTTTCATCCATCTTTCATTTCTTGCATCATAGCTTCATATTTATGTTTTCCTACATTAGCTTCATTTCTATGCTCTAGATTAGCTCACATAGATTAATTAGCTTGGATTGTAACACTTGCATCTTTCTTTTTATAGCTTATCTTGCATTCTCATTTCTAGCATAGTTGCATTTCATTCTCATCTTGATTCTTGAGGATATTGGCATTCTTTCTCTTATCTCCATTGAATCTCCCATTGCATGGTTTACTAGCAAGGTCATAGGCTTAATAGCTCTAGCTGAGAGCACTCTTAATATCCTTGCACTTCATGCCTAGGGAGCTCTAGGTCATTTTTCAAGGTTTCCCATTCATGGATTCCCTTGGAAGTAAAGACATAGAGAAGTGCACATCTTAGTGTGTACATTTTTGGTGCCCACTGTGGGGCAGAACAACTTCATTTTGTCCTTCTTTCTATGCATTTTCGCACTTTATTTTCATCATTTTTAGCTTGTTGTTTTCAGCTCTCTATTTTTTTACAGATTATCACGTAATAGTTTGCCAGTATCATGCGATACTTCATTCTATAGCTGTGTGATATTTTTCTAGTAAAAATATCGCACAGCCTTGCAGGTTCTATCGCCCAGTCATACATTTTTCTGTCACTCGAACATAGTGAGAAGTGTCACCTTGGAAGGAAATATCACACCAATACACTGAAAAGTATCGTACAATTCTTCTAGTGATTGAACTATCACCCAGGTCTTGCAGTGACTGGTTTTGATCATTTCTTTGCAAAGTTTGGCTTGATCATTTTGGTTTTCTGATTTTCTATAGCTAGACAATGGTTTATTTGCAAATTTTACTTGCTTTTATTGTGCTAACTCTTTGTGGGCCTAACAAGTTGTGCTTGTAGGTACCTCCATTGCTTGAAAAATTTTCTTAAAAAGATCGCATGTCAAAGCTCCAAAGGCAAAAGGGTTACTAACTGTGTTTTGTAGGGCTTCCCAATCCCTAAAAACAAATAAGTGCTTGTTTATTACTTTCCTTTTAAGTGCGGCATATACTAGTTGTTTCATTTCTTAGGCACTTAAGATCTTGTTGTAGGAATCTTTTGGTGGTAGGAGAGTATGCTCTTCACCCTTGTGGTGAAACAGAAATCTTGACCTATCTTTGGATTTTGAAAGAAAGAGGGTAATTGAACTCTTTGTTTGGTGTGTTTGGGAGAGATCTTTGAGCTAGGAGATTATGCTCTTCACCCTTGAGGTGAACCAGAAATCTTGACACTCAAAAGTTAATCCACTCTTTCTTTAGCATTAGGATCCTTTAGCGGTCCTGCTCTTGAGCAATCAAGAGGAATGACCCAAGTGGGGACAAGCTTATTGCCAGCTATTTTGACCCACTATAAACTCAAGGCTATCAAGGACACAAAACCTTGGTAGATGTAGTACTTTTCTTCACTCAATGTGAGTACTTGTGGGATTGTGACCATCAGGAAAATGTTGAGCAAGAATGCTTAAGGTACTCTTGTGGCTGTGAGGTCCGTTACTTGCAGCAAGGTAAGGAGTCCCTTCGGGGAGCAAGGGGGGTATTACAAATAGAAGCCCTTACTAAGAACCATAGGTAGAGGCCACCCTATGTTTCTACTTAGCATCTTGGTGCAAGGATTGATCCTAGTGGACTAACCCAGATCACCTTAAGATTACTCACCATCTGTGTTCCTTTGGTTGTGTCATTGACACCTCCACGACAAAGCCAGCATCTATTATGGGAAACCACTTTGTGTGAGGCAATGGGACATCAAGTGTGGGCCAAGTTGCTAAGTATTGAGCCTTCATCCTTCTAGGCTAGTAAGTGCTTGAAGTGTTCTCGTTGTGATCTACCCATGCAAATGTTCTCGAACATACAAACATCACAACAATGCTCATAGAATTTTTCATTTTGATATCACAATTGCTTGTCTTGGCAAGGTTGCTTTTGCTCTTGCACAAGTGTTTGATGACATGCTCAATCACCTACTATTTGCAAACTTGCCTGAATATTGATGTCACTGTGCTTGAAATCAACAAATCACCCATCAGATTGCAAAATTGACAAAATTACCTTAAAAAATAGACTTTTCACACTCACTGGTCAAGAGTTGTACGACACTAAAAACTAATTGCACACTATTTCAAGATTTATCGTACAATATTTTGCTGCTGATTTTTCATCACCCTGCTTGCCTGGATTCTATCGCACAGGCTACCTAGAAAGTATCACCCAACCTGTGTCAAAAATATCACCTGGTCAAATTCTGTCACCCCAGTACTTTGCAAACTATTGCTCAAAATCCTTTTTCTATCTCACTGCTGCCGAATTTGAAATTTAGTTTGTTGAGTGTCTTTTCTTGTTCTTATTCAAACCTGGTCTATTATCTGCATGTTTAAGTCTGTTCTAGACTGAGAAAATGATTAAAAATATTGGATTTGAGCTTCTCAAATGCTACTTTTGATCACTTGTCACATTACGGTTACCTCTCTAGCTACTTGCTAATTGAGCTTCTTGCTCATATCTCGGCTTGAGTCAGTTGATTGTTGTAAGTTCTTGAGTACTTTTGACCAACCATCTTTATTGTTCTATCTTGACAAGTGATCTTCTTTGGCTTTGCTTATCTAAATATCTAAAAAACTTTGTCTCATTTTATTAGTCAACCAACATTCCTTTTTCATGCCGGTTTCAACTCGGTCTCAATTCAAGCAAGGGAGTCACCCTCCATTTAACTATACACAATTACCCTCACCTACAAGATGCTCACAAGCATCAGTTAGAAATGACAGTTCTAGTCCTAACCAATCCGAGGATTCTAAAGTCACCCCGTGGTACAAAGGAGGTTTCCTTTTTTCTGCATTCAAGACCTCCAAAAGCATAGATAGTGTCTCACTCACTCTAACTGAACAAGAAAAGTTCCACCATTTGCAAGAACATTTTGAGCATAAGGACAACCAAGCGTTTTTAGACAAAATGGATGCTACTAGGCACATGGCTATGAAGGGAATGTCTCAAGAACAACTTGAGATTAGTGGTTACAAATATAGACCCCCTCCTTTTGGTACTATTGGAAACTATGGCAACAACACGCCACCAAAATCTCCTCCAAAATGGACTTTTGTTGCTCCTTCTTCACCACCTAGACCTCCTCCCTCGTAGCACGAGGAAGAAGCCAACGATGACATTTCTAGTGAAGAACTTATGAGATTTGAGCGAGATGAAGCCTCCCAATGTATGATGCTTAAACTTTTAGAATGAAATGGAGATTAATACTTTCAATACATGACATCTAGGGGATACATTCTCCCTCCTAGCTATGATGTATGGTAGATCGTTCAAGAAAGAGTACCAACTAAATTAGAAATCCTTAGGGATGAATTGCAATGAACAAATCAATGTCTTGCTCAACTTGCAATAGAAAAATAACCTCCAAAGGTTTCTTTCATAGAATCTATTTGTGCTCTTCTTTTTGATAGAAGTCTATACATGGTCCCATTTCCTAGGGATATTGAGGTTCCCAAATATGATAAGTATGATGGAAACGGTGACCCCCATGACCATGTGCATCACTTTTATGCTCTTAGCATGGACTTCCTTCATGAAGACACATTTCTTCTGCGATTGTTCCCTAGAAGTCTAAGAGGACAAGCTCTAGAATGGTTTGTGAAGTTGACACCACCTCTTAAAACTTTTGATGAGTTGGCTAGGTGCTTCACCTAGCATTATTCATACAACATCCAACAGCCTATCACCATGATAGATCTCAGTGCTCTAAAGCAAAATCAAGGTGAGCCTTTTGCCACTTACTTACAACATTGGAGGTCATTGTATTCTCGATATCCTCGACAACTACCCGAAAGGGAAAAGATTGACATTTTCGTCAACACTTTTGTGCCAGAACTGTATTATGATCTAAGGAAAAAATTGTTCTCCTCTTTCAATGACATGGTTGAAAGTGCATATCGGATTGAGGATGTGGCCATAAGAAAGGGGGATATTGTTATTAATAAAGATACTAGGGGCAATGGCAAGGACAAAAGCAAACCTTGGAATAAAAACAAGTATGTTGTTAATGATGGTGTTGTGGATGTCCCAAAAGCCAAAGATCCTACTTTCAACCTCTCTAATGCTATATACATAGTGAAACAACAAGAGGCTGCCAACACTCACAGTGCTCCTAAGCCTCAGCATGCAAACAAGCCAAAAAAGAAATACCATTGATGGGTCTACACCAAGTTGGTTGAACCATACGATGTGATTCTTAAGACTTTAGTTGCCAACAAGTATCTTATGCTTCTTGACAATTCTCATCCCTATGACCCACCAGTTAAACCTGATTGGTGGAGAGAAGATCATTTTTGTCATTATCACAGAAATAAGGGACACAAGACATACAATTTCTTTAAGCTTAAAGATGTCATTCAAGATCTTATTGATGGAGGCATGGTTCTCACAGATGGCTTAGTTAAAAATTCTAATCACAAAGCTTTCAAGACTCCTCTACTTGAGTATGAGAAAGCAGAATCCTCTCAAGAAAATAATAAGAATCATGATGCAAAGATCAACTATACATATACTCCTGATTCACTTGTGATCAACATGGTAGAGCCTGTTGAGAGTGTTCTTATGATGAGATCTCAAGATGATAATAATGCCAATAATGGTATGCCAAATTTGGTCTTGCAAACACTGAATGGTTTGTCTTCCCGAAGTGAGACACTGAATGCTATTACTAGGGGGCAAGCCAAAATTGTCCTTAAAACCGTGCATGATCCCAAGAAAGCATCTTCTTACAAACAAGTGGTTCCTTCAATTTTGTCTAGCTATGACCTTGTGCACCAATTACAATAGACACCTGCTCAGATATCCATTTTTGAGTTGCTTGAGCTATCCCCTTTGCACAAAGATATCATTGAGAAAGCTCTTCGTATAGAAAATGTTCCCAATGATATTGATCTAGATCGATTCCAGGCTATGGTCAACCACATCGCGTCTCCCCACTACCTATCCTTTTCTATAGAAAATGACACATCTCTTAGTCACCCTCATAATCTGGCTTTACACATTGAAGTTCTAGTCTACCATACCCGAGTCCGTTGAGTCCTAATAGACAATGGTGTTGGGTTAAATATTGTTTCTTTCCATGTGGTGCAACAGTTGGGATTGTCTGAATTGGCCATAGATCCTAGTTGAAAGATTACCATAAAAGCATACGATGAAGTGGAAAGATCTTCCAAAGGTCTTTTTGTGCTACTTGTCCGAGTGGGCCCTATCATGAAAGATGTTGTTTTCCAACTGTTGGACATCCCACTCGCATATAACATTCTTCTGGGTCAACCTTGGATCCATGAAATGAAAGCTGTCTCTTCCACCTATCATCAATGTGTCAAGTTTCCACACAATGGAGCTGAGATTGTGATTCCTGGGGACAATGCTATCTCTATCAATACTCTAACTACTGCTGAGACATTTGTTCCTCACACCAAACCTTCTCATGATCATAATGCATCCCTTATTGCTACTAAGAAAAAATTAAATATGATGAGTATTGGTATGGAGGAATATACATTGGACTATATTGCTACTATGCCTACTTCTCCTAAGTCCTATGGTAGACCTTCAAACAAGACAAAGCTTTATGCTTCTGCCATGACAGTTTTTGGTATATTTGTTCAATCATTTGTACCCTTAGAGGCCGAAAAAGAAGAACAAGCTATTAGGGAGTGGATTTATAGAGAAGAAGAAGAAAGTATGATAGTTGCTACTCCCATTTCTCCTAAACGCTATGGTAAAGGCTATAAATTTTTGTAGCAAATGGGCTATCAAGGTCACAGACCTTTAAATAACAATGGGCATGCTCTAGTTGAACCTTTGAGTCATACTGATGGCCAGCCTTCTAAAGATACCACAGGTCTAGGATATGGTGTTGATAATGACATCCCTGAATGTTCTAGAAATACTCTCGTGCTTAGTGACTCAGATACAGATGTCAAGGAATCACCACTATACACTATGGCCCAAATGGAAGATTGTCTTCCTTCTACTTCACTTCTTTGGGGAGGAGAATGCATGCCTACTAATGATACAACTGAAGCCTCCACATCCAGAAATTTTGTGCCTAATGAGTCATTGAGCTTTGATAGACATCGTAGAAATATTGCACGGTTGATGGAAAGAGGAGATCTCACACATAATGACATGAGTACCTCTACTTCTAGACATCCTAAGCCTTCTTGGTGCAAACATCCCAATAGAAGTTCCACCACTGATTCAAATGAGTATGAATGGGACACTCTCTCAAATGGATATTCCACAGTAGATATGGATGTTGATGTGATTCATACCTATAGTGACCAACCCAACGTAGTTGATGAGTCTCACGTAGGGTCTGACGAGTTCAATCCACATATTTCTTTAATGGACCACGCTGGTCTATCCATGACAAATTTAGATCTCGATACTTTTGGAGCCTACCCTATAGGCTCAACTTCTCTCATCACCAGAGATGATACCCCCCGCATCAATAACTTTGAACCTATCATTTCACATTCCCTCATACACTCAGATCTCATAGATTGGTCTGCCCAAGATCAAAGATCTATATTGCCTTCCTTTCAAAATGACTATGAGATCACCTACTACCTCAATGCCATTGAACTTGTTACTTCTTCCACCAGCGAACTAAAAATAAACATGACTAAATCAGATATAAAGTACCTCACTCATAAAATTAAAAGAAAAAAGTAATGGTCAGATGGTGAAAACCACATTATGGCGGTATCCGAACCTCAAAATACTAAAAATAAAGACGTATCTAAGGGTGAAAACCTCACTGAGGTGCCCGAGGATGAGGTACTTGGTAGTCTACTGAGCTATTTTCAAGAAAGGTCTTCAGTTTTAATAGAACCTACACAGCCCATCAACTTAGGGATAGAAGAATCTCCTAAAATCATATATGTGGCTCAGTCCCTCTCAGCAAAAGAAAGAAAATAATTTTCTACATTCTTTCAAGAGAAAAAGATCAATTTTGCATGGACATACTCAGACATGCTAGGTTTAGACATTGAGCTTATTATGCATCATCTCTCTATTGCTCTAGAGGTAAAACTTGTCAAACAAAAACTAAGAAAGATGCATCCCCATGTGGCATTACTAGTTAAGGCTAAACTTGAGAAGCTCCTAAAAGCCAATTTCATTAGAGCTATTGACTACGCTGAGTGGATTTCTAACATTGTCCCTGTTTCCAAACATGACAAGTCCATTCATGTATGCACTGATTTCCAAGACCTAAATAAAGCATGCCCTAAGGATGATTTTCCACTTCCAAACATCAACATGATAGTGGACATGACAGTGGGCTATGAAATGTATTCCCTTATGGATGGCTTCTCCAGATATAACCAGATTAAGATTTCCACTGAAGACCAAGAGAAGACAGCCTTCACATGTGCATGGGGTACCTTTTTCTGGAATGTCATGCCGTTCGGGCTTAAAAATGCTAGTGCAACCTATCAAAGAGCCATGACTACCATCTTTCATGATATGATGCACAAAAACATGGAAGACTATGTTGATGACATGCTTGCCAAATCACAACAAAGAAGCACTCATTTGTCTGATTTGAGTCTGATATTAGACCACATGGAATGATTCCAACTCAAATTAAATCTTAAAAAATGTGCTTTTGGTGTCACTTCTAGGAAACTGCTAGGATACATCATATCAGCAAAAGGAATAGAAGTAGACCCAAAAAAGGTGCAAGCCATCATGGTGATGCCACCTCCTTGTAACATCAAATAATTAAGGAGTCTTCAAGGCCATCTCCAATCTATCAGGCGGTTCATTTCTCAGCTAGCTGACAAAGCTCAACCATTCAATTAGAATTTGCATAAAGGAGCTACTTGTATATGGAATGAGGAGTGTCAAAAGAACCTGGACCAACTCAAGGGTTACCTAGCATGACCTCCTATTCTTATGCCACCTATCCAAGGGAAACCCTTGATATTATACATTTATGCTACAACAAATTCCTTAGGGGCTCTCCTTACACAACATGATGATAAGGGAAAAGAATGAGCTATCTATTATATCAATCGCACTCTGGTTGCTTATGAACTCAATTGCACCAGTATTGAAAAGGCTTGTTTAGCTTTGGTGTTTTCATCTCAAAAACTCAGACATTACATGCTTGCACATACTACATAGCTGGTTGCCAAAATTGATCCTTTAAAATATCTCCTAAGTAAAGCTGCGCTTACCAGATGACTTGCCAAGTGGATGTTGATTCTTTCAAAATTTGACATTCAGTACATTGAGAGGAAAGCTATTAAAGGGAAAGCAATTATGGATCAATTGGCTGAGTTTCCCATGATTGATAATGCTCCTCTCCAAATAGATTTCCTAGATGCCTCAATCATGAATATCACAGGGCGTACATGGAAATTTTTTTTTGATGGTTCTCATACACAGAATGGCACTGGTGATGGAATCCTATTTGTTACCCCTCATGGATATACCATTCCTAAATCCTATAAACTTCTCTTTCCATGCACCAATAACATAGTTGAATATGAAGCCTTGCTGAATGGTGTTAAGCTTGCCCTTGAATGGAGGATTTCTGAGTTGCATATTTTTGGAGATTCTTAGCTTGTCATAAACCAAGTAAATGATGATTACCAAAAAAAGGATGACAAGATGATTCCCTACAAGAGGATGATAGACTCACTCAGGAACTATTTCACCTCTGTTTCATTTCAAAAAATTCCTAGAGCTGAGAATAGGGTTGTTGATACCATGGCTACTTTGGCATCCATTCTGCAACTGGAAGAACATGAATCACGCTTTGAGTTCTTGGTGGAAGAACTGCGCTACCCTGCCTACAATTCCCTTGATGACCATGTCATTTACACTATGGTCGGTCATGACTCCTCCTACTATACCACCATCTTTTCCTATCTCCAAGATCAAGTTATCCCTGAAAATCTAACGTGCAATGAGAAGCGCCAACTCATCCATAATGCCTCACACTTTACCCTTGTCTCTGGTGACTTGTATAGGAAGAGTCTAGATGGAACCCTCCTTAGGTGTCTAAAAATAGAGGAGTTAGAAAAGGCGCTAGCTGAAGTTCATGATGGCATTGTGGGTCACACTCTAACGGTCTTGTGCTTGCTCGAAAATTACTTAGGACTAGTTACTATTGGCCTACTATGCAAGATGATGCTATTCAATATGCCAAGTCCTGCAAAAAGTGTCAACTACATGGGAATCTCATTCATGCTCCTGGACGTGAGCTAATTCCCTCTGTTACTTACTGGCCATTTTAGCAATGGGCATTTGACTTGGTAGGCAAGATTTGTCCTAGTTCTTCGAGTGGGCATAAGTTCATCATTACAGCTACTAAATATTTCACCAAATGGGCTGAAGTTGTCCCACTATCTACAGCTACCGAAAAACATGTTGCCCTATTTATTTTGAATCACATCATTTGCCACTATGGTATTCCTTCTTCCATAGTCATGGATAATGGAAGCCAGTTTAAAACAAAGACCTAAAGCACTTGTGCAAAAAGTTCAAAATCAAACAACATTGGTCTTCTATTTACTACCCTCAAGGGAATGGCCAAGCTGAGGCCTCAAACAAAACATTGCTGAAAATTCTCCACAGAACAATGTACAAATTAGGCAAGGATTGGCATCTGCAGATCAATCTTATGCTATGGGCTTACAGAACTTCTATCCGCACTCCTACAAGTGCAACACCTTTTTCCTTGGTCTATGGTTCTGAGGCTGTCTTACCTTTAGAAGTTGAAATACCTTCACTAAGAGTCTCTCTCCATGGTTTGATTACTGATGAAGACCAGAGGGCCATGAGAGTGCATGAGCTCACTACCTTGGAAGAACACCAGAAGGCTACTTTTGATCACATGCGCACCTATCTAAAGAGAATGTCTACTGCTTACAATAAGAAAGTTCATCCTAGAGAGTTCCAAGTGGGTGAACTAGTTCTTAGAGAGAATCCCAAAAATCAGCAGAATAGAGAGAAGAAAGGCAAGTTTGAGCCAAATTGGTTAGGGCCTTATATCATTATAGTAGCATTTGGGTCCGGAGCCTATCAGCTATCTACACTTGAGGGAGAAGAGCTTACTGAGCCTATCGATGTTCTACATCTGAAGAAGTTATATGCCTAAGGTTCTTGAGCTCTTTGTACATTTTTTATTGATCCTAAAAAAATTCCAAAAAAATCATATATGATGCTGAAAAAATCCTAAAAAGCATAAAAAGTATTGAAAAAATGAGCATCCTAGTGAAAACCTAGCAATAGGCGCTTTGATGTCTCACCAAAAAAATCAAAAAATGCAAAAAATTCAAAAAAATAGAAAAAGTGCCTTGGTGAAAACTTGGAAATAGGTGCCTTGGTAGCAAAAATACAAAAAAAATGAAAAAAGTCCTAAAAAAATCTATCAAGTGGTGAAAACCTAGAAATAGGCGCTGCTTGAGACCCTTGCACCTATGTCTATCAGTCTTGCATGGCACTTATTCGCTCCACTTCTCACTTTGCCTCTCCTAGCCTGGAGTTGACTCGTCTTAGTCTAGGGGGCACATGTTGTTTTAGCTCATCTTGGGTCTCTTTCTACGTTGGGGTTTCTCAGGCCACTTGGTTCAAATAGTGTTTCTCAACACTCCCCAAACTATGTTTTTCAACACTACCCTAGCGTCAAGTATTTTTCAACACTTATCAGATGTTTACCCACAGTCCAGAATGATGTGATATTTCCACCAGCATAGGTGATACTCAAATATTGACTCTATGACCTACACACATGCACTTAAACCACTTGACTTGCTGAGACTTGCTTGACTTTCTTTCCTTGTGTGCTGTCTATGATGATTTCTTTGCTGAGTGTTCTCCCCCTAATGGTTTTCGATGATGCATAGCTAGAAGACTGGGGCCATGAGGACATGTTCTCTACTTATGGATATATTTTTTTGGTCTTAACTATCATTATCATTTGTGCTTGTTCTACTTGACATTAGGACTTACAAGGTATTGTCCTTGACTGTGTTCACGACTGTGTACTTATAGAAATCTTGACTTTCTTATGTCTCGGTGCGAGTATAATCTTGCTATATTAAACTTAGGGAATCTCACTGCACTAGTTATCTTGACCTATATGTCTTTGGTTCCTAGGTGGGATTCCCACATTTCATCTGATATAGATCATATTCATATACCCATAGTTATACTAGTGCGTATTGTATGATCTTGCGATGCTACCAATAACGCTCGATGATAAATATTAGAGACTAATAGCTTCGCGACCTTGCAAGTAAACCACTTTTCATAGTAGATTGCATTTTTAGGTTCATGTTAGTTAGTTTTGCATCTTGCACTTGGAGAGAGCTCTCCTTTTATCTTTCAAGGACCTGTTGGTCAACTGGGCTCACCTTTTCTTCTTCTCGATCATGTCTTTCGCTCCTTGTCTTTCACATCACATCCTGTTCCTTTCATCACAAGGGGTTAATCTTATCATCATATCTATATCATCAAAAATATCATTTTCAGAAACATGAGTCTATATCATAAACATGAGAACTAAACATACATCTATGAGAGAGATTATACATGAGCATATATATCATACATTTTGAGCAAAATGACAAGACAATATAAAAATTGAAACATCCATCACAAGTGGGACAAGTACACAAGATATATTGCCAATCCAGTAATCTCATATATATATATATATATATATATATATATATATATATATATATATATATATATATATATATATATATATATATACATATACATATATATATATATATATATATACATATATATATATATATACATATATACATATATATATATATATATATATATACATATATATATATATATATATATATATATATATATATACATATATATATATACATATATATATATACATATATATATATACATATATATATATACATATATATATATATATATATATATATATATATATATATATATATATATATATATGTATATGTATATGTATATATATGTATATACATATATATGTATATACATATACATATACATATATATATATAGATACATATATAGATAGATACATATATATATATATATACATACATATATATATATACATACATACATATATATATATATATGTCATGATACAATGTGGGATACAAAAACCTGGATAAAGTCCCAGGATATATCTCTATACATCTATCTAACCTAATCCTAGGACTCGCTAGCACCATCATGAGGAGTTGGTGGTGGAAGAGGTGGTGCTACTACTATATCTGGTACCATGTCAGATGTCCTAGCTATCAAAGAGTAGGGTGGTGCTCACTAACCCTCTAGTATAGCCTATATATAGAGCCCATGATAATATTCAACTTGCGCTGCCTCCCTCCGGGTCTCTATAGTGGCAACTTGTATGGCCCTATCCCACCGCTCGAGCTCGACTCTTAGGTCAGTCAGCTACTGCTCTCTGATGGCTATGGTGATCCGTAGTTGCTGCATCTCTGCCTCTAGAGCCTAGATCCTCACTCTTAGATCCCCTCCTCTGCAGGCTAATCCTGCCATGCATATACCTTGCGATGAATAGCTCTCGCTGCATCATCCTCCTCAAGGCTCACTGACCTATGTCTCTATGCCCACTATTGGCCACCTAACCTAGAACCCTCTCCTCTCTCTCCAGCTCTCCCTCCCCCATCATCCCCATTGTCTTTGTCTCCACCCTGTGCCTGTGGGTCTACATCTGGCATAGTAAACCTAGGGAAAGGAAGCCTCCATTGCTCCACCCTATAGGCTACATCTGCACCTACATCTGCTATCTCTGCAAGGTAGTCCCATGGCTCCCTCCATATCCCAGTTGTCTCCTATACTGCCTGTTGGTAGTCCAGCATTGGCAGCCATCCATGCCCCTCCTCGTCTCAAGACCTAGCATAGGTGGTGGTCTCTATAGATACCCTCTATTATCGACCGAACTGTCTCCAGACACGAGTGATGAAAAATCTCTCCACAACCTTAGTATGGTGGCCTACTAGTGGCTGGCTCCATAACATGTATCCCAGCTTGTGATCTCTGTCGCTCCACTGCTTGCAAGCCCCATACGGTCTCCACTCAAAAGCAGTCAGCTCATCAAAGAGTCTCCTATAAAATGTCAAGTCACCCCTATGAGCATATGATATGAATCCCATATATCTAAAAATGTAGGGGCACCTCCACTCCCTCATCTGTACATATGGGCGCACTACGACAATGTGCTGCCATGCCCATATCTGAGCCAGAATGGCTCCACATGCCCATGTCCTATCATCTCTATACACAATCTCATGGAGCCCATGATACATATCGGCCAATATGGTCAGGCCCCATGCTAACCACCGTGGATGTGCAACCAGATCCACCACTAACTTGCCCCATCCTAGTGTAAACCCCTTTTGACTCTTGTCAGTGATAAGGGCATGTGCAATAATAGAACAAACAATGCAAGGCACTGGGAAGTCCCTGCCATACTCCTCCATTAGCCGCTCTAAGCTGAGGTGTTTGTCAATAATGGTAACATCCTGGAATAGGTCCTGGATGGCCTGCCATCCCTTAGTCAGATCTTGATCGTAATATACTTGTGCCAACAGAAAATCATGTCAGTTTCTTATCATATGGAAACTTTACATCTCTAATTATTTAGAAACATGATTATACTCACCGGATCTCCATGACTCGGCACTCGCAGGATCTGATAGACATCCTCTAAGGTGATGGTCACCTCTCTAGTAGGCAAATGGAAGGTGTTGTGCTTGCTATGCCACCTCTCAGCTAGAGCAGTCAACAACCCATGATTTGCCCGAATATGGGGCATATCAAGGAGGAACCCAAAACCCATGCTAGCCAAATCATCCTTCCCAGGATCGTCCAAATCCCTCACGCACTGTAGCCCAGTCACTCACGGTGCTCTAATCAGCAGTGCCGGGAAAGTCTCCTGCCAGCTATAAACCAATCCAGATGTCAAAACATATCATGATGGATGATCAAAATCAATACAAGGAAACTTAAACACAAAAATTGTCTAGACCCATGTCATATTGCTCAAAATTTAAACATGTGATAATTCTTATTAACTAGTGTGACACTATTTTTTGGAAAGTATCATGCGATACTTTCTTCAATAGTAGTACGATAATCTTTGCCCATGTGATACTTCACTAAGGATCGCATGATGTTTCATCTAGTCTCGTGCGACACTGGATTGAACAGCTAGGTGATACTTTTTGGTCCCACGAACTATCACACGACATAGATTCTCAAAGTGTGCGATATTTTTTAAGTATCGTGCGAACTTTCACACTAAGAAAATTTGAAATTTTTCAAAAACATTAAAAAACATGTTTAAAATACATTAAAAACTCATTTATGACTCAAAAAAGAAAAGTTTTTCTGAAAACTTACCACAGCACCATACTAAAGAGGCCAATTGTGCAACCGACTGCACTCGAATGATGAAAGTGAACCAAAACTACTACTTGCTGGGCCATTTTCTCTCTCTAAGCTCTTAAGATTCTCAAAATCACAAAAGACAAATGAATTTGAAAATGACTTTTTTTACCCCTTATATAGCATTTTGACTTTTTGACGAATTTTCAAAACATCTCAAAATTTCATGAAAATTGTACCCCTAGCTAATTTCAATGTCCTGGATCCATTTTCGGAATTGAAATTGAAATTTGAGTTTATCTTGATAGTCAAAATTGAATTTTAAAAATTTTCCCTTCTTCTGCGCAGTTGGCTAACCATTTGAGGCCCGATCCTTCGATCTTTGTTGGGGCATCTTCATTTCTTCATCCCCATCTCTTCCAACCTTCTAGTCTTTCATTCACTTGTCATTTGATTCATCTTTCTAAGGTTTGACTTCATTTTTATCCTATATCTTTCTCGGTCAAACCTAGTCAAATTTGGGCATATCTTCACTACTTGATGGTTATCCTATCATTCTTCATCTCTTCGATTATGATTTCTAGTGATTTGATCATGTTGCTCTTACTTTTGCCTTCCCTCTACCTAATTTTGATTTTGATCTCGAGGGGGCAGACACATCATATCCTATTGGCTATTCTCTAGAGAATATGCTTGACCATTCCATTTGCTCTGATCGATCTATCTTTGCGCTTGACATGTTAGTTCTCATCTCAAGTCCTGATACTATCCATCTCTTTCCTAAGTGTTTAGTACTGTCGCTACCAGGCTGACCATGCAAGATTTACTATCTCTCTACACTTCATTCTTTGGAGTCAAATCTCTATTGCCTTCTTGGCTGATCTATTCTTTGACGTAATGTGTTCCCAGATCGATCACACATTAGTCAAAGAGGGGAAAATGTAATCACCCAAAAATAGTTATCTAGACTATTAGCCCCTTGCTAGCATTATTTGCTAAAATCATCAAATGCCTATTCTTGATCAAATCCTAGTTCTATTATTTATTTGATTATTTTCTATGGGCTAACCATCTTATCCTAAGTCTTTATTTAATTAAAAAGAATTTCCTCCGCTTTTATTAAATAAAAAGCCCCCCACTTTTCCTCTTATCCTAAGTTGCACAAATAAAACATTATTCTTATTTTATAAAAAGAAGAAAAGTACTTTTTGTCTCATATGGACACAAAAGTCAACTCTTATTTTCTCATTGGAGGATACTTGTGCACATGGATTGCTCCTCTTTCAAGCTCCACCCTTGATTAAATCTTTTTTTCTTTTAATCTCCATGGTCCATTCTCTCTCATTTCTTATAAAAGGAGAGCTCTCTTCTCATTTTAGGATCCATCTTTTGAATACTAACCTTATGCTGCAAGATTGCTTGGAGACTTTGGAGCTTTTTGAAGACATTCTTGCATCCATCTTTCATTTCTTGCATCATAGCTTCATATTTATGCTTTCCTACATTAGCTTCATTTCTATGCTCTAGATTAGCTCACATAGATTAATTAGCTTGGATTGTAACACTTGCATCTTTCTTTTCATAGCTTAGCTTGCATTCTCATTTCTAGCATAGTTGCATTTCATTCTCATCTTGATTCTTGAGGATATTGGCATTATTGCCCTTGTCTCCATTGAATCTTCCATTGCATGGTTTACTAGCAAGGTCATAGGCTTAATAGCTCTAGCTAAGAGCACTCTTAATATCCTTGTACTCCATGCCTAGGGAGCTCTAGGTCATTTTTCAAGGTTTCCCATTCATGGATTCCCTTGGAAGTAAAGACATAGAGAAGTGCACATCTTAGTGTGTAGAGTAGCATACTCCACTATAGGGTGATCATTCCACTTTGCATATTCATCCAAGAAGGTTTTTTCTAGTTTTAGCATGGTTTCCATGTGCACCCTTAACCTATCCAATCCTACTAGTTCCTTCTTACAACAAATGTATGCCCTAATGTCTTCAACATGCATAACGCCCATAGGCATGTGGGAGAATGCTCCCTCTAAGTCATCTAGGATAGACTTAAATGGATGCTTCTTAAACACATATCTTTTCTTTTCTGCAACATCAAATACTATGGGAGTGGCCATCACTTGTTTTATCACTTTCCAAATGTTCTCTAAGATAATTTGAAGACTTTTGAATTGGCACGGCGAACTAGGGTTTCTACAACTGATCAAATGTACTTCTAATCATTGATAGATTAATCTGCAAGTCTTCACAATAACTTCTAAGGCTCTTTCTCCACTCCAATCGCTCTGAATTCAAATGTAATGAGTAATCAAAAAGCTTTTTGTGTACATAAAGTGAAAATTCTGCCATTAATGCTTGCCATGTAAACCAGGTTATCACTTAAAAATTTAGAACTTTTGTTCCGCAAATAATCAATATGTGCGCTCTTGCACGAAGGTTCCTTTATTCTCCATAAGCTTAAGTTCAAAGGTGCATACTCGAAGAGTGAGTATACCAGCCACGCAAGGGTCTAGAGCTAAATTAGCTCCCCCTATGACCCTGAGGGCCATTCATCCAGATGTAGAGGGTGTGTCCACTATGGATGCATCCAATACATACTCATCAACTTTGTCCTTCTTTCCTTCTGACCAGATCAAGCTCACATCCTCTGAGGCTTTCACAAAATTAATTTCTCCTTTAGGATCCAATATTGGATCTTTGGCCTTATTAGGGCTTTCCTGACCTTGCATCCTTGATCTACAGAACCTTGAGATATGTCCAGCCTTGTTGTAGGAGTGACAAATGACTAGAGGCCTTATATTCCTCGGTGCATTGACACGAGTCACCATTTTGTATTGTCTGGCTGAGTGACCATTATAGTTACACATCTGACATGTAACATTCTAACAACTTCTTATATTTATCTAATTCTGATTTCTCTAGTCATGTTGAATCCTGTTCTTTTTACTAGTCTTGCAATTCATAGCTCTATGACCAAATTTATTGCATGAATAATAGTAACCACTAAAAGGTCTTACCTCTATACAATTCCTCGCTATGTGTCCATGCTTGTTACATGCAAAACAAGTGCATTCAATTGGCTTGCGCTCATTATTAGGTGGTTCACCATTATCTTTACTTTGATCTTCAGTCTTCTTTGCATCAGTAGAGTCTTTTTGTGTATCCTTTCTTGCTCGCATGTTTTCAATCTAATTTTGTGCTTCATTGTATCCAATACAACTAGTGTCTCATTTGGCTCTTCTTGCATACAACTAAGATTCTATCAAATCAGAACTGGTGTGTAATTTGTCAATGCGATTCTTTGCTTCTTTTAATTCAAATTCCAAGCTTTCTTTGTTGTTCCTTAACTCCAAGATTTCCATGTTTGCTTGCCTTAATTCCTCATTGAGTTGAAGGTTCTCTTTGACTTGTTCATTATAGACTTCCTGATTGTTGATCAACTTATCATCGAATTCTTCAAGTAGTTCTTTTAAAGATGCATTGTCTTCATTCAGCTTCTTGACCATTGCTCCTAGATCACTGTTAGAGCATTGTTTCAAATCCTTTCTTAGTCTTTTGATAACTAATTGAGCATCACTGACCTTTTCTTTTAGTTCTTCAATTTCTCTTTTTGATTTGTCTAGGTCTTCAAGAGCAGCTTCAAGATTTCTTTTCAGATGTTTCATTTCTGTTTTATCCATGATCTCCTCAAGTGGTTAAACTTTTTTACTAAGGACCAAAGCTATGATACCAATTGTTAGGAATGGGAACACTGAGAGGGGAGGTGAATCAATGTTCATTGTATTTTATTTTTTCACTTTAATCTTTAAACTGAACTTAAATGCTTAAGTACTAAAATAAACATCCACATAAACATGAAACACGAAATCAACATATGACACCAATATGGTTACGGGGAAACCCAAATAGGTAAAAGCCCGGTGGGAATTGACACCCACAAATATTTTGTACTAGTGTTTTATGATCTTTGTTAGAAGATCCTTAACCCTGTTAGGAGTTGCTTTACAATGCATTAAGTATAGTAGACCTTGTTAAGGGTCAAACCCTATTAGGAATCTTTTACAATAGTCCCTGTTAGGGGAGTGGACGCATTGTCCTAGAGCTCACTGCTCAAGTGGTGAAGGCTACAACCTTCTGATCTCAGATACACACTATATCTATTGGATGAACTGTCACTGTGACACTGCTTGTCAGATCAGTTCCTTTGATGAGTTGATGCTTTGACCTCTTGCAAAGCTCTAATACTCTTATAGACTCTTTGCACACTTCTGCTCTACTTATTACAACTCTTTATCAACTTCCATACTAATTACAATGGGTGCATCTTATATTTATATGTGCATACAAAATAAACAACTAGGTCGGCCCTTAAACCTATTACATACAATGCTTCCAAATGAATTGGCTTAAGCGTATTTAAAATCAAGCATATATACATGTCCAAAACCTAATTACAATAGGCGCATAGCCTTTACATCATTAGAATATAGCTGCAACTCAAAATGATAATAGTCAGCTGCTTACTCTGTTCTTCACTGGCACACATTGGCTGTGTAACATCAAGTGTGTAATGCCCAAAAATTCGGGCCAAAACACAACCAACAATTTTTTTTTTAAGGAATAATAGTGCCAAGTTATGTTGCGGGTTAACAGGTGTCAAAAGACAATAGTTCGTAAAGAGTGTGAAGAACCAATTCTTTACAAACGTTGGTTCCCAAGGGTTACTAGCTAATTAAGTTTTAACAAGGGACTCTATCTAGGTGGAGAAGTTGTAAATCAAGTTATCCAAATATAAAGATTGTTTATGAGGGCACCACATTTAATTTTGACTATATATTGCTATCGTACATATGAGACTATAGGCAAAGTTATGCTATGTTGGGTCAAAGGATTCAATCCATAAATAGTCGTGTTACTATAACAAATGAATATTTAATAACCGACATATGGCTAGACCAATTCGATGTTCGAGAAGATAAGTTACATAGAATTATAAAAACATTAGCCCATTTGTTCATCCCTAAATGCAACATTAAAAGACAACGTATTATACAAATATTTCTTTTACAATGTTGATTTGTACTAAATGTTATCGTGTTTAATAAGCATTATACATCGCTATAACAGTTACCAAATAATAAAGTATTAAGTGGCACTAACTAAATAAGTTACCATTTAATACATACATTAGTGTACAAAGTGTTTAATTTAATAATCATATAGTTTATAAAAGGGTAAGAGAATGTTACCTAGAATATTCATTACACAATATTCTTATATATATAGATTAATAATTATCTATATATACAAATTATGTCAAATCGGTTTATTATAATTAGATTGTCAATATATCTATAAATATTGAATATAAGAATAAAAGATCAATTAAACCAATGACCATAATTGGATAGACATATATTAACTCAATTAATAATTTTAATATATTAATTAATTAATATTATTATTAACTAATTAATAAACTATAAATTATTTATTAAGAAAATATATATACAATCAATAATTATAATTAAATAATATTCATTATAAATTTAAACATCTCACTAAAATCCTTAGCTATCCTATCATCTACAAATCTACTCATTAATCCTAAACAATCAAAAGCTACTCCTTCTAGCTTACCTAAGCACTCTACCTAGGCATCTACTCCCTACCCTAGACTCACATCATATCCCAGCAAAGACTATGGTGCGAAAATCAAGGATATGGGAGCATGCAATGAGAAGTGGGAAGCAAGTTGGGAGGCCCCACTAAACCTACGCCAAGACTTAGCATGTACTAAGTCCTTCAACAGAAGTCTGCGCACATGATTTGCATGAAAAAGTCTTCCCATATGGACCTGCGCAATAAAGATGGAGGTGCCGTTGAGGCAACGTCTAAACCTGCAACTAAAACGTCAAATCAAATCCCCCCATACATGCCTCCTCGTCCATCAACTAAAACGTCAAATCAAATCAGTACTGTCGGAAGCAGTGACGAGCCATCCTGCAGATGATGGACGAGCTGGTTACCAGCTAGAAACAAATAAATACGTCGCCAACCTGCTTACCTGCTTCCGTTTAATGGTCCACGGTGATACTGACAGCTGTTGTTAAATACCTAGCGCCTGAGATATAAAATATTTTATGCACGATCAAAAATCAAAATCAGTATAACCATTGGCAGTCAAAATGCATCTCTAAATATAGGTTTATTGTTTTCTTTATATTTTTTATTTTATGCGACATAGTGTTCTATATAGTCGAATAAAACGGAAGTAAGAACAATCAGAATCAATATGTTCGATAATAAAAACAGTTAATTTAAATTAGATTCCTAAAGAGTTGATTTTTTTAAATTCTATGTAATGTTTTTAATTGAATATAATCAAAATATATATTGTTAAAAAATATTTATTTTTTAATTAAGATAAATTAAATTGAAAAAGTACAATATATAAATATTTGTACACTATTTTTTTTATAAATAGTTAATATTGTTTAAAGAATTATCTAACATAAATTAACTTTAAAATTTTAATAATCAATTTTTATTTCAATTTTTTTGTCATGTTAGGAATTTCAAAACTTTCACTCTTATCAAAAGGGAATCATTATTTATAATAAGGTTGGCTTGGCTTTTGCTTATTCTAAATTTCTACTTTTTCTTTCCTTGACATATACTAATATAATTCTCATTTAGACACATTCAATCTTACGATAATAAACATTTTATATTTTGAGGAAATTTGTTTGATTGAGCTTGAAAACTACATATAAGTAGTCTAATAATATTTCTCAATTCAATTAGTAAATTTAGCTTTTAACATTATAAAAATGAAAGGTTTGTCTTCTATAAAAATTTCCATCCTTTAAATGATTAACCTTGGGAAGCAAAGGAATGTAGTTTTTATGTTGGGGTTACAAAAGTTTAGTCAAACTATGGATTAAATGGCTTTGGTCATTCAACTTTTTTACACTTAGGCTTTTAATCCTAATTAATCGTCTGTACACATTTGACAATTGTCTACACAAGTTGTCATCCTTTAGGAGTCTACTAGAGATGTGTCAATTTCATTTTGACACATCATCCTAGTCTCTTGGGCAGTTTTTCCATCACTCCAATACATCCCTCCTTTCATGGTTGGACTTGGTTGCACTTACCCCATGTCCCCATGTGGTTGCTTAAGTCTATTTTGTGCTTAGGAGTAGATTTAGGATTTCAGATCCAATAGACAAAAAATGGAATACATACATGATTCAATAATAAATTCCAATTTTCTTCTCTAAATCTAAGTAGTGGATAATTTTCCCTCTAGATCAGTTCTTTGTGGTTTTCGTTTCAAGAAAATGAATTTGTCTTAAATATTTTTATGCAAGAGTTAATTATTATCATGATAGTTTGAATAAACACGGTTCATTTGAGATTTTCTTATCCTTATGATTCTTGTGTAGTTAGACTTTTCTAGCAAATTGTATAATCAATTAGACTTATTATTATAGAAAACTATAGTTTAATAATATTGAAGATTAGATTAGCGGATAGATTCATCCAAGTGGTGAATTTAAAAATTCTCCCACAAAGTTATACGTAGGGTCTCAAAAGGGGTGAATTTGCAGCCCAAGTGAGGAGAAGGCATTGGTATAACATAAAACTCATTCAAGTATAAATTAGATTTTAGTAGGAGATAGTAGACAATAGATAGAAACAAAAGCAAGTTAGATAGAAAGCTAGTTGTAAGACTTATTCAGGAATATAAATGTGTATCATGCATGTTTTAATACTTTATTTTTATCTAGTTGATTAATTAGGTCATGTGGATACTTACCTAGTTGCATTATGAATGTGTGTCATGCTTGTTGCAATACTTAATTAGGATGCTTTATTTTTATAGTTGATTACATTAGGACACAGGACACATGTGTTTTAAAATTCTAGTGAAATTATTATTGTTTACTACTTGACCATGTCTTAAAAGGGGATGCTTTATAGCTAATCTAGATGTCTTAAACATAATACAACTTAGATCATCAAACATAGATCTCAAGTATATAGCATGTCAAACATCATTTATAGAGTAAACTTACATATAACTTAGATCATCAAACATATAACTTGGATCATCAAAAATGTATATATTAAACACATAGATTGAAAGTATGTAAACATCACACATATATAAAGTAAAAGTATATAACATGTGAAACATCAATCATAGATCAAGTATGTTTAAAACACAGAGATAAATGGTTCAATGTTCATATAGAAATTACATAAAGTGTTAATTTAGAAATAAAATATTATTAAAAATTTGTAATTAAAATTTAAAATTAATATCTTTTATGTTTAATTTTTTCACTTCAAGAAATAAGGTATTCTCAAGTAGGTGGCTCAATAGAGTATTTATAAGTAAAACAATTATTCAAACTATGAAACAAAAAACCATAGTAGGATGGAAACAATATTATACTTTTAATTTTTAAAGTAGCACTGAACTATATGCCTTCTTCAAATAATTTAAAATCAAGAACATCCATAATTGAATTTTTTTCATGGCTGCATGTTATACATAGATTTTCTATATAAATGATGAATCTATTGTGAATTTTCAAGCTACTCCATCCAAGCTCTAATTGTCAAAACGGAAGGCAATTAAACTTACACATTGAAAGAGTCTCTTTCCTCCACAATCATCATTGTAGCATTAGGTATATAATAAACTATCAAAACATTAGAAATATAGTAAACTACAGTATTTTTTGTAACAATGTTGATCATAATTCTCCATACTAATGTCAACAAAACCTGAACATAACATACTTTAGTTATAAAATAAATCTATAAATTTAAGTTTCAAAATTGTAAGAAAACCAATTTAATAATTTTTTACCTTCACTAGTTTGCATTGCATCTATTGTTCCCGGTGCTTGGTTAAGATCAATAGAAAATGGTAGCCTATGTTGTCCTTTATTCTTCTCATCATCTAAACTTGCAATGACATGCATATTTAATTAGTCAACATAGATAAATCTTAAACTACCTAAAATGTAATGTAAGTAATGTAAGTAATATTGACATTCTTAATTACCTGAAATCCTTTGTTGAAATGTTTGATTGGGAGTAACACCAATAGTTATGATGGTTGAGTTTCACAAATTGTACATGCTAATTGTTTGATTAAGTATAGAAAAGAGGTTAGAAATTTTTTTTAAATGGCAATATTACAATTAATGAATTAATATATTTAATAATTAAAAAATCACCATCTATATTTTGTGTTTCTTCTATTATTGATTGCTTCAAATCAATAGAGAAGGGCAATCAACGCCTTCGTGTATTCTCTCGATCCTCCAAAGCTACAATCAAATATTTTTACATATGAAATAAGAGGAATATTTATTGTTATGAAAATTAATAAAATAAATTATAATAAATATACTAACCATGTTGTTCCATGATAGTAGTCGTTTCTTCTTGTATGGCTATGCTTGAACGATTTAAGACCCTCTTTTTTTTCTTTTTTCTATGAGCTATAGAAGGGAACTGAAATTCTTCCTGCTCTGATACTCTTTCATTTGATTCTTGATGAATGTCATGACATCTTTGATGAACATGCCTTTTGCATATTTTGCTTGGACTAAACCATGGTGATATCTGTCTCATGGGCATATTCTCAGTACCAAGAATTGATGTAAACTTTGAAGAGGAAGAAATAGATGCATGGAAATCATTTTTAAATCTCTTAACACATTCAGTAAAAATGAGTTTTACATCTTTTGTGGTTGGTATATTATGGCGTAATGAGTCCAAATAATCAAGAGCACTTTGATAGTCATCAATGGAAGGACCTGATGAATTCCAACCATCTATAATAAACAAATAACAATTAAGTCAAACAATATGGAAAAATCAATATTTTTGTTGAAAATTGATGGCATTGAAATTTACCAGTTCTCTGGTCTTGACCACTTCCAACCCCAATCAAATCTTGATCTTCTAATGGATTACAAACATATGCAATTTGAAGAATAATTTATTAAGTTTAAGAACCATAAAAATCAATAAAAAAAATTTATTATGAAAGATAAATAAACATCACCAATGATATTATTCTCATGACTAGAGCTCCCTACAATATCTTTATCACCATCAACCAATGGAGTAACACCATCTATAATTCAATGACTTTTTATTAGTTTAGAAAAAAAATAATCTTTGAAAATATAGATATAATACTCAAATGTTAGAAGAAACTTACCGACAACTTGATCTTGCTCATTTGTTTGGTTTCTCTTTAAAATATCTAAAATCTTCAACACATGCTTGCATGTGTTTCCTCTTTGTGCCCATTGACAATCACACACATGCAAATCTGATCCAAATTTTCAAACAATGTACCACTTCATAGGAATAGATTGGCTTCTTATTTTGTATGTATTGGGGAGATCATCAGGATAACAATCTGAATCTGGTATTTTTTTTGACCTCTCTAGTGCAATTCTATAGTATCTTTCTTTTTTAAATTTAGTGAGAAACCCTGATAACTGTAAATATCTTTTGTTTCTATAAAATGGCTCTATCCTATGAAGAAGTATATGGATAAGCCAATCCATTCTCCTCATACATTTCTTGGCACACTCACTTAAATAATGACTCTTGATATGACAATGATATGACTCTATAGATGCATTAGTTTCTTGATTGGCATGAGGGAAATTTTGAAGATTTTTTGCCCACATTGCTATACAAACAATCATAAAATAATATTATTAACTACAAATAATAATTTAAATCATGTAAATACAAAGATACAAAAATGAAAGGTTTGGAAAACTTACCAACACGAGTGTCATCACAACACTAAGTTTTTTGAAAATAATCAATAAAATTCTTCTCTCCTTTAAATTCCTCCATGAATCTTTTTATTAAGTGAATGGTGATGTTTTCATTATCACCCATTGCATGCATTATGTCACCTAATTTGTCAAACATCTTTGTTCCAACATCCCTATTGCTTGCAAACCTATATTGTAAAATATAATATCAATTTACATATTTGAACAAGTGATGATTGACATATTTTGATTAAATATTCACTTACCTATACACATTTTTTAGCCATGCCCTGCGCACATGCCAACTACATAAAAGTACTCGGCAATTAAAAGATAATCTACAAGTTATACATTGTAAAAGTTAGCCAATATCATTCTAAAAAAATGAATGCAAAATTCAAAATAGTTTATTTCATAAATCATGACATTGAATAAAGTTAATTTTAGTTTAAATGTATAAATTAAGGCCAATAAAAACCTAATAGCTTCAATTTCTGCACTAGCATCATCTGTCATGAATGCATTGACATTCCAATCTGATTTCAATTGTTTCCCCCGTCTATAAACCTCTGTTAGCCATTAATTTATATCCTCAACTCTATTTCTAGAGGATATCGCCCATGCAATAGGTACACCAGCCTCTTGTTCATCAAAAATAAGCAATGTATATAGCTCATACTGCACATGAATTTACCATTGAAAAATTAATATGTTTAAATAAAATAAATCAATGAGTAAATTAAAATCTATAAGTATAGTTAAGATTGCTATACTTACACCATATTTATTTGTTGAAAATGTTGAGTCCATTGCAATAATAGAGTTATGTGAATGTTTCACCATCATTTCTCTCATCCAAGGTGTTTGGATGCCTATAATGAATGGAACATCTCCCATGGTGTTTGGTGTTTTATAGAAGAAGAACTTATCTTTCTCCTCTACATGCCACAAACTAACACTTTTTGCATCATCTTCATTTTTTTGTGATCGAAAGGAGCATACTCTTTTCCATGCATTCAATACATCTTTCCTTAGTAAACATGCATCCCTCTTATTCATCAACTTTGTCAAGCCATGGTCTAAGTAATGTTGCTCACATATTGTGTCAATTCCTACACCCATCATTAATAATGATTCAATGTATGATTTACATTCATTTGATAGTCTTGGTGCAAGACTGCTCCTTGGATCTCCAGTAGGGTCATTCTTTCCATGACAATATTCACCATTAACATCTTGATGGGTAAATTCATTATATGTTATAATGGCAACATCTGGTCTACCATGCATAACTCTAACATAAAAGTGGGTTTGACAACCCCTTTTTTGTACAAACTATCGTATCCTTTTCATTTTTTTCATGTTTTCAGGTTTTCTATTATCCTCAGGTCCAAAAGCACAATGATACCTATTTATACATGTAAAAAAAAAATAATCAATATGATAAATATAAAATATAAAATATGGCATGCTTAATTATTATAATAAATCTAGGCATACCTTGAATACATAATGGTACTATGGTCAATGGGGTTTTCCAATTTGGGCTCTCTATGCAGTCTACGTAAAAATTGTCTCTATGCCATCTTGCAATACTTCTTCTCCTTTGATAAAGTGAGCTAGTCTCCTAAGAGGGATAACAGCACATAAGTCAAGCTCTTGAACATATTCATTTCCAATAGGTGTCCATTCAAGATCATCCATTGAAAAATAATTTCCTTTTTTGGGAATGTCTTGGACATCTAATCAAATGAGTGATTCCCATTTCCATCCTCTACTCATTCTGTACAATATTAAGATGGTTAGTGGCCCTCTATCTTGTTAAAACATGCATGAAAGACTACATTAATACTATTATATCCTTAATAATATATTTTGTTCTATGAAGAGGTGATAAATTTAGGCGATGATCCTATAGGAAAGTAAAACACATCTTGGAGATGAGGGACAAGTACAAGTTAATGGATAATGGATTTCTATGAATATATTATGTGACTAGATAATACGATGGTGGTGTAAATCTAGGAGATTTGTAGAAGCAAAATATTGAAAAAGAAACATTGCAAATAAGTTCAATACCTAATCTCTGGAGTGCAATATAAGGAAAGAACTTTATTTACATTAAATGTTACATGTTAAATAGGTTATTTATAAGATATTATATACATAATAATTTTATTAGATTGAATAAGTATTTTTTTACTAATTTCTTTGTGTATAATTTTACACCTTATGGTCTACCATGACATAAAAACCAACATAATTACACTGTAAATATAATAAATTTTTTTAAAAATAAAGATATTCTAAAGAAGACAAAAATATGGACTAACCAACATAATATTATATTATCACTTTCACGTAATCCTAATTCTGAATCAACAATTTATTCAATCAGTAATTAGATCTTACACATTCTATTTTTAATTTCAAAATTAGTAAGATATCATATAAACTCCATTGCTCTAGGTTTCATCTTATTATTCCTTCACTATAATATACCATTAAATTAATCAACTTAAATTAAATTGTAATACAACACCTAATTGAACACTAAAATAAATTTAACCCTAAACCTTATAAAATCCTAATAGAAATTGAATCCTAACCCTTATGAAACCCTAATCCTTAACCTGGTTGAATACTAAACTATATATTCAGCGCTGATTGCAACCCTAAATGAGATTGGACCCTAACCATAACACTAAACTAAAAAGAAACCTAACCCTAAACCTCATTAAACCAAATTGGATGTTGATCCTAATACTTAACCTAAACCAGATACATCCCTAACCCTAATAATAAACCAAGCCAAAGCTTAATAGTAAACCAAGCTAAACTCTAATATCAAATATTTTTTAATACAAATAAATTGAACCCTAACACATTAAATTTTGGTTAATATCTTAATCCACATCCTAAGTTTAACTATATATATAATCCTAACCCTAATTGTAAACAAAATTAAACCCTAACCATAATTTAATTTAAACCTCATCCTAATACTTAACCAAAACCTGCTTTTAAATGTAATCATTACAAAACAAAAACTAACCCTAAACCTAATTAACTAGTGAAGAAAATTTAACCCTAATATTTATTGAATTATGGTCAATGTTATCATATTTACCCTAGAGGATAAAAAGATGCAATCTCGATTGTCATACATCAAATTTAGCCCTATTCAAGGGCATTGAAGGGATAATCCTTCAATAGAAAAGGAGGAGATTTAGAAATAGGATCCCCCAAAGGAGGATTGGATTAAAATAAATTTTGAGAAGACCTCAAAAGACAACTTGAGTCAAAGAAGATTTGATTTTGAGTGTATGGTCTAGGTTGATGATTTGTATAGCTTAGTTTGGTAATGTACTTTGTTATAGCTATCAAATTTCTACAATCTATATAATTATTAATATATTGTAATAATATTTACTATTTAATATCATATAAATTAAATTAATTAAATCATAATTATATAATTAAAAACTAACATATCTATATATTTTTTAATTATGAAATATATACAAGTAGATATCAAATTTAATAAAAAGAATGAAAATCAATGGTGAGAAGTTACTTTTATTTTTCTCATAATTGAATTATTTTTTGGATGTTTATGTTTGTTTCTATATGCGTGGTTGGGAGGTTTAGTAGAATATATTATTTTAGCAATGTTTTAAATTATATTATAATATATTAATTCTATTACTTATTTCATTTGATAATACTATTAAAATATTTTAATATTAAATATATTTGTTATTTTGTTAAAGTATTATAATTTAATTTAAAAATATTTTTCAATAAACATATCATTATGAGGTGTGTATAATATTATTTTTTAACATTTCTTACAAAACATAAACTAACCCTAAACCTAATTAGCTAGGAAACAAAATTCAACCCTAATATTTAATTAATGTTGACAAATTAAAGTATTACATTGAAATTCATCTTTCAAAAATACCACCCCAACATGGACTCCCCGTACCAAAACCTCAAACCCTAATATTTATTAAATTATGGTCAATATTTTTTAGATTAAATATGGTCAATATTTTTATATAAAAATAAACATCATAACAAGATATACTAATAAAAAAAATATATTTAAAGATAAAAAATATAAATATATTTTTTAAAAATAAATATTTGTAATATACTATTAAAAATAGAGATGTTATTTTTTAAAAAAAAATTATAAATTTTGAAATATAGTATCAAATATTAATTTATTAAGAAAAAAACTATAAAAAAAAAAAAGTATAAGTCTAGTTAAATAAAAATATTCACATGTTCTAACTATTTATTATAACTTATATTTAAATTTAAATAATTACACCACTTCAATAGTAGAAAATAAATAAAATTTAACACATTTTATGTAATAAGTAAAAAAATTAAGTAAAAAATACCTTTCGTTACAATAATCTAATTATTTTATGGCATGTGCTTCCAATAGTATTATTTTAGTTTACAATTTATTATATTTGACCTAGATAACCACATATTTTCTTTCCCACACCATTTGGGAGTATAACTAATTTTGATATAAGATCTAAATTAATTATATTGATGTATTTGATGGTACTATATAGAATCATCTACATATTCAAATGGATCATATGATAGAGCATATCATGTTGTCTATATAGTTAAACAATATTTCACAAGGTAAGATTATTTTAACAATGTATCCACTTTGTTGGAGTTCAAAAGCCACTTTTACTTGGTTGAAAAAATATTACATTAAGTATATAGTCATAATTCCTCACTCTACATTTTAACTTTTTATTTAGGTCTTGTTTTAGCAAGCTTTGTTTATTCTCCTTTATTTATTCTCTTGACTTTTTGGAAAATATAAATATTTTTTATGTATTGTTTGATTTTAAAAATATAAATAGTTTCTAGATGTCCATTGTTTGTTTTACATTTTTCATCCATTATAGTTTTAGTTTCAAATGCAAGACAAAGTGAAAGCAAAATGTATTGGTTTAGGTCATTCATATACTTGCAAATTTGGCTTCGAGGTTTAGCAATAGAATCTAGGGGCGCGATCGATGAAGGAGACAAAAATGTCAATCAGTACATTGAAACAATAACTAGAACAAAACTAAAACTTGGAAAATAAAAAAACCCAATAGATAAAAAAAAGTATATTGAAGCAGCTAGATTGTGAATAAACGTTTACGTGCACTGGCTTTTGTCTTGACAGTCTCTGATCTGATTATACAACAAGAAGGGTTACACTGTGCAGGTGGAGGGATTGTGGAAACCCGCTTCAATATGAGGTGCATATATTTATTTAAGTTTTTACTTCCTTTTTAGTTATATTTTACTTCCTTTGTAGGTAAAATATGTATGTACACCTTGATAAAATTTGATTGTAAATATGAAGTTTTAGATTGAACTACACATCATACTTTGCAACCAATACTAACATAGTTAAAAAGTATTCTTAGAGTTTGTATAAAATCTTGGTTTTCAAATTTAAAATAAAGACATGATGTTTAATTCAACTTGGAAATTCATATTTATAGTAAAATCCTATCACAATCCTACAAAAATATAAATTGAGAATAGTTTGGGGTGTGCATGTCTTTGTGTGTAGTTAAAAATTAGATACTCCCATTTGCAATGTAGGTTGCGCTTTTGCAACCACTTAGGTGTCTATTCCTATAGTATTTTTGTAGGTCTATTTCAACCCTTGCATCATCCTTTCCATGTTAGGATACTCAAAGTCCTTTGTTAGTAGCTATCTTTCTACATTGCCTTTTCATTAACTGCATACTACCTTTGTCATCTACCACTTTTGAGTGCAATTTTATTGGACACTAGTGCACCACGTAGACGTCCACGTGCTACATATTGAGTAATTCAGGATGGAGCAATTCTATGTATATGTTGAAAAGAAACAAAAGTGTTGGAAATATTTAGAAATAATATAAATTTACATCAAGCATGAAAAGCCAACATCAATATTGAATCTTATGAAATATCATCAAAGGAAATTTTTGAATGTGATAGATCAAAGATGAGATATTTGAAAAGGCATAGTTATAGTAGTGAATGGGTTAATGAGTGTTTTACATAAGAATAAGATTATCTATACAAGATGAAAATGAGATACATATAGGGGCTAAGTAAAATTATAATATGCATTAAGGTTTCCTTGTCTTCTTATCTTCATAAAATTATAATATTACCTGCAAGATTTTTTTACCAGTGACTAAGACACGGCTTGAGGACAAACTATTCAATGTCAAACTATATTTTTTGGCTTCTACATGCAAAAATAGAGTATATAATTGACTTGGTGTATAAAACACACAGTGTTATTGATGAGGTGTTGAAAACACACAATAATTTCCAAGCTTGTCAAAATTAGTGCAGAAAATATAGTACTACCATGTGTGTCAAAAAAATATTGAATTAAGCCCATGAAAAGTCTCTCAGATTAGGATTTTATTAAATCCGTTTGACACGTGTGTGTTGTTGCCAGTGAAACCACTATTTGTTTTTCACATTGGTTAGACATGAGTGCATCACTAAGATATTCTTTTGAGTCTCTCCATTGAAAAACTCTTGAAAAATAAAAAATAATAAGGTTATTGAATTAAGCTTCAAGTTAAGTATGATTAAATCAAAAGATTGCAAAATGTTAAGCACCAGGTGTGTGGTTGAAAACATTGTTTATTTTCTACATCGAGTGATATTATCCTTATCTCTTTGATGCGAAAATGTTGTGTGTTTTTGCACCCAAAAAATTTCAACACGGACCATATTTCTGAGAGCAATGACTCATATTTCATTGTGCTTGAATGATTAAATGTAGATCTTCTGAAACTCTTCTTGTAGATCTTCACTTTCTCACACTTCACACTTACATTTTCCAAATTACACACTATAGACTATTTGTGTCACCATAAATATGATGTTAAATACACTCCTTGATGCATTGATTAGCTTCACTTTAACTCTATTATTATACTTAGTGTTGACAATCATATGACACTCATTATTATGACATTTTAAACCCTAACCATCATGAGTTAACTGTGAAAGAAGGTTATGATATCCGACCATCCATTGGAGATAACATGAAATGGAAAAAAATAAACACATGTTATCAACTATGAATTAAGATTTACAATTTTAACAACACAACGTGCATCTTAACCTATTGTGAACAATGAAATTTTATTGACAATAAAAAATGAGTAATACTTTTCTAGTTTTTTGTATCTTTTACAATTGTTGGATATTTACACCACTATTAGCACACATGGATAACCAATATAAGAAACCTTTATACAGTAAGTGTTGTAGGTTTTCGACACAATTAGTGCACTATGTTTTCTACACTATGTTGACAGGTTGGTGAAAACACTGTATTTTCGACACTCTGCTTTGTTATTTGGTGTGAAAACATCCTGTGTTATTTGCATTTCCCATTCCTGTGGATGTAGGGTTGCAAAAATGGAGTTTTTTTTTGCACCATGCATATCTGTGATGCTTTTGTGAAAAAAATGTGTCCATGCATAGATGCATGGAGATTCATTAGAGGTATGATGGTTGCTGACAAAAAATGTTATGTTTTTTTGTACCTACATGAGTTAAATGACGATCATATTTTCCAATATTAACGACTCATATTTGATCATGCTTGCATAATTAAATCTAAATTAGGCAAAATTTTAAGTGCCCTGGTGCGTGATGGAAAACATCATGTATTTTCTACATTATGTGATATTGTTCTTGTCTTTCTAATGAAAAAATGTTGTATTTTTGCACCCTTAGAATTTGAACGTCAATCATCTTTCCAAAATTAAAAACTCATATTTCATCATGCTTACGCGATTAAATCTAAGGTGCGTGAAATTTAAACTGCGTAGGTACATGATGGAAATCATTATCTATTTTTTGTATTAGTGATAGTATTTTTGTCTCTTTGTGATAGGAAAATGTTGTTTATTTTCATACCTGCGAGATTTTACTAGTGACTGAGACATGGCTCAAGGACCAACTATTCAATGTCAAACTATATTTTTTGGCTTCTACATTTGAAAATAGAGTATATAATTGACCAAGTGTAGAAAACACACAGTGTTACCGATAAGGTGTTGAAAATACACAACATTTTCCAAGCCTGTCAAAAGTAGTGCAAAAAACATAGTACTACCATGTGTGTCAAAAAAATATTAAATCAAGCCCATGAAAAGTCTCTCAGATTAAGATTTTTTAAAATTTTTCTGACATGTGTTTGTAGATTTAAGATGATTTAACCTTATTTAATCAATTAATATTTGATCACGCTTGCACGATTAAATATAAGATGTGCAAAATATTAAGCACAAAGGTGTGCGGAAAAAAATATCATTTGTTTTCACATTATGGGTCCTAATTACTTTATTTCCAAAGGATGTAAATGTCATTCATATTTTCTAAAATCAATGGCTTAGATTTTATCACACTGACGCGATTAAATCTAAGATGCATGAAACATTAAGTGCATAGGTGCACATAGTGGAAAATATTGTGTGTGTTTTCCATTTGGGTAAAAATGTTGTGTATTTTTGCACTTGTTTAAGATTAGGATCAGGGTTAGGGTGACAATTAGGATTAGGGTTTGGATAATGGTTTAGGATCAGGGTTAGGGTTTACAACTTAGGATTAGTGTTACAATCATGGTTTGTGATTAGGGGTAGGGTTTGGGATTTTGATTAGGATTAGAGTTTGGGGTTAGGTTTAAGATCATAGGATTAGGTTAATGGTTAGGATTATGGATAGGGTAAGGGTTCACATGGTATTATTTTTAAGGTTATGGTTTTGATTAGGGTTAGTATTATGGTTAACATTAGGGTTTTGGAAAGTTCTCATATCAAACATTTAATTTGAGATAACTTCAAATGAAAAAAAAAACATATCTTACTAACCATGAACTAAGTTTGTAAATATGAAGTTTCATGTTGAATCACACCTTGTGTTGTTAAACGAACAAAATCTTACTTCATGGTTTGTAGGATATATTTTATTAGTTCATGGTCCTAGGAGTTATAAGGGTTGTTAAGGGGTCCTATAACACATTAATGTGTTTGAGGACCCCTTAAGACCCCTTACAACCCTTTAGGACCCCTAAGATATATTCTTAGGAATTCTAAAGGTTCCTAAGGCGTTGTAAGGGGACTTAGGACACATTAATGTGTCCTAGGACCCGTTATGACCCTTTAGGGACCCTCAGATGTATTCTTAAAAATCCTAAAGGGTCCTAAAGAATCATAAGAGGTCCTAGGGAAACTTAATGTATCTTAGGACCCCTTACCATATATCTTAGATATTGTAAGTGTTATTAAGGGGTCCTAGGACACATTGATGTGTATGAGAACCCCTTAAGACCCCTTACAACCCCTTACAGACCCTTATGACCCCTAATATGCATTCTTAGGAATCCTAAATGGTCCTAAGGGTACATAAGGGGTCCTAGGATACATTAATGTATCCTAAGACCCCTTATGACCACTTAGGACCCCTTACCATACATAAATGTATTGTAAGGGATCATAAGGGTTCCTAGGACCCCTTAAGACCCCTTACAAACTCTTAGGACCTCTTACCATACATTAATGTATTGTAAGGGTTTTAAGGGTTTTTAAGGAGTCCTAGGACACAATAATGTGTCCTACGACCCTTTATGACCCTTTACAGTTCCCCTAAGATGTATTATTAGGGACCTAATAAGAAATTAGAAGAAAACATATCAAAAGGGTCAACTAATTGAGGTGGGGGATGTGAAGAATTTGATAGTAGAAAGACTTGATGAAATGATCAACTCAATTAGAGGTTTTGATCTCGTAATAGGTGGAAGCCCTTGTAATAATCTATTAGGAAACAACAAGTGTACTAGGAATGGACTAGATGGAAATCAATCTTATATTTTCTATGAATTCCCAAGGATTTTGAATTATGTAAGGGGTTTGCAATGTATCCAAGCCTAAATTGACACAATAACATCATTATCAAATATTTAATATTCAAACTCTTATAATATTTTCATACAAACCCTATGTAGTCACTTATTATAAACCCCCCTCTCTCTCTCATGATCCTATATCACAGTCTGTCATAATCCAAGTATCATATTTTTTGTATGTTGTTAGGTCTAAGTCACCTTTTTTTAATTGTAGATATTCTTATTTTGATTACTCAAAAAAATAGGTTTTGAAGGGACCCAAAACCCTTTACAAAGCTAGCAGTAGAAGATCAAAAGGAAAGAGAACAACAACAGAGAAGAACCAAATAGCAACAAATAGCCCAAAAAAGGGATTACAAAGAGACCGGATGGAAAAACACCAGGTAAAGTTTAGCCCTTGGAGATCTAATTCAATAAGGCCCTAGTCATTGATGAAATTGAAAAGATCAGCTCTGCTATCATTCTGAGATAAGATGCCTCCATACTTCTCATTGTTCGTAAGAGAGGTATTAAAGTCCCCCATGAGAAACCAACAATCATTCTTAAAATCATTCCTTCTATCCTCAATTTTCTTCCTGAACTTAGCTCTATTCACTTTAGCATTAGGAGCATATATGTTAGTGATAACCTAGCTAAATTATCTCTTATATTCTCCATTCTAATATATATCATATTAGGGTCTTTAGCCACTATCATACCATTTATAGTTTTCAGATTCAAGAAAATGGTAGTTCCTCTAGAGGCCCCAACTGAACTATAATTGCTAACACCACCTTTCTAAAAAATTCTAAGACTATCCACTTTATCCTTGCTCATTTTGGTTTCTTGAACAAGAAGGATATCAAGTTTATAATCCCTAACCACATCTCTAAGAATTTCTTGTTTATGGGGTGCATTCAGCCCTCTTATATTCCAAGAAATAATCTTCATAGTTTATCTGGAGAAAAGGCCTCCAAAATAGTCCTTTGTTTTCCATTTGCAATGTCTTGCCAACTATCTTTCTCTCTTCCAATTCTAGCTTGTTTTCTTCCTGGTCCAGGCTTAGATTTCCCTACATCATTCTTCTTGCTTCTAGTCTTAATACCGCCCAAGGACATAGGAGATATGTTTCCTTTAGCCATCTATTTAGAGCTCTGGCCAACCTCCTTGATCTTATTTTGATCTTTGATTTTAAGGTATTTAGGGGAGAGGGCCCTGAGTTCATCAATTTCTTCAGGGTTAGAAGCCTTGTCTATAGAATAAATCTGCATCACAGTCTAGTTGGGATCGAAGAATAGAGCAGTGTTCTCCTTATCAGGAAGAGGATCCATAGAACTCAATCCAATGTTGCTTATCTCAGTCTGGGAGATAGGGAGAGACTCATCCCCCTAGATCATCTCTTCCAAAACAAAATTAGCATTCAAAAGAGGTAAAAATTGGTTTTCCCCAAAAAATTTATCTGGATTAGCTTTAGCAAAAGAGATTTGATTGATACCTTCAGTTTGGATAGTTACTAAGGCCTCAGACTCTAGATTACTACCTGATACATTGTTACCTATTTCAACCTTTTCATTGCTGTGGCTTTCAACCAAGGGGCTTTGATTAGTATTCTTAGGGGGCTCAACATTAGTTGGTTTCAATGAAGATTTTGAGGATCCCTTAGAATTAGTCTTGGGTTTCCAAACCTCTTTCAACTTGCTGACAGAGTTTTCCTCTTTCTTCTTAGGAGCTTTCACTAGGTATTTTTTAGCCCAATGGCCCATCTTTTTACAAATGAAGCACGCAAAAGGAATAGATTCATATTCAATCACCTGTTTCTAGAAACCCTTACTTATTTTGGCCACTTCATATGAGGGGAAATAAATTTATTTTTAATGTTCTATTTCTTTTTCCCCACTTTTTTAGACTAAGTCTATAGAAATAGAAAGATTAGTAGACTTATAGATTTTAACACATATTCTGGCATTCACTAGCCTGGATCTTGAAGCTGTTGCTGGGTTCAAGGATAGGAGTTTGCCAAAAACACTTTCTATTCCTTTGAAAACACATTCATTCCAGTGCTCCAAAGGGAGGCCTAGAAGTCTAACCCAAATAGGAGCCCATTCCAGAAATGATTCACTTAAATCCATATTAGGCTCCCACTTTTGCAAATCCAAGGATGACTTACCCATAACCCAAGGGCATCCACATAAGGCTTTAGGCATATCTTACCCATTGGTAAATGAGAATGAGAAGAAACCTTTTGGCATTGCAACAATGTCAACTTGCCCTTTGAGAAACCACCTTCTCTGAATGAAATGTTGAACATAATCTATGTTCAGCCTAAGTCCAACATATTTCCCAACCAGCATGAGGTCCATTTGAGAAACAGTGTGATCAATCACCGAATCGGGGATAAAAATGGCAAAATTTCCCTTGATAGGATCAGATATATTATTTGCTTCAGGAAGGGAAGATTTTATAGAAGGCTTTTTGCTAAACAATGCCACCCAGGACTTCTCAGGAATAGCAGCCTCACCTTTTTGGATGCCTCTAGCAAGATTCTAGGCTCCCCCCCGGGTCTGGGGAATCACTATCTCCTCGTGAGTCCCTAGGACTTGAGACCCCAACATCATTCATAGGTTTCATTGACCCACCATCATCCTTCTTGTCTCTTGACACAATCAAGCTTACAGTAGGCTGCCCCGCATCTCCAGCAGAGGCCCCAACAGAGCCAGGTTTCCTGCCCGAACCTCCATTCAAATTTTGACCTGCACCAGCAACACTTTGTCCTCCCACTCCCACTCTTGACATTGATTTTTTTTTTTGTAGATATTCTTGTTAGCATATCAGTGCAACTCTCATATGTTCTCTCTATATTTTTTGTATATTTCACAATGCATTTTAGAACATGTTCTCTTGACATAACAATCTACCAATCTATATTGGCTCTCCATACTAAGATCATTTTGGGGTTGTGTATATTTAACTTGTCATTATTTCTTGTAGGTTCATATTTATTTGCACCCATGTTGGACCACATGATAAAGTAGAGATAGTTTATTCCTTCCATGCAGTTTTGTATCGACGCTCCAATTTCTCCCACTTCTTGTGCAAGTAGGTCCCCTCCCTACATTTTGTATGTCTTTTGACCTAATCGATTATGTCTTTATCATCATTAGAGGTATTTGTGGAAAATATTTGAGTTGTTTCTAGTAGGAAAGGATCGTTGAGTGAAGATCAATGTTTTGTTTTGTTTTGTTTTTATGTGATAAATCACAAGGGTTCTAAAAACTGACATATCGAAGAATCTTCTTTCCTTTTTTACTTCTACACAATTATTCCAATCAAGTTCGTTAATGTCAGGTGCATTTTTCAACTGAATGAATCCATGTACATGAATAGTTCCTCAATGTTACCACTCATACTGGTACTAGTAATCTTTTGCACCTAGGATCTTTTCGATGACTTCTTGAAATATTGAGAATAATTTATACAAGTATAATGATGTGGTATGAGAATTGTCAATTACATTGTTAAGAAAAAAAAAAAATTTGGTGTCGACACATTGTATGCTAAGAGTAGCTATTGTAGGGTCTAGCCACTTTGTGTCTACTACACTTTATAGAAAAATAGAGTAGGTGACCCTATTTGGTTGATCATGGTTAATACTTGGGCACAACATTTGTTCGAATATGGGCTTGTTCCTCTCATGTTACTCCCAAAGTGCATATGTTCCCAAGTAGATTATGAATCAAGGAGATTCCAAGGATGTGCATGTAGGTTTTCTATAGTGGCCGGTATGATTTATACTACATTTAAAAAAAAACTATTGCAAGTCCTTGAGTACGATGACACATCATAAGATTGTAGATGAAATATCGAAACTGTGGATGCCTTCTAAATAATTAAAGTAAAAATAGGTGGAAACATAATTAAACTTATACCCTATAAATAAATGAAAAATTAAATCTACATTGAAAAGCTTCAAATTTATATATGCATAAATTACTTAACAGCCCACCTTATAATAAAAGTTATAAAATTGAAAGTTCTATGTAATGTTTGCTACAAACCTAAAGCAGAGTAAAATCCTTATATGTGTGTTTAGTTGAATGTCTATAAAATTAGTATTATCAAATAAAACTTTGATCTACTATGTAGAAACAATATATGTTTATCCTTTCATCTCACACATTAGTGTATTTATTTATTTATCTATGTGATATAATTATTATTATATTTACACATCATAATCAGTATTATATTTATATTATAATTATTATTGTTATTGTGAGCCACAAAATATAGAAATGTAATTTTAGAAAATAGCAAAAATTCAAATTAAACCCAAAATTTAATTATATTTGTTAATAAATATAGATATTAATTAATTAAATAAGGTTAAATCATCTTAAATAAGAATTACATTTCTTTCTTTCTTAGCCACTTAAATTTTCTTACTAAGAAAATTTAAAATAACTACCTTATTACCCAAAAGATAGGTGAATCTATTTTTCAAAAGAATTTATAATAAGTAAATTTTTCCTAGAAGTATTTACCAAGGTATTCTTTTACTCAATAAAAAATTTTCCACAATAGTTATTAAAACAAACCTTGGATGCCTTCTAATTAAAAATTGGTGGAAAAATAATTAAACTTATACCCTAAAAATAAATGAAAAAGTAAATCTACATTTGTTAATAAATATGGATATTAATTAATTAAATAAGGTTAAATCATCTTAAATAAGAATTACATCTCTTTCTTGCTTAGCCACATAAGTTTTCTTATTAAGAAAAATAAAAATAACTACCTGATTATCCAAAAGATAGGTAAATCTATTTTTCAAAAGAATTTATAATAACAACATTTTTTCTAGAAGCTAGGTAAACCTAATTTATCAAATATTTACCAAGGTATTCTTTCACTCAAAAAACAATTTTCCACAATAGTTATTAAAACAATATAATGTAGTTATCCTTATTTTATGGAATAATGTAGTTAGTATTATGATAAATAGTTAACAAATAACCACTAAACGCTTTATTTTTCTACTTTGTTTCAGATCCTATGTCTGAATTTTTTAATATCAAACTTCATTCTGTATGTTTGAAACACAAAGAACACCAAAAATATGAGTATTTTTAATATTATATGGGTATGTTGTAACTATGATGGATTATAAATCATCTAAAATTATGAGAAAAAGAGTGTAACACTAAAAATACCTCTGCATATTTTTAATAGTATATGGGCATGTTGTCAACTATGGTGGATTATAAATCATTGAAAATTATGAGAAAAAGAGTGGGTCTTTTAACAAGTCATTTACAAAACTAAATTTTTATTTCCTTCTTATCATTCTAAAAAAATAATCTTATATTTAATTACCATCTTAACTCTTTTCTCTAAAATACTTTGTTCTTCCATAAAGAGAAGAAAAACTAGGACAAAAGAAAAGAATGTTGTAATAAATAGAAATGTTGCTACAAATTCTCTTAAGCTCCACGCAAAACGAAATTAAATTCAAAGATTTTTAAGAATATCTATGATCCAAACATATAATTTTCTAGCAATGAAGCCTTATAAAGTTTTATCCAACCTCATTTTTTTACCAGGAAAATTAGACATATCAAATGATCTGCAATTTTGTTTCTGAGCCCTATATTCTTTTAAAGAAAATGAAATAGAAATACAAAGAAAAACCAACTTACAAAATCCAAAGATAACACACCCCCCTCCTACACCAAACCCTAGCTCTATAAAATTTATACTCTCTGCTGAAGATACATTGTGATTTTGATAAAAGGATACTCTTACTTTAATTCCTCGAGCGAATCATGGTTGGTATTATTTGAAGCTTTGATCCTTAATATAAAAGTCCTCTATTATTGATGATGAGCCAAAGCAAAAATCTCTCCGTGACAATGAAGCTTTAGTACACAGAGATCCAACCAATTTCAATATCCGTTCATCACATTGTTCTATCTGATCATTTATGCGTGTACACACAATAATCCTTATATCAGTTAACAGGTTACATTTACATTAATCTATTTTAGCTTTCGGGATAACTTTAACAGGAAGTCTGCCGCTCATTCCTGAAGTTAAGTTCAATACAAATATGGGCTTAAAGTCTTCTCTGCCACACAAACTAGCATTCCTGTATTACCTTTCTTCAGCCATCTCTCCAGCTTGAATCCCAAGTAATCAGCACCCGAGATACTCTCCATCCTTAACATTGCGTATGGGTGATAAGTGACTCGCATCCCTTTGCTCACACTCATGCCATTTGGGAGCGTCTTTCCGCCTCTATTCACCACACAAATTTACAAGCTAACTGAAAAAGAAATTCCTCTACAAGCTAGTCTCCAGGATGTGTGAATTTTTTTTTAAAAAAAAACTCTCATAAAATTTTAATGTCTAAAGAAAATATTTCTCAAAAATTAAAACTAGTTTACCTGGCAACATAAAAATGGTAGGGCAGACAAAGGGAGTCTTTAGCCTTTGCCAACTTCAAAATCTAGTTCGCACTGTGGTCTGCACCAGCAGATGGATTCAATAGCAGGAATTATGGAGCACATAATAGAAAAAAAACATACAATCCTGAAACTATCTTCGGGGATTCATCCCTAAAAATTATCATCCCTAGAATTCCCAACTGTGGTGGACGAGCTGCTGCATTCAACGACATCCCCTGAAATGCACAGCCATGAATGGCACCACAAACGGTTTTCTGCAACTAACAGACAAATCCTTTTGCATCAAACAATTTGTTTCTTACCCACAAGAACAACCGCTAGTGAAATGAGATTACAGGGCGGATCAAGATTTCTGCTGGTGAATAGAGGGGTTTCTTCAATATCAAGAATTAGCCACAATAGGGATATGAAAAATATGGGCGGGATGATTCAAAAAATTATGCTGGGTGGGATGATTTAAAAATATGTAGTGCTTATAAATTATTATCTTCCGTAACTGTCAAATCATCAAAAATCTGTTACCGTCTACCTTCGTACTTCAGCGCAGGTCCGTTCAACCTGGGCCTGCAGGCACCGCGTGTGGGAGGTGGGGGCATGTATGGGGGATGGTATGCCTATACATACATCCCATTACGTTTTAGTTGCAGGTTTAGCCAGTGCTGAAAGTTGAGGGGACATGGGGATTTGGGTCCCACCCCATTCCCCACACTTTTGCCAAGGTGGATACCCACGCAGGTAAGGAAAAAGGTCAAATGAATAAGCAACCAGTGCATGGGCTAAGTCAAGTGCATTTATAACAATGCAGGCCTAAATTTAATAATGGGTAAGGGTGTGGTCTCCCATAACCTGTGCCCCTTTTGGGGAGTTATGAAGGTGTGGGAAAATAAAGATATATTTAATTGATAAGGAATTTAATTAGATAAGATATATAATATATATTAATGACTGTGGCATGGATTTGTATGGGATTTTTTTTTTCCATACAAAATCTAGAGATCTGTAGGTCTCCAATTGCTCTTTTCATTTAAAATTTTGTATGTGATATTTATTTTTTCTCTCCGTCTTTACATGGTATAATTTCTACTTGTTTGGTTCAGGTACATAGGAAGTGTTATAGATGATAAATCAATTTATCATTTGAAACACGGAGTCTCTTTTTGAAATGAATTTAATGTTAAGAATAGATTAGATTTCTCAACTAAATTCATTGCTTCTAAAACAATATGCAATAACAAGCTATCCAATTAATTTGTAAAGATAGAGAGGTAGAAATCTTATTCTTTGTTTGCAACTCATTCAACATATAAATACAATGATTTCCCTGCAATAACTACAAGGTATTAATAACTCTCTTCTATTTGATATAACCGAAAACACACTACATTATACACATTGCAACTTCAAACGGAAATGAGTTTTGCATTTCAAGAGTAACATAACTTTTTAAATACATCTTCACAATTCAAATTTACATACAGAAGCCTCTTTGAGGACTTTTAAAGAACTATAAAATACAAGATTTAGGCTTCTTCTTTCATCAAGAGGATTACAAAATTACACATGCACACTCCTCAACCTTGGGAGCTATTTTTCAACATCCTGAATAACCCTTTAATCTCCAAGCTTTACACCTACATTGAACTTCTGAAAATCTACAAGAAACCAAGACAAAAGGAAGACCATGGGAAGCTCACCTCCCATCCTAGGCCTCTCATGAGGCCACCCCCGAGCTTGGGGAAACCACATTAAATGGGATACATAAACTCATACACAAACACTCACAAGAAAACATACAATTGTAAAAACCCAAATTCCCTCAAGGGTGAAACTAAGAAATTCTAAGAACTTTTGTGTGTGTGGGTGGACAACCCATGGAGACAAACATTGCATAAAAACAACAAGGCCACACATGGACCCAAATAACACAATTTCATAACAAGGCTCACATGGCCAATCTTCCCTCCTTATACCCCCAATGCCTCATGGGCTAAATGCAAGGTTACCTGGGGAAAATCACTCACCCAAGCTTCATCCTTCCCCACACATGGAGGAGAATCTACACATGGAGTTGCCTCCATTTCCCACACCCCCTCTTGGTTTCTCTTCCCTCCCAAGGGTGAGTGAATCCAAGAGTATACAACCCAAATACAATTACAAAAGAAAACACATGACATGCTTGCTCTCACCATGACCAACCATAGGGAGCTAAAACACAACAAAGAAACAAATGCAAAACTTCCTCCATGACCAACCATGGGGAGCCAAAGAAAACATAAACTCATATATTTACTACAACAAGAGTGAGAGCAAATCCAACCTCAAATCCAAATGCAAAATGAAGGAGAGTTGAGCCCTTTTTCCAATTTCAAGCTTTTCTTCCTCCTCTAACTTTGGTGATCTCTAAGGATAGAGAATGGGTGAACAACCCCAATGTTCTCCAAAATTCTACTAAAAGGACCTCTAAACCAACTCCCCAAAATCGTAAGGGAAAGCAAGCCCTCTCATTGGTTTCCAAAACCCCAAACCTTACACACCCCTCACCTCATAAAGGTGGTCCTTGGAAGTGGGTGACCAAGGACTTCTCCAAACAAGGTAAGTGGTCATGAAAGTACTTTTTGGGCCATATGACAAGTTGCAATTTTCGTTCAAGATTAAATATGCACTTTTCGAGGCGACAAAAAGTCAATCTTGGGCTTCTCCCATGTTGAAAATACCCCTAACCCATAGGTACATGGAATGGGTTAGCTAAAAATGCATAAAACCACTCCCTAAGGCCACTTTTAACCCTCTAAAACTCATGATTAAGAGTATGCACGAAAATGTAAGATGGGGACTTCATTATGGGGTCCTATGACAAGTGGGTGTGCTTAGGATTTCCCCCAAAAGGCTTCTAGAATGTGCTCTCACTCAACCACATGACATACCTTGATAACATTAAACACTAGTGTCAAGTGACACTTCACAAAATAACATTACACACAAGGTATGTCTAATTTGTCACAACACTTAACATTCCTACACACATACATCCAAATTATTGTTACGAATAAAATACTTTACAACGAGGCCTCGGGTCTCTTCATAGACGGGGCCTTGGCTTAACTAATTGCACATACATTCAATGTGATTTCCTCGAATATATTCCATGGTCCTTCCACCTGCAACACCTCAATGCAGCATCAGTAATTCAAGGAAGAAAACCAATACGAATAAACATATAAGATATAACATCTTCAATTTAATCAAAATTCAATTGCATATAGTCATGTAAGGCACATTTATCAAATCATCTCAATTTCAACTACATAAGATCATATAGGGTACAATAATCGAATCAATACGCTTTCAATTGCATAATTCAATTTCATCTCTAATGCATACTAATCTCGTAATTCAATTGAAATCATGGTCATCAATAATCTAACATCATCATAAGGTAATCATCAATTACTCATAACACCAATGCAGTGAAGATGTCTAACATGATATTCATTTGCAACATAGAATTCAATTGCATTCTTACAATCACTTTCTAATAATTCATAATTCAATGCATACGTCTAATCACTTTCATATAGTGCATAATTCAAATACATATAATTTTATACACACAAGTTATAATTTCTACTGTGTAATCAAAGTCACATAAAGTACAGTGCCCTCATATAGACCATAATCCAAATGCAGGCTTGCAAACATATAGAATACATTCATTCTTTCAATTCAATTCAATCTACATAATTCGATTGCATAACTCCATAGTACTCCTAATCCCAAAGATTCTCAATTTTCCTTAGCATAATATTTAAGATAAATCGATGGTTCAACATCGGTAAGGGGTAACCATAACAGTCAGGTCCTATAAAATTCTTATCACAAGTATGATTAAATTTCCTAATCTAGGAAAACAAAATGCAGAATAATCCTATTAGTCTAGGATCTAACAAATCCTTGTTTAGGGTTCTAATAATATCACCAAAACATCACTATGGTATAACCATATAATACATCATCAAAACATTACTCATCCTCCTCGTAGGAGTTACTAGAATCATCACATCAACTATTAATTTAATCCAAGATAAAATTATGACTTAACACATAACTAAATTGGCATTTACATCTCGACTTCTTGAATCTAATCCTTTCGACAAAAGTACTCAATGGAACCTTAATAGTCTAGCTGGATCTATGATCCGTAGGATAACATACTGCATCCAATATTCACTTACACAATTAATAACCCAGAGATATCACCTCTGTCATTGCAACACTTAGTAAATAGGTACTGATATGAAGGTACAATATATAGGTCTATCCTGAGGTACAATTCCGTTAGGGATTTACCAATCATCCAAATACTACAAAACCCCTTAATCCTCTGACATCGAAGTGTTGAGGAAAAGGTGGAAACGGGGTGGGCCTTACAAAGTGCATGTATCTTTCTCATACTTGCATATCTGATCATGCGCTCATAGAATAAGCATGAATATAGTCTAACCAACTTAACTTCCAGGGTGCACACCATAATTCTTCCATACGCATGTGCGTTGATGCTCTGAGCTGTAGGAACTCTTTACACTGTCCATTCTTCAACACTTAACCAATTTCTGATCGTCTCATCAAGTGCATTGACTCCAAACTACTATATGACTTTGTTGCCTTAATGAAAACACTATATTAATTCATATACATCAGTATAGCCAACTTTCCAACACCTATTTGATGGTTCAATGGTTTTAATATATAGAATTTTATGTGCATACTTTGATTATTCAATGATTTTTATAGATTGCATATTAGTGAAAGATTTTATGTATGATTTGATTATTCAATGATTTTTATGATACTTTTTATGATGCTTATGATTTATAGATCCCCTTAAGACACTAAAATATGATGAAATTAGTTAGATTACTTACGACATGTGTTAGTTCTAGAATTAGTTACATGTATACTTTGATTATTCAATGATTTTTATAGATTGCATATTAGTTAAAGATATTATGTATACTTTGATTATTCAATGATTTTTAGTTAAAGAGTGTCTTAAGGGGTCGTGGGTAACATAACATGTCATAAGCTATAGATAAAGGTCCTAGGGTGTCTTAAGGGGTCATGTGTAACATAAGTGGTCCTAGAGTGTTTTAAGGGGTTGTGGGTAACATAAGATGTCATAAGCTATATATAAGGGTCCTAGAGTGTCTTAAGGTGTCTTGGGTAACATAAGATGTCATAAGCTATAGATAAAGGTCCTAGAGTGTCTTAAGGGGTCGTGGGTAACATAAGATGTCATAAGCTATAGATAAGGGTCCTAGAGTGTCTTAAGGTGTCGTGGGTAACATAAGAGGTCCTAAGGTATAGATAAGAATCCTAGAGTGTCTTAAGGGGTCGTGGGTAACATAATAGGTCCTAATTAGTGGACTAATTAGTCCTAATTGGTCCTAATTGGTCATAGTAGGTCCTAATTGGTCATATTAGGTCCTAATTGGTTCTAATTGAGTCTAATTAGGTCCTAATTGGTTCTAATTGAGTCTAATTAGGTTGTAATTAGTTCTAATTAGTCATAATTAGTTCTAATTAGTCCTAATTGGTCCTAATAGGTCTAATTGGGTCTAATTAGGTAGATAATTAGGTCCTAAATTTTGTTCCTAATAGGTCCTAATTGGTCTTGGTACAGTTAGGTCTAGTTAAGTCTAATAGGTCCTAAATTTTGTTCCTAATAGGTTCTAATTGGTCTAGTTACCTGTCTAATTGATCCTAATAGGTCTAGCTAGGTTTAGTTAGGTCTATTTGGACCTAATAGGTCCTAATACATCTAATTGGTCAGACTAATATTGGTTAAACTCCTAATAGGTCTAATTGGTCCTAATAGGTCCTAATAGGTCTAATTGGTCCTAATAGGTCCTAGTTAGATCTGCTTGGTCCTAATAGGTCTAGTTAGGTCTAGTTAGACCTCTCATTAGTCTTAATAGGTCCTAATTGCTAATAATTAGTCTTAGTAGGTCTAATTAGCTCTAAAATTAGGTATTACAATATCACATTTACATGATGAACATTAAGACAAGTCTTCACCATCAACTTAAAATATCTAGAGAGAGAAACAACTTAGACATACCTTGTTTCCTAATATGACCTAATATGACCTAGAGTGTCTTAAGGGGTCATGGGTAACATAAGAGCTCCTAAGGTATAGATAAGAGTCATAGAGTGTCTTAAGGGGTCGTGGGTAACATAAGTGGTCCTAGAGTGTCTTAAGGGGTCGTGGGTAACATAAGATGTCATAAGCTATAGATAAGGGTCCTAGAGTGTCTTAAGGGGTCATGGGTAACATAAAAGGTCCTAAGGGGTCCTAGGTTACATTAGTGGATCCTCGTATGTATTACTTGAATCTAAGATACATAAATGTGTCATAGGACAACCTAAGATATGTTAATGGGTCTTCAGGATCCGAATAGGTCATATATGTCTTAAAATGTCATAAGGGATGTATAATGGTCAAATAATATTAATGGGTCATAGATGTGATAAGAGCTCTAAGTGGTCCTAGGACATCCTAAGATTCTTTAGTGGGTCTCAGGGGTCCTAAGGATTCATATTTGTTTTAAGATTTCATAAGGGATCCAAATAAGAGTCCTAGAATATTAATGAGTCGTAGGTGCAATAAGTGGTCCTAGAGTGTCTTAAGGGGTTGTGGGTAACATAAGAGGTCCTAAGGTATAGATAAGGGTCCTAGAGTGTCTTAAGGGGTCGTAGGTAATATAAGAGATCTTAAGGGATCCAGATAAGAGTCCTAGAATGTTAGTGGGTCGTAGGTGCAATAAGTGCTACTAGAGTGTCTTAAGGGGTCATGGGTAACATGGGTCCTAGATGTGTTTTAATATAATGTAAGGGATGGATAAGGGTTAGGTATAGTGTCTTAAGGGGTTGGGGGTAACATAAGAGGTCCTAAGGGGTCCTAGGTTTCATTAGTAGATCCTCGTATGATATTAATTGAATCTAAGATACATAAATGTGTCCTAAGACAACCTAAGATATGTTAATGGGTGTCGATGATCTGAATGGGTCATATATGTCTTAAAATGTCGTAAGGGATGTATAATGGTCCAACAATGTTAATGGGTCGTAGATGTGATAAGTGGTCTAAGGGATCTTAGGTTACATTAATTGATACTAGTATGTCTTAAGGGTTCTTGCAGGCAACGATGGGTTCACATATGTATTAACAGAAGCTAAATCTACCATTTTGAGGTGTTCACCTAAATCTGCATTTTTGCCTAAGCGTCAAATCACTGTAGCAGGCCTTGTTTGTATTTGAATATCTCATGTCCTGTTAGGTTTCATGGCCCACCACTTTGGGAATGCTTATAATGTATATCTGATAGCTTATGTTCCAAAGCTCAATCCATTTCGTGTCCGTTTGATTATTTTTTGGATCCCTCAAACTTGGCTTCCCAGATTTGTCCTATTTCTCTAATCTGCCCGGATTTCTGGAAGGGCCTGTTTGACTAGTTATATCTCTGACCCAGTTGACCCTATTGAAAAAATTCCTTTTGTACTATTTTCCAGTGGTCAAATAATCCTTGTGTTTCAGTTTACAGGCCATGACAAATCCATTTGCCCAATTTTCCAATCTCATTCCGTTTGCAGTTTCTAACATTTTAATGAAGATCAGTTGCACAGTTTAGTCGGAGGCCCTATTCGGATAAGTGCATTAAGCGCCCTGTGATTGATCAAGATGTATCAGTTGTTGCATCATGTTGTAGGCATGGGAATAAGTCATCTTGCCAATTTTCAGCCTCCCATGTGCCCGTTTGACGTGTTTGCCAGGGCCATTCAATTTGCAGATTGCTAGGTTTTTTCAGCAGTGCACAGTTCAGTTTTGTGAGTGGCTCACTTTGAGATCTTGCCATTTGTGCCCAGATCAAGGTCAAGCATAATTGAAGGTTGATCCATAATGTAGACATGAAGGTGATTCACCTTGATAAGTTTTAGACTATGACGAATCTATTGGACCTATTTGCTCATTCAGTTCCGGATGCAACTTTTACAACTTCACTATGTTTCGGTTCAGAATATTCTAAGTGGTCGTTTTATGGGACTAATAATTGATAACCGGTTGATCATTTTGGGAATCCGATTAAAGCCTTGTTTTCTATTTGTCAGAGAGAATCTTCTTCCAGAGTTTCAAACTATGAGGTTTCCATTTGATCCGTTTTCAAGGCCAGTAAAAAGGCGTTCAAGATTGATAGAAAGTGCGGATGGAATAATTCTATAAAGTAGTCATTTTCAGAAATTCATATCTTTTGAACGAATGATCATCTCCAATTAAAGGTTGCTTTGTTTCGATCGTTGCATATGAATTTTCTTCCATATTCAGTTGTTCTCCCTCAGCTCATCGTTTGATTTTTTTCATTCAGTTCCTTCCAGGGCAATCGGCAGTGATTTTCAGTTTGTGTTTGTCAGTGGTTTTAAGCAAGCATTTTCAAGTTTTAATGTCTTCTACCTCATTTATTTTTTGGCGAAACCCTTTGGCAGGATCATTGTCTTTGGTACAAGGTTCGTGTCCGCCAAGTTTCAGCATTTAGCATTATGTTTTGATCAATGTTTTAATGGCATGACTGAGGGTGTTTTGTTAAGATTTGGTGACCGACGAAGTATTGAAAATTGAAGTTTTTAATTATCCGGTTGTTCGGATTGGATCCAGTTGTTGTCGCCAGTCGTTCTGGATTGTTTTCAGGACCGGTTGTTTGAGTTCAAAATTTTTTTAGGCCGGACCCGCTTGGGGCCCGACCTACCTCATTATTTTGGAAACAGCGTGAAAGATTTAAATGAAATACAAACTGACATGCATAACAAAATATGGATTCATGGCGAATAGTGTTGAATCATTTTGATAAAAAACTCTTGAGGATATAAGGAGTGAAATAATAAGTTGGCCATTGAGAATTATGTCAAGATTTCAAAATCTTTCAAGCCAGGCTACAAATACCAAATAAGGATTGCAAGTGAAAGTGTTGGCTACACTCGTGTTTGAAGAAGTCTATGCATATTTTATGTTTAGAGGTGCTATTTTCTTTGTCTTAAGTTTAAATAAGAGAGACCAATTTTTGAAATAAAGGAGTTGCCTACAAGTTTTGGGGGCACTTGGCATTTGGTTTGCCTACAAAACTTCGTAGGGGTGCAGGAGCCTTTATGGCATGCATAGCCTTCCCTTTATGCTACGTAGGCCTCCATCTTAGAATGGTGCTCCAAACAATTTTGGTGTGTGCTGTTTCCATCTTCCTCACACATCATTCAAAGTAGATGCTCCACGCACCAAGGATGTACAGGGTAGAATGGCTGCCAGCGTATGGTGAAGGGGAATGATGAAACAAGGGAGTGAAGGATGCATATTTGAGGAGGCTCCCACATCAAATAGACCAATGGAAATGAAGAGTGCACATATCAATTTGGGGGGTGTGTGTGATGTCTCATGTGCAACACCAATCATTAGTTTGAGGGGCTTGGATGAGTCCCTTGGAACTATGTGAGTTCCCAACAAGATCCAAAACCATAAAGAGGCATGGGCTACAGGCAATCTCCAAAATTAGAGACAAGTGCGCTCCTTATCCCTCATGCACTTGGGTGTGTTGCATTGTTCAGTATGCACACATTAATATGAGGGCTACCAATTCAAACATGTGCATGCCTTGCAAAGGCTAAGGAAGGTGTATGCCCAGTAGGGAAGTGGAATTGGGAGGCTTTGCGTGAGCATTAGTGGAAGGATTGTGTAAGCTCCCTGTTTGGTTTCTATTTGTAGCATAAATGGAAAGAGAGGAGCTGCATATGTGGGGGGCCAGATCTAGGCACACAAAAGAAAGGGGAAGCAGCCTGTGTAGGTATTGAGAGCATCACCATTTTTCTGCTCATGCACTATGATTGAGTGTTTATGCACCATTTAGAGGCATTTGGAGTGGTCTTTGGCCATGGTAAAATGCAAGTCAAAGGTGCCAAACAAGGGGGCTGTGAACTTCTGAATAGAGGTGTGTTGTTACGCAAAGCATTGCATAATAATACACCAGCGCAAGACATAGCACCGTCAGAGAATCGCATGCGGAGCGGCTGGAATGGGCCTGTGTACATAAAACCTTTTATCCCACATTTGTCACATTTTTCTTTCAAAGGGTGTTTAGAACAAGCAACACTCACTCA
>BSBK01001300.1:0-192500 GCA_027943335.1 Chamaecyparis obtusa
TTGCTGCAAGGTTAATAAAACTTCACACATTCTTGACACATGTACTTAAGATTTCAATGGATAGTATAGGATTTTGGTGGTTCAAAGAGTTATTAGAACCTCTAAGTTACCAAAGTGGGTTGAAATATTGACAAACATACACACATCCACAAATAAAAGTTAAACTTCAACAAGTTTGACCTATAGACTTTAGAGGATTTATAGGTTAACATTTGACTCAAAATATTAACAAAAAGAAGAGATTGAAATATGAGACTTTGGTAAAAGTGATAGTTAGCAAAACCTTATTAGTTACCAACATGGTTTCCAAAACTTTCAAAAGAACACAAATGATGAAAAAGGCTAAGTATGTTGATTTTTTTGAGGGGATGAATGATTGAATGAACTTCCACCTAGGGACTTCATAACATAAAAAAATATTTTTTGTCAAAGTACTATGGATTTTTATGACCATGATAAACAAGGTAATAACATTAAAAATATTTCATGTTAGATCAATTTAACTCTAAGCCACATCAAAATACTAAATGTTCATTAAGAAAATTGAATGTGTTGGTTAACGCATGTAGTTCTCATAATGATGATTAATAGTATCTCTAATTCCAAACTAAAATACTATACTTTAGGAAAAAATATTTGAATTATAATAGTTTAACAACTTTATGATTTGTTAGTTTTGTAGTTCTAAGCCACTTCTACAGTGTAGATTTGTCCTAATAACTATAAATCTAAATTAGGTAACTATGTAGTACTTCATTATAATTCATTGAATATTCTATTTTATGTAGATTGTGAAGGAGCACCTTGTATTTAATAATAAATTAGTGAAATCATTAGATAATAAAATTCATCTTGTCTTTGGTGAATCCCTTTTATTAAATAGGTTATGTAGTAATAGAAATGGTGAACTATATTTGGATGTTTCTATACAACAATATATATTTAATTTAATATTTTTTATTTTAAGCATCCATTTGATTTGGTGTGAAAATGATCTTTTTTCATGGAGATTAGCCATAGACAATAAAATAGTTATGTCAATGTGAGAAATTCTTGTCTAGATATAATAACTTAATAAATGGTAAATGTTACAACATATATAAATAAGGATAAAATAAAGTTAAATGCATGAGAACATATGTAAATTGAAATGAATAAAATAATTGAAACACAAATTCACCTTCACATAATAATATATCATTTGTAACCCAAAGATAAATAAAAATAAAAATAAATATACAATTCCCATCATTATAAAAATATTAGTCCTTCATTTTAATAAACTAAAACAACAATGTAAAAATTATCAAATATCTATATTGACACAAACTATCATTGTCTCCACCACTCTAGAATACTATTATGAACATCGAACAAGATCCACCTAAAAATCAAAAAGATCAATTTAGAAGATAAATTATATCCTTTGACTGAACTGCTGTGATTGAGGTTTTTCCTCCACCTACCTTGATAAATTCAAATTAAGAAATTTTAATTATAATTTGTTCAATATAATTAAAAAAAACCAACAAGAACTTTATACCACTTTCCAAGTCGATGTGCTTGGTAGACACATGCTTAGGGTTTTAATTGGCTTTACGTCAGTTGACACGTTCTTCCTTTCTCACCATCTACCGTGCTATTTATGATTTGTGTTAGAGGACTAGTAAAATGTATCTAAATCGAGGTCATCATGTTGTACCGTATTTTAACGGGCGAAACCTGTACAGGTGAGGCTTCGAAGGCGTCTAGATCCTAAACCAAAACGTTATAGTGAGCATGCAGGTAACATACCACCATTCCATCATCCATCGTACTTGCGTGCCTAACCTGTCACAACATCATCCTTTCACCAACGTAACTCAGTCTATCAGATGTCAGTAAAATTAATATTGACAATCGTGCGATTAACAGAGTTGGATTTTAATTTTTAATTATTAACGAATACACTTTGGGGTGTATTATTAACAGAAGTCTTATTATTAATGAATTTTTATTTTTTTAATTTTTTAATCCATATTCAGATATATTAAATAAAGAAGTTATTAGAGTATTATTATTTTATAGTTATATAGTTGATTTCAATTATTAAATAATTATATTATAATATTATAATTATATTATAATCAATAATTGAAAGTTAAAAATTAAAATAAATACTTTTTACATTTAGTTTTCCAACATAAATTAATTTTTATTTTATATTTAACAATTTCTTTTGGGTGTAATTATTTTTTTAGAATATACTATATATTTTGTATTTTAATTTTATACATATATTTAAGAATATAACCTTCATATATTTATTTAAATAATATTTTTTTAACTCATTAGTTATTTAACATATTAGTATATAATGTAGGTGTTTACAATTTTCAAATATATATATTTTGAAGTTTTGAAATATAAAGATTAATATATGAATTAATATGCATATAGGACAATTGTAATTATATATATATATATATATATACATATATATATATATATTATATATATATATATATATATATAATATAGAATATATACATATATATATACATATATATATATATATACATATATACATATATATATATATATATACATATATACATATATATATATATATACATATATACATATATATGTATATATATATTATATATGTATATATACATGTATATATATATATATATGTATATATATATATACATGTATATATATATATAAATGTATATATATGTATATATGTATATATATATATATATATACATGTATATATATATATATATATATGTATATATATATATATATATGTATATATATATTAAAATTAAAAAATAAAATATATAATGATATTTTTTTTTACTAGTAATTTTACACCTAAGGTGTCAATATTTAAATTTTACTGACATCTGAATTAAAATTAAAATATTGACAGTTTAGGTGTAAAAATTACTAGTAAAAAAAATATCATTATATATTTTGTTTTTCCAATTTTATACATATATTTAAGAATCAAATCTTTATATATTTATTTAAATAATATTTTTTTCAATTCATTAGCTACTGAACATATTGGTATATAATGTAGGTGTTCACTTTTTTCAAATATATATATTTTGAAATTTTTAAGTACAAAGATAATATATGAATAAATATGCATATAAACAATTGTAATTATTATGTTTATATTATTATTGAAAAACTACTTTGGTTAAATGATTAAAAAATATTATATTATAAATGAATAAAAATATTTTGGCGCTTTGCATTTTTCTCGTGTGCGTTCTCTACATTTTTCACAATCGTGTTCTCTGTTCTTCTCATCGATTTCTGCCAACGGTCACACCTCTTCCTATGCCAGGTGTGCTCTCTCCTTTACTAGCTTTTATTTTCAATGTCTGAGCCCTGCCCTTCGGCAGAGGCCATACCTATGACCTCGAAGGGCCACTAGATCTCCTTTGGAGCATGATCCCAATATCCTGCATAACCCTAGTTCTTCTGCCTCTAAACTGAAGTCCTTCTCTAAAGCTGTATCTACTTTCACCATTGGCGCTGGAGCTAGGTTCCATATCAGAAATGTCGAAGCGCAGAGATCTGGTAAGGAATCTAGGGAAGCCTTGCAACCCCTCTCCATTTCTCCTAATTCAGATATGGTCAATGAAATAGTTAAAGAAAAAAAATAGATTAAAGGATTCTGCTATCTTCTTTGCTGTGGTTGATATTGAGAAATGCCGTCTCGCAAATTTTTAGATGATTGGTTCCATAACTACTAAAATTTGAAACTTGGGTATCATATTTCTTTTTGTAGGCAAATACAATCTGGTTTATTTGTTATTTTCCTTAATAGTTCAGAGTCTCAACAAGCTGTTCTTAAGAAGCAATACTAGACGGTAGGAACCTCTTCCTTCCGTGCCCTAGCCTAGACTCCTAAAGCCATACATGATGAAATTCTAGCTCTTTCGGCCCCTCGCTGGATTATTGTTAAAAATGTGCCTCCCTTTCTATGGAGATTTCTTCCCCATCTCCTTGAGCCTTTGGAAAAGCTCATAAGAATGGATGATACTACTAGGTTGGTGCCTCACATGAATGCTAGAGCCTTGATTACGCTCTAGTCGGGCTTGGAAATCCCTGCTACTTTGGAAATCAATCTTGGTGATGAATTTTTCTCCTGCCCTCTCGAAGTTTTAGGGGGACTCAATGCTTGCTTCCTCTATAAAAATGAGGGGCACCTCAAGAAGGACTACCTGATTATCTCTAGAAAGGCTCCCCCTAAATATCAGCCGCATCTACCCCCTGCTCCTTCCCCCCGCTCCCCAAGCTCCTCCTCCACCTCCCCCCCCAACTGGGGCATCTGAGAATTTTGTCACTCCTGCTGCTTCGCAGGCCATAGTTATCTCCTCCCAACCATTATTTTCCTCTTAGACTATTCTAGGCCTTGATTCTTAGGATGGTTTCCAAACCGTGGTCAAGAAAAAATACAGAAGAAAAAATGATATCCCACCCTGCAACTCCGAACCTAGGGCTTCTCCTATGTCTCTACTGTTGGCTATTATGTTGGGTCCAGATTTCGCATCCTACCCACCAAAGTTCAATCCTTCTGATAACAATATGAATAAGAGCTCATCTCTCCACTTCACTCCGAAAGTCTTCAAAGAAATTGATGATGACTTCACTCTTGAGATTATACCCGCTGCTTCCTCCAAGCGTCATCCTGCTTCCCATGCCTCTCCCATCACCTCACCACCTAATACATAAATCCCACCATCCAAAGCTGATGAAATGGAAGTTTTGATGCAATTTGGCTCTGACAATGAAGGATTGGATGATAAATCTTTCCTTTCCTAGTAAAAAAAAAGGGGTCGACCCTTAGGATCCAAAAATAAACACATAAGTAGTAAGAACGGCTTGCCTTCTGCTAATATAGATAATGTTGGGTCCACGGACCCTAAGCGTCCCCCTCTTTCAGAAAGTTCATCATGAATTGTATTTCATGGAATGTTATGGGGCTTGAATCCCTAGATAGGAAGTATGCCGTTAAGCGTTTCTTAGATTCTATCATTCATATGGATTTTCTTATGATGCAAGAGCTAAAAGCCACTAATTTTATTCTTGAAAGTAATTTGAACTTCATCTAGAAGGATGCAATTAAGATCCATTACAATCACAACAGAGGCAAAGGAGGAGTGGGCCTCCTGATTGGCCCTAAATGGGCTCCTTATATTACTAACAAAGGGGTTTCCTCCCTATAATAGGGATGTTTGGGCTACCCTGTCTTTTAATACTGTCCCCTTTGGTATCTGTTCCATTTATACCTCCAATGACTACAAAGAATGGGTGAGCCTCTGGGACTGGCTCTCTGAGCTTCCCAATATCCCTTGGATTGTGGGGGGTGATTTTAATATGATTGAAGAGCAGGAAGACAAAGCTGGTGGTCTTCCCTTCACTTGGAAGGATCAAGAAAGACTTCACTAGAGCAGATTGAAATCTTCTAAACTCCTCTTTGATCCTCTAATTGGCAACTCTAATAATCACAATAGCATTTGGCACACATGGTGCAACTTTCAACAAAGTCCCTCTAGAATTTACGCCAGGCTTGATAGATTTTATGCAAATAAAAATTCTTTTTCCTTCCTCCTTGATAACTGTGGGAATATGGTCACTATTTCTCCCACCTCTCTATCTAACCACCATCCCATATCTACCCGTATTAGACTTAACAATGCCCCTGCTTTTCAGAAGGCTGCTAACCCTAGGTTCATTCTCAACAACTCTCTTCTGTAGGATGATGATGTTCTTGCTGCCATTCAACTCATTAGAATTATTAACCAAAAAACCCTCCTTTCCCTCTCTCCTATTGATTTATGGAACCAGAATATTTCTGCCTAGCATAAACTTCTTAAGACCATTGGTCAAAAGAAGGGTAAGGATTACAGATACTGAGGAAAAATTCTCTCTGCTAGACTTCAATCTACTGAAGCTAATGTCCAATATAATCCCCAAGATATCACTCTTTGCTCGCAAGTTGTTCAGGCTCGAAACAACCTCAAGAACCATCAACAAATCAAAATCAAGGGAGCCAAGATCAGATCTTAGGCTCATTGGATCCAAAATGGTGACATAGGTTCTAAATTCTTTTTCAATTTGCTCAAACAAAAACAAGCTAATGAATCTATTACTAGAATTCTTGTGGATAATCAAGAAATCACTCAGGAAGAGGGGATAAAAGAAGCTTTTTCCAACTTTTATAGTAACCTATTCTCTTCTGAGGACTCTGCTGAAGCTAAGACGCTCATACATGACTATAAAAATCTTATCCCCAACATTTTATCTATCCATGACAGTCATCTTCTTAATCAAAATATATCTCTTGAAGAAATTGAAAAGGCTATTAAGACTATGAAGAATGACAAGGCCCCTAGCCCGGATGGTCTTTCTAGTGAATTCTATAAATCTAACCTAGACTAGATTTGCAAGGATCTCTATGATCTTTACTCTGATGCCTACAACAAAGGCACTCTTGGTTGCCTCATTAACAAAGGCATTATCAAACTTATCCCCAAGGAGGGAGACAAGGTCCTCCTTAAAAACAGGAGACCCATTACCCTCCTTAACATCTCTTATAAAATCCTTGCCAAGATTATGGCTTTGAGGCTTGAATCTATTCTCCCCAAGTTTGTCAACTCCACTCAAACTGTCTTCATCAAAGGTCGATATATTCTTGAAAATCTTATTACTAGCTGGGAAGCCATGAATTGGTCCAAGGACTCAAATTAGAATTCTGCTATGTTACTCCTTGATTTTGAAAAGGCTTATGACCGTATTGAATGGGACTTCATCCTCATGATGTTAGAAGCTTTTGGCTTCCCCCCTCTATTATGTAATTGGGTAAAAGCACACTAAGTTGTCACCCTTTTACAAAGGAAAAGGCTAACAAAATCAAATATGTTTAACTTCAATAGTATAAAAATGACATTTATGTTTGGAATTTGAAGATGATGTAAACTAATTAAATGTGATAAAATGGATGAAGTTTATGATTAATATTTTTAATATTTTTTTGAATAATAATTGATAAGTTTTTTTAGTTTTTAAAGATGATTTTTCAGTTGCTGAAAAATGCTAAAAATTAGGGGTCTAGTTCCCACCCAAAAATTATATGTAAATAAACATTTTTTCTCCTAATTTCAAAATATGTCATAAATGACATATATAGCTAGTGCATGAAGAAATAAAAATTGGTTTGTGACCTATATTTTTTCTTTTATAACAATTCAAATCCCAACTCACTGAAATCGACATTTTTCATCTCGCAACATATTTTTCATAACAAATCTATCCCAATCAAAAAAATAAATATATATTCCTGAAGAGGACTCTCTCCTCTAGTGCACCATATATTTTTCAAATTTATTTAATATGATTTACTATTTTTTCTTTCTTCGAATCAACATCTCCTTGACTATTAAAATACCTACTTGTAATATTTTTAATTACAATAAACTATGTCCAATTAAAACACTATAAAATCTATATGAAGATATTCTTGACTCTAATCTCTACAAAAGGGTATTTTTTTATTTTAAAAAAATATATCATTAAAAAAATTAGGATTTATTGAAACACCACTTTTTTGAAATAATTTTATTTTTATGGTAATTGGACCCAAAGTGGTATAAAAACATGCATTTAATAGATATTTCCAATTGGAAAATTTAAAGCACTTATCTAACTTAGCTAGAATGAATCTAGCTAGACCATATGTTTGACCAAAATTAATTTTTAGTTAGAAATACTAAAATTCAGCTGTGTTGGTAAGTTAGCCTAAAAGGTGACAGTTGATTATGCTTTTACCCAATTTTGTCAAGATCCTTCTCAAAGATGCCTTGGCACAGGTTGAGGTCAATGGTTCCCTCTCTGCCCCTTTTCCTCTTGGTAGATCCATTAGACAAGGCTGCCCCCTGGCCCCTGCCCTTTTTGTCATAGCTTCTGATGCCTTATCTTACATTCTCAAGGATAACTCCCTCTCCCCTGCTGTTAAAGGTACAACCCTTCCCAATAATGCTGAGCTCATTAACTGTCAATTTGCTAATGATACCTCTTTATTTTTTGAACTCAATGAGGATAATTTTGATTCCCTCCAAGCTAAGCTTAATGCCTTTTGCTCTATCTCTAGCTCCCGTATCTCTCAAATCAAGTCCATTTGCCTCAGTTGGTATGAGCATCCCCCTGACTAGCTTGCTAATTCTGGGCATCCCTTTCTCCATTGATCCTTCCCTTAAGGATATGTGGCTCTGGGTCAAGAATAAGATCTTTAATAAGCTTAACAAGTGGCATAACAAATCCCTCTCTCTTATTGCAGAGTCCAGGTTTGTTAAAAAATTCTTTCCTCCTACAATGTTTACTACTCTTCTGCCTGGATGTTTAATAATTATCAAGTTTTGGAGATTTAGAAGACCATTAGAAACTTTCTTTGGTTTGATGGTAAAGGTAATAATATGTTTCATGCTGCAAGTGAGACTGGTGCCAAATTGATAAGCTCCTTGGGGGATTGGGCCTTAAATATCTTAGAACCCAAGGCACTGCTTTAGCCACCAAATGGATCTTTCACTCACTGGAGGGAGAAGAACCTTGGAAGGTCCTTATTAGATGCAATATTGAAAGAGGGATCCCTAAAAAATCTAGAACTTGGAAGAACATCCCCTTCTATGATATCATTATGGGTGACTTTCCTGTTCTTGTGCAAGGATCCTTGGTCTTTAAAACTATTTGGAAAGCTTGGGAAATACTAAAAAGTTCATTACTAGCATAACCTTCTTTGATCAAAATCTCCTCTATGGTGAATGATCCATTTGGTGGAATCTATGCATTGTTGGTAAACCCCTTGCCCTCTCCCAAGGCTGCTTTGCCAAGCACTGGAACAATCTGGGAATTTCTCAATTCATATTTCTATTTGAGGATGATAGACTTATTAGCTGGGAGGATATTAGTTCTCAATAAAATATTCCTCCTTCTCAAAAGAAAACCTATAACATGATTGTCAAAGCCAGCAAAGATCTGCCTACTTGCTGCCATGTTGAATCTCAAAGATTTCTCAAGATGAAGTGGCCGGATGGTACCATTCTGGAAAGATTAAAAGCTAAAAACATTTATTAAATTATTGTTGTTAACAACAACATTACTGGTTATATCAACAGACTCTGGTACTCTAAATATGCAAAACTAAATATGCAAATATTGATCCAAACTTATTGTTCATTGAAAAAATTACAGAGTATCACGACAAAGATAAAGATGAAGGTTAAATGGGGCAAATAATTTAAAAACAGCTTAGGAGACATTGACTTGGGGTTCATTTCTAACTTTTCAATAATAGTGCAATGTTATTAAGTAAACACCATTTAAAAATGAGCAATTTGTTTTATTAACTTTTTGATGAATTAGTGTGTTTGATTTTATTTTGAAAATTGTTTTGTTTATAATTTATATTTAGTAAATGAGTTAATTCATAAATTCAATTTTATTTAAGGAACACTTCCATTTAAATTATCAAACTATGGTTATAGAAGAAGTTATTTTGATAAATAATAAGTTTTCTATTTTTTCAAGTTGTAATGATACTCACCAAGTCAATAGTATGTGAGGGGTGATATCATTTGCATGTTCTATAACTAATTTAGAGATATTATCTTATGATTCAAGACACAGTTAAACAATTTATTTTTTGTGAAGACCTATGAACATTTCGGAATAGCCGAGAAAATATAATATGTGAGAACACATTATTAGAGTTCCTTGTTAATACTACAAATACAATGATCAAGTCATTTGTCAACCTAAGGAAATATTTTAATTTCAGTCTATTTTACATGATATCTAGATGAATACTTGGCATTTGAGTAAATTATGTTGATTATGTGGGACATCTGTTGTTTTCCAAGTTGAGTTTGAGGTGCATGAATATGTGACTATCGTTAGGAAAATGGTGTACCAATCTTATGTTTACTTTAGGTTAGTATTTCTAGTAAGTTTACATTTAAGCATGGATTGGTCTAAAATTTGTGCCAAAGCTATACATTGGCTACATGTGTATGTGGGTAAATTGTTATTACAATATCATGTCTAGATTTGAATGTATCTGTTACCCTAATTTTCATATCCATGCAAATTTGGCCAAAATCCACTCCAGGGTCTCTGTTTTACCCCTGCCAAGCATCCCTAAAAATTTCATATTTTTGTGCCTTGTCCTCTAGCCTCTGCAATTTAATCTATCCCTTGGTCTGCAGGTCTCAAAATTTGAAAAAGTAGCTGTTATATGCCAAAAAACCCTTTGAAACCCTAGGCCTGCATTCTATTTTCATGTTACTTTATCGGCAACTTAAGGTCTTCCATTTCCACGTGTGCTTTAAATCCTTCAGTTGCCAAATCTTTGATTCTCAGCGGTCAAAGCTCTAACATTTAGCGATCTCGCGAACGGTTACCTTTTAAGTTGGTGGTCTCTGCTTAGCGGCTAAAGTCAAGATTCTTCATCTGATGGTTGTCGCATGATCTCATGGCCTCAGAAGATTCCATTAGATCTTGCGATTACCGTCGATCTTCCTGTCTACAGAGTGCGTTTGTTAGTGGGTCCAGCCACGTGGTCCGAGTTGCACACTTTTGATTGGTCAGGGGGTGGTGATTTGTAAGACTTGTCGGGGCCCTGTCAGGTGGGTCCTCTTTGCTAATGTGCGTGTTTTGGTTGGTTCGCATGGTGATGACTGGACTTGCAGTGGGTCCGTGTGTCAAAAGGGGCCCGGCTTAATGAAGATCTACGGTGGGCGTATGATCTGAGGGAATATTTAGGGGCTATGAGATCATACGCCCACTGTTGGATTGGAATCTTAGGTCATGGGACCGCTGTCAGAAATGGATGTGACGTGGATCCGTTTGGTAGCATTTGATTGGTTGGTGAGTATGCAATGTGGCTGATGTCAGTGGGCTCATGGGGTCAGAGGTTTCTAAAGGGTGTAAAACACGAAAAGATCTCACGGTTGTCATTACACCATGGGTCCAAGATGCTCGATCGTTAGCATCGCGGTGTAGCGACAACTGTCTGATGGTGTTCTCAGGGACGTGGGTCCAGGGTCTACCCTGTCATGCTGATTTTCTCGCATTTCATTGGTTTCTGACTTCCACGTCGGTGTTTGACTTGTCAGAAAGGGATTTCTAAGCTATTTTCAGAGCGCATCATGGCCATTCATCTACCGGGAAGGGTTTTTCATCGACGGTTATGTTTTAAAATATATTTGTGAGCCGTTAATATTTAAAATTCAAATATCTCTGTGAGGGTTTTGCATTCTTTTAACCATGCATGACGTCGGGTAGCTCAGGAATTGATTTCTCAGGATGGTGGTGGTTGTGAGGATGATGTAGATGACTGCTGGTCGGCGTTGCAGGGTCCTTTGTCATGACAGGAAGTGTTGGAGAGCTTGGTGCCATCATTCAAACAGTACCACTCCCAGGGAAATAAGATCAGATTTGGAGCTTTCATGGCTTAGTGGAGATGTAGGTGGGTTGGTAAGTCTGGGTTGCTTGCCTACAGGTTGTTTGCGGTACAGGGATGGGCACGCAAACTTGAATATCTGATCGACCATGATATTGCAGAGATATATTCATGATCAAATTTGATTGACCAGTACCCTAAGGTTTGATATTATATTGTAAATCTGTAACCCTAGTTAGATTTTTGACTCCTGCCTACGTGTAAAGAGGAGATGTATATATTGTTATTGAAGGCATTCTTTCTGCCCCTTAACTTTTGCAATTGTAAAATTCCCATTGATTATTCAGATATTGAAAGTGTTTTGTGACATTTCTCATGTCCCTATGCTTTCTTGTGTGAGTTATCTCTTAGTGAATTCAGTATTTGTATGTTTCTCAATGATATCTTAGGGTTCTTGATCCCTCTCTCTTTCTGCAATTTTATGTATTATTGTGGATGATTTGATGTGAATGCTTTTGTGGGTATACTACAACCCCTTAACAATCTTGTCTCATTCCTATACCTAGTTGTAGAGGTGAATGTTTGTTTTCAGGTCATAGATTGTTGTCTAATCCTAAGAGTGTTATTATTTGCGAAAGAATCTCTCTCTTTCCCTAAATACCCTCTTTTAATTGCAGACCCTTTTATGAAATACTTATGCAAGCCTATTCAGTGAGTTGTGATCTCCTAGACCTAAGTTGTTCATCAAAATTCATCCTCTATACTGAGATCCAAACCCTAATTTTGGTGCATCACCTAGTAGGTAGTTTTCTTTCAAGTTATTTCCCTTTCAAAGCATTCCTTCTATCCCTTTCCCTCCAAAGTTTTACTTTTTCTGTCAAGAAGAAAATTAAGGTGATTATCCAAGAGGAACCAGCCTAGAACCTGGAGGTCTCATCTCAATTAGCAAAGGTCCCACAACTTGGAGATGATTCCCATGTTATACTAAGTTATCAAGACCATGAGAGCTTGAAACAAGGGTGCAAACTTAGTGTATAACAATTCTGGCATGCCCGGTGGGACAATAAAAGGGTTCATTGTTTGAAGTTATGTTATCTCCGATATACAGATTGCATAATATAGGATTTTAGAAGTTGTTCTATCAAGTATATCTAGCAACTCCACTAGTTTCAAAGATTCAAGCCAACCTTGTTTAAGGTTTATTAGAAAGATTGAGACTAGAAGCTCAAAACCCACCAATTTTCTAGAGTTGCCCTAAAAAAGAAGCTACAAAAGCAGGTCAACTCAAAGGACATCCCCTGCAAGGAGAGTTCAATCAACACCTCCTAATACTTTAGAAAGGAGACCTTTTGCCTTTCATTCCAGAAGAAGAGGAAGATCTCTAACCAGAGATCTTGAAGAAGAAGAAGAAGAAGATTCAAATACAATAGTGAATACAACTCACATAGTTGTTAATCTTCAAATCCCAACTCCTACAATGGCTAGGCAATATGATTTTGCACCTTTCAACCAGGGAAGTCCATTGAATTTTGCTGTGCATCATGATGTGCCCTTGGTGGCATTAAAGAGCTTTCCTGATTTCACATGTGAAGGGTAAACAACCGCTTTTGAGCACATAAGAGATGTGACCACCATCTGCAGCATACACAACATAACCCAAGAAGATGTGGCCACAAAATTATTAGCAGCCTCCCTAAAAGGTAAGGCTCTTGAATGGTTTAGAACTCTAGCTGTTGGTTCTATTAATTCATGGGATGGATTAGGAGATGCTTTAAGTAAGCATTTTGAGGATAAATCAGATAACTTGTCTCTGTTTGAGAAGTTAACAATCATTAAGAGAGACCCTCAAGAACAAATGACAGATTACAATAGTAGATTCCTGAAAACATGGAATAGAATCCCAGTCTCAGTGAGACCATCAACTGACCATGCTTTTCTATACTACTTACAAAGTTTGAATGGTCAGATTTCTATCATGATCCAGTCTATGGGTGGTACCACTTTACCCCAAGCTTTTGACACTACTGTTAGGGCTGAAAATTGTCTAATTCAAGCAAGCATGATAGCTAGAAGGCCACCAATGCCCATTTTTCCTAGTCTTCAACCCATCGCACCTCCACAAGTACCCCCATTTACCCCTATTCCCACCATATTAGCACCTCAGGCTAGTACTAGTGGTCAAGAGCTAACAACAAATTTCTCTCAAGAGCTGCAAGAAATAAAGAGTAGTTAGAAAACTAGCATGCAAGAAATGACAAACTTGTTGCAGACCTTGACTAAAGAAGTGACAAATCTAAAGAGGCAGGGTCAAGGAACTAGACCACCCTTTTAGCCACAAGGCCAAGGTCCTAGTCAGCAATATCAAAATCAGGGACAACCTTATCAGCAAAATAGGCCACCATACCAAGGAGGCTATCAAGGACAAAAGCAAAGTTTTAATTAAAGACCATTCCAACCATATAACCCTGCACCTCTTAATTCTACAAATCCAGTGAGGGATATGGTTCCTAGTCAAAATAATATGGCTATGGATAATGAATGGTGTTTTCCTTGTAATCAGCCTCACAATTAGGCTACATGTTCAAATGGATGGATGAACCAAGCTTTAATGGTTCAAAATGCCTCACAAGCTCAATCAGAGGCTTCATCCAGTGGGTCAATTCCTCAACAAGAATCACAAGAGAATGAAACTGCTCTTTTCAATTGGGAGCAACCAGACTTCAATGGAGTCAATGATGAAGTGACTTTTGTTGCCTACACAAGAGAAAAAAGGAGAGCTCAAGACATGGAGAGAGCAGACTCTGGTAATAAGGCCACTACAGCAGGCTTTTCCAACCATACCTAAGAAGGTTCCTGCCATGACAAGCAAAGAAAAACACACTCTCAAGGAGGTGGAACCTGTCATGCCAAAGACACAACAAAGAGTACACAATATAGCACCTTATAACATTGTAGACAACATGAAGAAGGTGAATGTCACCATGTCCATGTGGGACTCTTTGTCTATTCCAGGACAACCTGAGATCTTGAAGAAGGCTATGTCAGAAGAAGCAACTCCTCAGCCTACAAAAGAAACTACAAAGCCAGTGTTGGTTAACACTGATCAAGAAAAGGAGACTCCAAGTAGCAACTCCAAGGCCAATGCCATGCAAGGTAGGAATTCAAAGCCACCTCCCTTTTATGTATCTTTAATTATTAGAGATTCTTTAGTACATAATTGTATGGTAGATAGTGGAGCTACTAGCACTGTAATGCCCAAGAAAGTAGCTGACCAACTAGGACTAAAATATGAACCCTTTCAAAAGAAGGTCACACAACTTGATGGATCCTCAGTCAATACAATAGGTGTGGCTAAGGATACCAGTCTGATCCTTCATGCTAGTCCTAATTTTTCCATCCTCCTTGATATATATATCATAGATCTCCTTGCATTATTTGCTATATGTCTTTCAAGGGAGTTCACGACCAAAATAGGAGGTTATCTATCTTCTGACTGGTCTCAAATGCTCTTTCACACAAGATATGGTACCAAGGTTACCATTAAGTCTGAGAAATTAGCAGCTCATCATATAGAACCATATGTGTCCAATACCATTAATGTAAACTGCCCCATATTTGATAACAATGATTTCCAAACTATTGGAGAAGTAGACACTAAGATAGAAAATATCCTTGATATTTTTCTAGATGAAAGAGCTTCAGAGGCCCAAGAAAATCTTATTTGGGATTTTGGTTTGGAAAGTTATTTAATACAAGAAAGTGGAGCCATAGAACCAAACCTTCTCAAACAAGACATTGATTCAGAGGATTAGAGTAATCAGGTTTGGGAACTATTTTTTGATGGTGCTAGAAGTAGACATGGTTATGGTGGTGGTGCTATGCTAGTGTCCCCAAAGGGAGAAAGGTATTATACTGCCTTTAGATTCAGTTTCTCCTGCACTAGCAATACTGTAGAGTATGAAAGTCTAGTCAATGGACTAGAATGGGCTAGAAAAAGAGGGCTTAAGGCCTTAAAAGTATATGGTGACAGTGAGCTTGTTGTCAGCCAAGTGAGAGGAATGAGTGCAACCAAGAATGACAATATGAAAGCATACAAACATAGAGTTTGGGATGCAATTGAAGAATTTTGTGCTTTCAACATTGTTGCTATCCCTAGGAAATTAAATCAGAATGCAGATAGGTTAGCTGCTATTGGATCTTAGTTTGACATCCCAAATAGCATTTCAAAAGAAATGGATTAGCAACACATCAAGATTATTGTTAGACCTTCTATTCCTGATAATAATGTTAATTGGCAAGTGTTTGACAATGATGAACAAATTTTACAGTTCTTGTTTGAAGAAGATGTTTTCTCAAGGCATAATCAAAATAGGTTATTGTAGAACTATGGTGATCAGGTAATACAACTCAAATCCAATAAGATGCCTAGAGGTCTTGTCACCTTAGAGACAGTCTTCAACAAGGATGATGAAATTAAGAAAAGCAAAGCTGACCTGGTAGTTCAACAAGAACATTGTGTTGAATTGGAGTTGGAACCAGGTAAGAGCTTACAATTTGGAAAAGTAAATACTGATTTGGAAAGGCAAGATTACACACAAATTTTCAAGGAATTCAATGATGTTTTTGCATGGCAATATGAAGACCTCAAAGGTTTTGATCTAGCCCTTGTTCAGCACACTATTGAATTAGAACCTAATGCCAAACCGGTGAGGCAAAAACAAAGGCCTGTTAATCCCAAGCTTGAGTCACTTATGCATAAAGAAGTGCTCAAATTGATAGAAAGTGGTATCATCTACCCCATTAAACATACTAGTTGGGTTTCCAACCTTGTTCCTGTTAGTAAGAAGAATGGGGAGCTGAGGTTATGTGTTGACTTCAGGGACCTTAACAGAGCTTCATTGAAGGATCACCATCCATTGCCCTCCATGGAACAAATTCTACAATGTGTCTCTGGATTCGAGAGATTCTCATTGTTGGATGGCTATTCAGGATACAATCAGATCCTGGTTAAAGAGGAGGATCAATACAAGACTGCATTTACAACCAAGTGGGGAACCATGGCTTATCAAAAGATGCCCTTTGGTTTGTCAAATGCAGGTGCTACTTTTCAAAAGGAAATGGATATGGCCTTTAAAAGCCTCATGTACAAGTTTGTACTGGTCTACTTAGATGACATAACTGTCTACTCAAAACATGCAGCAGACCACATCAAACATTTGAGGAAGATCTTTGAAAGATGCAGAGAATTTTGGATATCTCTTAATCCCAAAAAATGTGTGTTTGCAGTTCATGAGGGAAAGCTGTTAGGATATATAGTGTCCAAGAATGGAATTACAGTGGATCCTGAGAGAATTTCAGCTATCTTCGAACTACCATTGCCACATCATAAGAAAGGTCTCCAATCTTTCATAGGAAAGATTAATTTTGTTAGGTGTTTCTTGCCTAATATTGTAGATTTACTAAAGCCTTTGACAACCATGTTGAAGAAGAGTTCAACTTTTAGTTGGACTAAGGAAGGGAAAGCCAATTTCCAAGCTATTAAAGAAGCCTTGACAGAAGCTCCTACCTTGTTAAACCCAAATTTTAGTAAGGATTTTATCCTTTATGCTTATGGAGGACATGATGCTATATCTGCAATTTTGACTCAAGAAAATTCAGATGGATTGGAGCAACCAATTGGTTTCTTTAGAAAAGGTTTAGAAGAGTATGAACAAAGATACTCTTTTGTAGAGAAACATGTACTTGCTGTGGTGAAGAGCCTCAAAAAATTTAGACATTTTTTGACCCATAGCAAGGTACACTTGAAGGTTACTCATCCAAGTGTCAAAGAGTTTATGCTTTCTAAGGACCTAAATGAGAAGAGAGCTGGTTGGATCACCAAGGTGATGGAGTATGACATTGATATCCAGACCACCAAGCTGGTTAGAGGAAGAGGTCTTTGTGAACATCTGATATGGGGTGAAAGTTCAAAGAAATAAAAAATAGAGGATGCATCTTTGGTTATGCATTCCACTAAAGAACAAGCCAAGGCAACAAGCTGGTTGCCTAATATGATCAATTACTTGAAGACAGGGCAATGCCCTGCAGATTTGAATTTAGCAAAAAGGAGGTACTATAGATTGCAATCTATTCCTTTTGTGTTGATAAATGAATTTCTTTTTAGAAAGGATCACAATGGTGTCCTTTTGAGATGCATTGATTCAGAAAAAGTAGGTGATGTCCTATTTGAGTTTCATGATGGACCCTCTGGTGGCCATTTTTCTCCTAGGACTACTGCCTATAAGATCATGAGGGCCAGGTACTATTGGCCATCTATCTTTAAGGATAGTCATGATTATGTCAGGAAATGCATCAAGTGAGCTATGTTTGTAGGAAAGGAGAGGCTTGAAACTCTACCCCTTCAGCCAATCAGAATAGATCAACCCTTTATAAGGTGGGGTATTGATTTCATAGGAATGATTAATCCTCCATCTAGTGCAGGACACAAGTGCATAATCACTGCTACAGATTATTTCATTAGATGGACAAAGGTAGTTGCCTTGAAAAAGGCTAATGAGAGTGCTGTATTAAGTTTTTATGATGATTTAATTCATAGATTTGGCACTCCAGACTCCATCATTTCAGATAATGCATTGGCATTTACAGGCCTCAAAGTCTCAGAATGGGCAGTTAAAAATGGCATCTATCTGAACACAAGTTCCAATTACTATCCTTAGGGGAATGGTTTAGCAAAATCAACAAATAAGAACTTGATCAGGATAATTAAGAAGACTCTGCAAGACAATCAGAGGGGTTGGCATACAAAGCTCAACTCTGCCTTATGGTTAGACAGAATTACCCCAAAGAAAATCATTGGTAATTCCCCATACATGTTGGTGTATGGCAAGGAGGCTAAGTTATCTATTTCAACTGAATTACCAGCCCTGGACTTAGCCACTCAGTGTGCCATGTTTGAAGAAAGTGATCCCCCGCAAATCAGATATGCTCAGTTGATGGAGTTAGAGGAAATTAGAGATAAATCCATGAAGGATATGGAGTTTCATCAGAATCAAACAAAGAGGAGCTTTGACAAAAGAGCCAGGGTAAGGAATTTCAAGGTCGAGGATGTAGTCCTCAAATGGGATGAATTCAGATCCAAACCTGGCAGACATACAAAGTTTGACTCCTTCTGGGGTGGCCCATTTTTTATCATAGAGTGCAAGGGATCCAATGCTTTTCAGCTATCAAATTTTGAAGGTGACCCCCTGTCAATATCAGTAAATGGTTTCCATTTGAAGCCCTATTTTGAGGTTAACCCCTCTCTGTAAGTTTTCTTGTAAATTCTTGTAAATATGTTTTCCCCTGTTTTGGTTCCCTGTTTTCTAGGTTAGTTTCCTACTTTCCAAAAAGTGCTCATGCACAGTTGTCTTTCTAGTTTTGTTTTGTCTCCCTGTCAAGTTTTGTGCTCAGAAGTGACCCCATGCCCAATGGATTGTTTTAAGGCTACTGGTTTTCCATGTCTAGCAGGCTGACATCTAGCAGAAATCGCCAAAATGTTACCCTAATTTTCATATCCATGCAAATTTGGCCAAAATCCACTCCAGGGTCTCTATTTTATCCCTGCCAAGCATCCCTAAAAATTTCATATTTTTGTGCCTTGTCCTCTGGCCTCTGCAATTTAATCTATCCCCTGGTCTGCAGGTCTCAAAATTTGAAAAAGTAGCCATTATATGCCAAAAAACCCTTTGAAACCCTAGGCCTGCATTCTATTTTCATGTTACTTTATCGGAAACTTAAGGTCTTCCATTTCTACGTGCGCTTTAAATCCTTCAGTCGCCAAATATCTGATTCCTGGTGGTCAAAGCTCTAACATTTAGCGATCCCGCAAATGGTTACCTTTTAAGTTGGCGGTCTCTGCTTAGCGGTTAAAGTCAAGATTCTTCATCTGATGGTTGTCACATGATCTCATGGCCTTAGAAGATTCCATGAGATCTTGCGACGACCATCGATCTTCCTGTCTGTAGAGTGCATTTTTCAGTGGGTCTGGCCACGTGGTCTGAGTTGCACACTTTTGATTGGTCGGGGGGTGGTGATTTGTAAGACTTGTCGAGGCCTTGTCAGGTGGGTCCTCTTTGCTAATGTGTGTGTTTTGGTTGGTCTGTGTGGCGATGACTCGGGGGCTTGAGATCATACGCCCGCCATTGGATTGGAATCTCAGGTTGTGGGACCGCTGTGAGAAATGGATACGACGTGGATCTGTTTGGCAGCATTTGATTGGTTGGTGAGTATGCAACATGGTTGATGTCAGTGGGCCCATGGGGTCAGAGGTTTCTAAAGGGTTTAAAATGCAGAAAGATCTCACCGCTGTCGTTACATCGTGGGTCCAAGATGCTCAATCGTTAGCATCACAATGTAGTGACAGCCGTCTGATGGTGTTCTCAGGGACGTGGGTCCAGGGTCTACCCTGTCATACTAATTTTCTCACGTTTCATTGGTTGCCGACTTCCATGTCGGTGTTTGACTTGTCAGAAAGGGATTTCTAAACTATTTTCAGAGCGCATCGTGGCCGTTCATCTGTCGGGAAGGGTTTTTATCGACGGTTACATTTTAAAATATATCTGCGAGCCGTTAATATTTAAAATTCAAATATCTCTGTGAGGGTTTTGCATTCTTTCGGCCATGCACGACATTGGGTAGCTCGGGAATTGATTTCTCAAGATGGTGGTGGTTGTGAGCATGATGGAGATGACTGCTGGCCGGTGTTGCAGGGTCCTTTGTCATGACAGGAAGTGTTGGAGAGCTTGGTGCCATCATTTAAATAGTACCTCTCCTAGGGAAATAAGATTAGATTTGGAGCTTTCATGGCTTAGTGGAGATGCAGGTGGGTTGGTAAGTCTGGGTTGCTTGCCTGCAGGTTGTTTGCGGTACAGGGATGGGCACGCAAACTTGAATATCTGATCGACCATGATATTGCAAAGATATATTCATGATCAGATTTGATTGACCAATACCCTAGGGTTTGATATTATATTGTAAATCTGTAACCCTAGTTAGATTTTTGACTCCTGCCTGCGTGCAAAGAGGAGATGTATATATTGTTTTTTTGGAGCTTTTTGAGCTCAGAGTTGGACAATTGTAAAAAAGAGACTTTTCTTTATTAAGGTTATTGAAGGCATTCTTTCTGCCCCTTAACTTCTGCAATTGTAAAATTCCCATTGATTATTCAGATATTGAAAGTGTTTTGTGACATTTCTCATGTCCCTATGCTTTCTTGTGTGAGTTATCTCTTAGTGAATTCAGTATTTGTGTGTTTCTCAGTGATATCTTAGGGTTCTTGTTCCCTCTCTCTTTCTACAATTTTATGTATTATTGTGGATGATTTGATGTGAATGCTTTTGTGGGTATACTACAACCCCTTAACAATCTTGTCTCATTCCTATACTTAGTTGCAGAGGTGAATGTTTGTTTGTAGCTCATAGATTGTTGTCTAATCCTAAGAGTGTTATTATTTGCGAAAGAATCTCTCTCTTTCCCTAAATACCCTCTTTTAATTGCAGACCCTTCTATGAAATACTTATGCAAGCCTATTCAGTGAGTTGTGATCTCCTAGACCTAAGTTGTTCATCAAAATTCATCCTCTATACTGAGATCCAAACCCTAATTTTGGTGCATCACCTAGTAGGTAGTTTGCTTTCAAGTTATTTCCCTTTCAAAGCATTCCTTCTATCCCTTTCCCTCCAAAGTTTTACTTTTCCTGTCAAGAAGAAAATTAAGGTGATTATCCAAGAGGAACCAGCCTAGAACCTGGAGGTCTCATCTCAATTAGAAAAGGTCCCACAACTTGGAGATGATTCCCATGTTATACTAAGTTATCAAGACCACGAGAGCTTGAAACAAGGGTGCAAACTTAGTGTATAACAGTATCGAAGTTTCCATTTTTAAGTTGTTGATAAAATATTCAATTTCCAAGGCCTTAGAGGCCCGTAAATGGCTCAAAAGTATTCATAACCATTGTAGTAGGTCATAGGCCCAAAGAGCATGTCATGAGCTTTCAGCTACTTCAAAGAGTTCATTAATTGGGCACGAAGCTCTAAATTATAGCCTCCAAAAGATGGATCTCCTAAAATAGGAAATATAATAATGCATTAGACACATAAATGAACTATAAAATGGTTTTACATGTGTGGGTGTGTGTTATTACGCATCATAGGCATCTTAGATTAGAGATAAGACCATGGTTTTGTAAGAACATTTTTTATTTTCATGTATTATAATTTGTACATGTATTAAATTCACGACATGGAGGTTGCGTGTTATAATCTTATAGATATTGTGTTACCCCAAGATCTCTTGTTGGTGAGACTTCTATTATAGACCTACTCGATAAATTATATATTGTATTCTATTGTTGATATTTGAATAATATATTATGTGGTTTTTGTAGTGTTGGTTTTTCAATGTAAAAAACTTTTCCCCACATAAATCACTATTTTGTACTATGCATGATATTTATGTTCATTTCTATTGTGAGTATTTAACTGTTGTATATATCTAGGAAAGTTTTTCATAACCCTCCTCTCAATGCTAGTCTTTTAAGTTGTTATGCTACCTTAATTTTCTTACATGTGGTATCAAAGCCTGATCACCTTTAATTTTAGTTGTGGGTTGTTGATTTTATTTAAATAAATTTAGATTCTAGTAGGCGCATGCCTAGATGATAATTTATAATTTTGTTGCAAGAATTTTTAGATTTAGCATTCATAAAATTTTAACTATTTATAGTTAGCATACACCATTTGTTATTCTTTCTATAATCCATGATTGTTGCTAAAATCTATTATTTTGTTATCATCAATCCTAAACCTAATACACAAACATAAAAATCTTAATTCCATTACAACAAAGGAATAGAATAAAAATATTAAGCTCTCCCTTCAAGACTATAGCTAAAACTAGTTGTGTTCTCATGTTATGTAGCAAAATTTGAGATCTTAGTTTGCATTCATATGCATAGGATCTCTTAATTTCTAAACATATCATGTAGTTATAATAATATGAGTTACTAGTGGATTGTAGAAATAATTATTTAAGTAAATTTATCAATAGGATGAAAAAGATTTATATGGCACAATAAAGCATAAACCTTGGGAAAAAATACATAGAACTAATGAGACATGAAATCCTAATAATATTTGACAAAAAAGTGATGAGATTAGAAAGAATATACATAAGACCATAAAATAGTGAATGTACAAACCTAAACTAAATCAATAGATGGCAGTGCAAGATTAGATGAAATAACCATAAATATAAAGTCAAAATATTGTTAATTTTTTGTAATTTTAATTAAATTTATGAAATATGTATATAAATTAGCATAAATTAACTTAGATAAATCCAAAATTAGAAAATGTCAAAATATAAAATATAAGAAATAGAGCACACGTGTCTAAGAACGATGATGAAATATATCTATGATTACAAATTAAAAGCCATCATTGGGTAGTACAATGCTATATCACACTAAGAGATAAATGACATGTTTCACCTGAAACATGTTTCCACTAGACATGGTTTAGCCAAAAACTGTCAGGTTGAACACTTGTGGCACCCAAGTGACACCACAGTAAATGTTCTATGGTCAGTTGAATATATAGCTCTAGGCCTTCTTATCTAGTGTAGTGCAAATTTGTGTGTATACCCGCAAATGAAATTTTTGTAATAATACATTTCTTTTATTCAATTCATTCAATTTTCTACATTATGTTGATTGTGGCCTATTAGTATTTAAGAATACTTAGGTGAAATGATGTGCTCATAGAGGTCATCTCTTCTTAGACCAACTACATTGATTTTATTGCTTATACAAGATTCACAAAAATGTTTGAAAAAGTACATCATAGTAATCCAAATGATCTAGAATGATTTAACATAGATTTGGTTCCATTCAGTGTTCATTTTTTTTTAATGATAATATATGCTCATTGAATTTATTTGAATACCACTTTATAAAAATAAATTATTCAAAATGTGTGCTACGCCAACTCATGATAGGCGCAAAAGGGGAAGGAAATAACAAAAAAATTATGTAATTTTTTTTATATTTAATGATGAGGTTACATGATGTGAAATCGATCTCTTGTCATAAGACAAAATATTTATATTAATGTGAGGAATGACCGTCTAGATAATAGAATATATTAAATATTTAGTGTAGAAATTAGAATATATTAAATATTTAGTGTGAAAATATGTATTAACAAAGATAAGGCAGTCAAATAAATAACAATATTTTTAAATAAGAATGAATAAAATATTGAAGAATAAATATAACTTCACAAAAATGTGCATAATTTGTGAATAAATAAATGTGTAATAAATATTTTATGATAGGGTTCAAAATTCTATATGTTCATGAACTTCATCCGAAATGTTCGGATCCACAGTTCTACGGCAACACCCAACGGGTATCTTTCGCAGGTTTCAGCAGTGCAATGTGTGGAATCAACAATTGGAACAGCAGAGTGTGCGAAGAAAGCCATCTTTGGATACACACAATCATCAAAAAACTATTTTACAACATCGAAAAAACTCAATGTTTTCTTTTCAGCCCTCATTTTCAAACAACATTCTGCTGCAAAGGTTCGATGGAGGATGTAGTAACCGTCTTTCATCGTTAGTGGGGAAGGGGGAAACAAGAGACCCCATTAATCCAAGTACTAGATCATTTAATACAGGTGAGACATCTACTTTTATCCCTGTTAAGAGGCTCTTTGGAAAAGCACATGGCCGAAAAACATATCGACAACATGTGCAGAGGAAATGGGTGATAATGAAGCCAAGGCAGGAGAAAAAAGGCCAGGTCCACAAACAGAGCTCGCATAAATGGATTCCCAAAAAACCTATTGGCGATGGAAACCAGCGACAGGAGTCAACTTTTCTTTCCATATATTTTCCAAATGATGTTCTCCAGGAATAGATCGCAGAACTTCGGGAACGAGCACTCGTTGGTAAGGTTTGGAACTCCTCTTCGTCACAGATTTTATCATGGGCAAAATTGACTTGGGAAGGGGTTATTGATGTTTTCAACATTGATCATGGGAACGATTTTTTTATTGCCATCTTAACGAGAAAACATTTTAGGGACAAAGTTAATAGATCAAAACTAGATTATGCAGGAATTTGGATTATTTACTTTCAATTGGATACCAAACTTTGATCATTTTAAAATGATCTGCGCATTCATTCCATTCTGCATTCAATTTCCTGCTCTTCGTCTCGAGTATAGAGAGCTTGAATTGATTGAGACATTTGGGAATCACATGGGTATTTTTATGAAATATGATTTAACTTCCTTTGATAATGCTGCTCGTCTTGTTCATATCTGTGTTTTCTTGGATTCTCAAAAACCTCGGCCTCAAAACATTGTCATTAACTCCACATATGGTCCGTGGAATCAAATAATTATTGTGGATGATTCTCTTACAGTGGCTAATAAAGAAGACTACTTGGGCCATTTTACTTCAGCGTGTAACTCAAATTCTAGATATTTTATTAAAATCTGTCAGGATCCAGCTCAGACCATTCCCTCTGTTTGTTAGGAATGAGCTTCAGGAGGACAAGAATATGGTGGACCCCTTAGACTGTCAACAGAACCATTCGATGAATTCGCCTATGTTGGAGATTGATTTACAGACCTCCCCCATAGCTGAGGAAGTTTATGCCTCTCCCTCTATGGATTCTCGCCAAGGTTCACATCTTCATGCATGTTTCCCTGAACTACTCTGTGTAAATTCTCGTCTTTTTAAGGCTGCAGGAATACCAATCTCCACCTTCGAAGGATGGGGAGTCTTTTGGGTTACCTTGTGTGTTGGGAAAAGAAGTCACTGTTTCTTCTCAGACAGATGTGTTGGAAAACCAGATGAACTCACTAAATCAGGCTCTCTCTTTGGAGACTTTTCAGGAATTTTGTGCTTTCTCTCACACAGAAGAATTTTAGGAGATGGTGGATGACATCCTCATAAAGGTTGTGGAGGAGAAATTTGATCAGATTGTGGAAGAGGAATTCTCAGCAGAGGAATATTTAGAAAATATTAATCAAAACTCTCCTGCTCATGCAATACCAGTGAGGATGCCAATTTACCAATCAAACAGGATCTCCCCCAAGGCAGATAGCCCCCGCCCTCCTAAAAGGGGTCGTCAAACCAAGGCTAAAAGAACGAAGGAGGAAAAAGATACAATAATTCAAACCACTTTAGAATTGGTTTTTAAAGCACGAAAATCCAAAGAAGTTGCAAATTTCCTTATTCACGAAAAAAAATTTGAAATCACGACGAGAGAATCACTCTGCAAGGGGACATTGAAGATTATTACGTAGAATGTTAGGGGCTTAAATGCCCCTAACAAAAGGCGTATCTTAAAGACACAAATTGGTGATTCAGATGATGATATAGTACTCCTCCAGGAAACTAAGATTCCTTAGCCCAATGATAATTTTTTTTTTCAAAATTGGAAAATGTGGTCACTGGGTCAGTCTCCATCCATTAAGGCCTCGGGTGGTTCGGCAGTGCTCTTAAAAGAAAAGTTCATTCAAATTCAGTAAATTGCTTCTAATGCTAATTGGCTATTGTTCTACGTAGTGGCACCACGACTAGTTTTCTATCTCATAAATGTATATGCGACGTGTCTATAGTCAGTAAGAAAAGGGTGTGGAATTCATTGATTCAAGTGATTAATTCCTTAGCAAATGAAAAAGTCATAGTTGTGGGTGATTTTAATGGCATTCTATCTTTGGATGATAAAAGAGGGGAATTGCACCTTGCATGAAAGCTATCGAAGATTTCTCAGATTTTTTCAATCAATTGGGTCTCTATGACTGCATTCCTTTCAATGGTACTATGACATGGAATAATAGAAGGCCTGGTTTCCTCAACATTGCAGAAAGACTGGATAGGTTTTTTTTAAAAATCCATAAAGGTTGTTGCCCCACTTCTTTGCTATCTTTCTCTAGATCTGATCAAATTCCGATTCAAATAATTATCTTCTATTGAAGAAAAAGTTAACATTCATTTTTGAGACGATGTGGTTTTCGGACCTCTCTTTCCTTCCAACGCTTAAAGAGTGGTAGAAAAAATCTCATTTTGTTGTTGGTTCCAGGATTTTTCAACTTCAATAAAAGCTTAAGTTTATAAAATCACAAATTTCAGTCTGAAATAAACAATATTTTCGGAACATTTTTCATGAAAAAGATAGAGTGATAACACAAACTTGACTTCATTCAAGAGGATATCGTAAAAAATGGCATCAATCAGGAATCTTATAGAAGTAAAAAAGTCTTCAACAACAACTGGAAGAGGTTCATCCTAGAGAAGAAATTTATTGGCGCTCTAAATCTAGGGAAATATGGCTCAAGGAAGGTAATAGAAATATTAATTTTTTTCATATATTAACAAACATTAAAAGATACACAAGAGCACAATTTTCAAGATAAAAGATGTGTAGGGCGTGCTCTTGATAAATTTGGACAGCATTGGTCACAAAGCAGTCATTTCTTTCTAAGATATGTTGTCCAAATATGATGGAGATTTAGTAGTGGTGGAGCTGATGAGGTCTGGAGTTGCATCTCTCTACAAATTTAAGAGTAGGAAATAAAATTTCTTCTTAAACCTTTTACATAAGAATAGATTCATGAAGTAGTTTTTTGTTTGCCCATGAATAAGGCTCTAGGTCCGGATGGGTTTACAACTTTCTTATTCCAAAAGGGCTGGGATTTTATTGCAGTAGATCTTTTAAATTCTTTAGAGGAATCTTGTCGTAGTACCAACATGTTGAAGGACTTCAACAACACCCATATTGTATTGATCTCCAAAAAAGAATCTACAAAACATTTTGTAGATTTCGGGCCAATTTCATTATGCAACATGATATACATATTCTTTAATAAAGTAATATCACTTCAGCTGTCAACTCTTATTCCAAGAATAATTTTATGCGAGCAAGTAAGTTTTGTTCTGAGAAAGGATATGGTGGAAGGGGTGTTAATTGCGCATGAAATCTTACATTCAGTTAAAAGCCACAAGATTCCCTCCATGATTATCAAACTAGATACAATGAAATCTTAGGATAGAGTTAATTGGGAACTCCTATTACAAGTTATGATTAAAATAGAATTCCCATAAAGTCTATCTAAATGGGTTATTTCATGCATTTTTGGGGAAATTTTTTCAGTAATGATTAATGATTATGTTTGTGTTAATTTCTCTTATACTCAAGGAATCAGACAAGGAGATCTTTTATCTTCTTTAAATTACTCATCATTTTATTTGAAGGCGTCAACAAATTCATTCAAGCCAAGCATAGAGTTGATTTATGGACCGGCATTAGGATACCAAATATAGGATTGACAATAACTCACACATTATTTGCTGATGATACAATGGATTTTGGAGCTACAAATATAGAGAAAGCTGAAACAATCAAATCTTTTATGATCACTTACTACAGGGCTTCAGGTTAGAAACTAAATTCAAATAAATCTAAGATCTTCTTTTTTAACACTCCTCACCTTGTTGCAGTTTCTTTGCAAAATTTTTTGGGATACAAACAAGATTTCCTACATTGCAAGTACCTTGGATTCCCTCTATTCGAGAGTTCTAATAGGGCTTTGTACTAGAAACAATTTTTTTCATCAATTACAAGTATAATTTCTACATGAAAAGAAAAATAGTTAACTCTCATTAGTATGCTTTTACTAATCAAATTAGTATTAAGCTCTATTCCAAATTATATCATGTCTATTTTGCAAGCCTCCATTGGCATTGTCCATCACATAGAGAAGCTAATTCATAGTTTTTAATTGGAAGGAAATTTAGACAACAAAAGTAAAATTCCCTTCAAGTCTTGGGAAAGCATCATCAAAGGAAAAGAACAAGGTGGCACAGGAATTCATGATGTTGTAGACAAAAATATTTCTCTGGGATTGGAGTTAGCATGGAATCCTTATTCCAAACCAACTTCCAAGTGGGCTATGATTGCTTAGGAAAAATATTTTGACTCAAATATGCAAGAAAGAATTTTCACAATATTCTTCAATGTGGAAATTCCTCATCAAAAGTAGACAATTTATACTACCTTTCTTATCTTGGATGGTAAAACTAGTAAATGAGATAAGATTTTGGGAAGACTCATGGAATAGGTTTCCACCTATAGATAATTACAATAATTTTCTACAAGTGAAAGTGGCTCTCCAAAGTTCTTGGGGGATGTATGTGAAAGACTACATTATAGTATCTCGATCTAGTTTGTCCACTTCATACAAGTGGAAATATTTTTCACATATTCCTTTACCAGATGATCAAAACATAGATTGAGATCAATACTTCAAGATACAATATTTCACCAATCAAATGAATCATATAGTTTAATATAGACAAGATCTAATTCAAAACAATACTCAGTCAAACAAGGGTTATTTTCATTAAGAGGGGAAGGACTAAACCTATTTAAAAGATATTTTTTGTTGTGCTGGAGTGATATGATTGTCCCCAAGGTGGGTTATTTTAATTAGTTAGGATTGCATAAAAATATCCTTACTAGAAAAAGACTATCCAAATTAATCATCAATCCTCCATTTTCTCATGTGATATGTAATCAAGATAAAGAGTTCACAGATCAACTCCTTTGTCAATATCCTTTTGCACAAACATGATGGTCTTGGCTTTAACTTAAACTTAATTGATTATTTTTACTTCAAAATTACCTTACAAAGGTTTTCAATAGCTGGCCATCTCTCCATTATGATTCTTTCTTTGCTTTGGTATGACGGTTTTGTTACCAATTCTTATTTGGTCCATTTGGTGAGAACAAAATGAAATGATCTTTTGTAAGAAAGTATCTACTATTGGCCAAGTCTTACAAATGGTTGAAATGTCAATCTATGAATGTATTAAATAATATATTATAAGGGTGAAGAATCTCTTGTCAAGGTTTTCCTCTGAAGACCATATGATTTTAAATAGGTGGCAGCACATATCAATTCCATTCAAGGACTTCCTGGTTTGAAACCTACCAAATAAATTTGATAGGAAATCTATATAATGGAAACCTCCTCAACAAGGATTCATTATGCCAATTTTTGATATTGTAGAGAAAGGAAATCCTAGTCCTTCCTCTGCAAAATATGTAATTCAAGATGACAAAGGGTCTTCCATTGTAGCAAGGGCAGTAAAAGTCTCAAATGACACTAAAACTATGGCTGAGGCTCAACTATTACTCATTGATTTATAGTTACTTGTGGACCTCCACATTAGGTGCATTCACATCTAGGGGATTATTTGGTTATTATTAATGTGATTTCCTCAAGGAAATCAATTAACTAGCAAATTAATTATTTTCTTTTGCAAGTCTTCCAGATCCTTAGATTCTGTTCAGAGTATCTCATGCAACATTGTTACAGGGAAGGAATTCAATATTTAGACTTGTTAGAAAACATTTCTTTTTTTTCATTACAGTCAAGGGGTAAACATTTTATTTCAAAGTCTTTGCAACTTCAGGGGGCTCCTTGGGTTGGATCAAAGAGCGTACCCCAATTTTCCTCTCAAGTTAGCACAAATGGGATCGGTCATGGATTTGAAATTATCTTTGTATGTTCCTTGATATATAAATCATATGGCATCTTAGTGTCTCAGAAACAAACCTTAAGATTGATAGGAATTAAGTTCTTCAAATTGTAAGTGATCCGTATGCATTGTTTTTACCCAACTCTTTGTGTTTGATATAAATTTTTTGAGAAGTTGAGATTCAATGGCCAGTAGATTTCAAATTACAAAAGTTCCATACCCTAGTGTGGTATATATGATTCCATGGTTGAATTTTAGTTTCTAGATATGGTTAACATATAGGTTAGTTCTCTCAATACAAAATCTCCATCGAGTGTTATTCGGTAGAGGATCTTTTAGGCATGCTCTACTTTTTTACAAGGTATGATGTGTGAATATTAATTTGATGTGCATCAAATACCTTGAGTTTTCATAATGAGCACTATTTCTAGACTTTGGAGCTGCATGGTGATTATTGTTTACAACTGAATGTGGACCTCTAGTTCAGCCATAAACTCCAACATGGTCATTGCTCATAAGTGAATTACGAAAAATGAATATGAATTATTCACTTTGCATACATACATGAATCAACTTGTTGCCTCCTATTTAGATGGGGTTTTAAATCACTCTCAGAATTGAGAGCCCAACAACCATAGACCAAGCTCTTAAATGGAGGATTTAAATGCTAAGAAAATGATTGCAATGGAAATTAAGCTAAAAATGATAGTGCAAATTAAGCTAAGAACTTGTAAGAAGAATGAGTATTATTCTAAGAGCATGATAAAACAAACTACATTAAGAATTGAAATTGCACCATAATATAAGAATGAAATTAATCTAATTATGCAATGTAAAAGTAGCTTTGAATGCAAGAGTGAGACAATAATTCGATAGAATTTTGATGCTCAAAAATTGCCTCCTCAAATGAGGAATGAGAAGGTTCTAATATAGAAGAGCCTGGGTGGAGATTGAAGAGTTTCTTGCAAAGAAATGGTCATGGTGCATTCTAGAGGCTTGCACTCATTTTTAGGAGGACCACTATTGTCTTTGGTTTGATCTTCAGTCTTCTCAGTATCAGTAGATTCTTTTTGTGTCTCTTTTCTTGCTCGCATCTTATCAATTTGATTTTGTGCTTCATTGTATCCAATACAACTAGTGTCTCCTTTGACTCTTCTTGCATACAGCTGAGATTCTATCAAATCAAAACTGGTGTGTAATTTGTCAATGTGGTTCTTTGCTTCTTTCAATTTAGACTCCAATCTTGCTTTGCAATTCTTAAGATCCAAGATTTCCAAATTTGCTTCCCTTAACTCTTTATTGAGTTGAAGGTTCTCCTTTACTTGTTCATTGTAGACATCTTGATTGTTCATCAGTTTGTCATCAAATTCTTCAAGATGACTCAATAAGGATGCATTTTATTCATTCAACTTCTTGAATTTTTCCTCAAGATCATTGTTAGAGCGTCCTTTCAAATCCTTTCTTAGTCTTTTGATAACTAACTGAGCATCACTAACTTTTTCTTTTAGTTCTTCAATTTCTCTTTCTGAATTGTCCAGGTCTTCAAGAGCTGCTTCAAGATTCTTCTTCAAATGTTTCATTTCTTCTTTGTCCATGATCTCCTCAAGTGATTAAACTTCTTTGTTGAGGGCCAGAGCTTTGATACCAATTGTTAGGAATGGGAACACTGAGAGGGGGGGGGGGGTGAATCAGTGTTCACTGTATTTTAACTTTTCACTTAAATCTTAATGCTGAACTTAAATGCTTAAGTACTGAATTAAACATTCACATAAACATAAAACATGAAATCAACACAAGACACCAATATGGTTATGGCAAAACCCAAATATGTAAAAACCCTGGTGGGACTTGATACCCACTAATATTCTGCACTAGTGTTTTGTGATCCTTGTTAGAAGATCCTTTACCCTGTTAGGAGTAGATTTACAATACTTTAAATATAGTAGACCTTGTTAAGGGTCAGACCTTGTTAGGAGTCTTTTACAATGATCCCTTTTAGGGGAGTGGACTTACTATCCTAGAGCTCACTGCTTAAATGATGAAGGCTACAACCTTCTGATTTCAGATACACACTATATCTGCAGGTGAACTATCACTGTGACACTTCTTGTCTGATTAGTTCCTTTTGTGTGCTAATGATTTGACTTCTAGCAAAGCTCTAATACATCATATGCTATCTTCACATACCTCTACTCTACTTATCACAACTCTATTACAACTTCCATATTGAATACAATGGGCGCATCTTATATTTATATGCTCATACAAACAAAACAATTAGGTCGGCCCTATAACTAATTACAAACAACACTTCCAAATGAATTGGCTTAAGCGTGCTTACAATTATACATGTACATATGTCAGAAACCTAAATAAAATGGGCACATAGCCTTTACAACATTAAATTATAATCACAAAACAAAATGCTATCTGTCGGCTCCATGCTCTGTTCTCTGCTGGCACACACTGGCTGTGCAACTTCAACTGACTGTAACTTTCACATCTTTATAGATCTACTTATGTGCTCTTAGACTAAGCATAAGTATAGTCTAACAAGCTTAAATTCTAGGGTGCATACCATAATTCATCTGTACACATGTGCGTTGATGCTCTAAACTATAGGAACTCTGTACGTTGTCCAGTCTTCAACACTTAATTGAATTCTAATCTTTACACTTAGTGCACTAACTCCAAACTGCTACATGACTTTGTTTCCATAATGAAAACACTATATTTAGTCATATATCTCAATATAGACAACTTTCCAATAATCTCCCCCTTTGTCATTGATGACAACAAAGGAATGTGGCTAAGTCTCTAAATGTTCCTTTACACAAAAAACTTTTTGTCTTCTATACATCTTTATACATAATCTTATATCTCCCTATACATATGTGTACTCCATATTCTATACACAACTCCCCCTTTGACATTAATGACAAAGGTGCATCAAAAACTATATGTACACTTACTCACTGAGGGAAAACATCCGGATATATAATCTTGAGGTTCTAGATCTCCTTCTTCCAAAAAGTTATCAGAGAGTTAACTATCTGGAGATGGGCACATAATGAATATTGAAGCTTTTCCATTTTATCCAAGTCACTAATGGGACCATGATCATAAGTTACCATGGTGGCATCAATCTCCTTTATGTTTTGATTGAGGATGTTTAAGGAGGGCGCAAGACCATTCCTCAACTGAGTATGTCTGAACCTTATCCTTGTAATCTCTTTTTCTTCCTTCTCAATCTTGTCTATTTGTCCTTGGTAGACATTGTTGCACATGTTCACATTTGTGGATGTGTCTATCACTGAACTCTTTACCTACTCAATCATTGCTTTTGCTTCTTTTATTTTCTTGAAATAAGCATTGGTGAGCTTGTCTTGATCCATGCATGCTGCAATGATCTTTCTTCCTTCATTAGAAAATTATTTTAATGATGCATGACCAGACTTAAGAGAATTCAAGTCTAGTGCAAAGTTTCTTATTATTTCATTGAGTCTCTTCTTTAAGTACTTCTCTTCTGCCACTTTGGACGTAGATTCTTCTAGGCTAGAAAAATTACTTTTGAACTGTGAGAGAACTGTACGAGTACATCATCAACTGAATGTACATTTTGTAGTTTCTTATCTTCAGGCAACAAATTGTTCAAATTATTCACTGATTCCACAAGGAGAGGATTTCTCATGACTTGCTTCTCCTTTGCCTTCTCCATAGCCAGGACGCTGAACTTAATCAAGTCTTCTTCTTTCCAAGAGTCCAAACTACTTGTGTCAGGTATCAAACTTGACAATAATGCTGAGGAGGGAGTGATGGGAGTGATGTCCATCACCTCTTGCTTCACCTTGACTAATCCAACATAAGTATCTTCATCTTTCTTTTCTACCTCTTCTTCTTCTTTCTTATCAGATATATCTTCTATGATTACTTCTTCTTGTTGAGTGGGAGGTGTATTGCTGCATAGGATTTCAGCTTCCTCATTACTGAAAAATACTTCCTCAAACTTGTCCAAATCCTTATCAGTATCCACCATGGCTATTTCCACATTATCTATGATAATAGTGTTGTCTTTGTGTGATTCTATTATGGGTGCAAACTTGTCTGCTTTTGTTTGAGTTTTAGCTATGGGTGTTGAGTCTTGAGGACCTATCATTGGTACATTAGTGGGCTCTGCCACTTTATCTTCCTTATTGGGTGCATGAGTGATGGGCGCAGTAGGTGGTTTTATCTGTTGTTCTAATAACACCTTCTCAAATGTCTTTTCTATTTCCTTCATAATTAGCTCATAGTCTTTGTTCATGATGTGAAGAGTTCTCATCTTAGTCCTTAGGCGCGGCTTTACCAAATTCAATATTAGTGCCTCTTCTTCTATAGAACATACAAGTAGAGTATCTTCTAATACTTTTTCTTTGATATTTTGATCTTCCTTATTTGCTTGTCTCTTTTGGTATTCTAGAATATCCCATACTTTATCTGGAATAGAGGTTTTCAACTCAAGGACTGTCTTCTTGAACTTGATCATGTGCTTGACAATCATACCATGAATTTTTGATTTGTCAATCTAACTATATGTATCATAGTACTTCCCTACTTGATCAATTCTGCCCTTATCAACAATTCTTATGCTAAAAAATTTAAGGCTAGGTCTGAATCCTACCTTAGGAAGTGCTTGAATGTATCTCCTGCTCCTTGTAGCTCGCGAGGATGGATGACTAATGCTAGCTTCTTTCTTCCTCTTGACCATTGGTTTATACTCCGGAGGAGTATCTTTGGGTGTAGAAGGAGTATTGTCATCTTTATCCTTCTGACTGTCATCTAATTCAATTTTCATCTTCTTCAATTTAGGATCTTCTTGTTCTTTTTTTGTGCTCTTCAATTCTAGGGAAATTCTTTCATCCCTTACTTTATCAAGGTCTGCTTGAGACACACCATGTATTCTCAAAATTTCAGCTGTGACCTTTGCAACCTTTCTTTTTGTTGCAGCACTATTCAGCTTAGCATCAACTTCTCTATTCTTTTCTTCATAGGTTCCCCACCTAGGTTCATTATCATCTTTAGGGGTTGATAGTAGTACCTGTGTATAAGCTTCAATAACTTGTTCCTCAACCTCATACCCAAGTGGATGACTCCACTTAGTTCTAGGCTCAATGGCTTCCATACATGTAGTGTCTGTCTCCACCATAAAGCATATTGTGTCTTTATACTTCTCCATAATACTCTCAGGAATCCTGTACCTTATCTGCATCCTTTCTCTAAAGGTCTTCAATTCCAAGGTTACATAGTCTCTTAAGGTGCTCTCAGTGCATGCCTTGTTTGATATCTGTGGCATGGTTGGAATGGACTTGTCTAGATACAAGTTTGACACTTTACCAACTATATGAAGGTACATATAGATGATTAGGGACCCAAACCTGAATATCTTTGTTTTGTCATGTTTGATAGCTTTGATGTTGTCTATTAACTATGCACACAAGATCTCACACAAGTTGAACTCTCCATCTTCTTGCACAAGTTAGATGGTTGCTAGAATAGTGCCCGCAAACATACTATTCACCCTGTTGGTGTGATGAAATCTGTAACCCAGTATCATTGACATCAATTTGATGTCTACTTGCTCAATCGACTCAATAGTCATGTTGCACCTATCACTTCTAGATTTTCATGTTTGCTCCACCATTTTCCTAATATCCGTACCCACTGGAAGGATGGTGCATGTCTTAGAGAGGCCTGTCATCTCATGAATCAAGTCTCCTATGATTCTTACTAGTACATCTCCAATCCAAAACAAATCATCATGGATTCTGCTTAACAAGATTTTTATCCATTCAGTCTCATATAATTCATATGCTGTGGCATATTCAACAATGGGGTGATTGTTCCATTTGTATTCATCCATGAACATTTTGTTTAGTTTCAACATTGTGTCCATGTGCGCCCTTACCTATCTAGTCCAACAGGTTCCTTCTTACAATAGATGTAAGTCCTTATGTCTTCTACATGCATGATGCCCATAGGCGTGCAGGAGAAAGCTCCCTCTAGATCATCTAAGGTGGATTTAAATGGGTTCCTCTTGAAAACATACATCTTCTTCTTAGTGACATCATAAACAATAGGAGTGGCCATGACTTACTTGATAAATGCTTTCCAATTGATCTCTGAGATGTTCTGATGGCTTCCAGATCAGTGCAACGAGCTAGGGTTTCTTGCAACTGATCAAATGCACGGTAAACATTGATAGTTCAATCTCCAAATCTTCACAACAACTTCCAAGGCTCAATCTACTCTCCAATCACTTTGAATATGAATGCAATGAGCGGAGAGACAACTTTTTGTGTACTTAAAGTGAGAAATTCACCATTAATGCAAGTCACGTAAACTAGGTTGTCACTTCAAAATTTCAAACTTGAGCTCTGCTAGTAATCAACATGTGTGCTCTTGCATGAAGATTCCTATACACTCCAAAATCTTAAGTCCAAAGGTGCATACTCTGAGGATGAGTATACCAGCCACGCAAGGGTCTAGAGCTAAATTAGCTCCCCCTATGACCCTAAGGGCCATTTATGCAGATGTAGAGGGTGTGTCCACTAGTGATGCATCAATTACATTCTCATCAACTTTGTCCTTCTTTCCTTTTGAACAAATCAAGCTCACATCTTCTGAGGCCTTCACAAACTTGACTTCTGCTCCAGGATCCAAAATTGGTTCTTTGACCTTTTTAGGGCTTTCCTGACCTTGCGTCCTTGATCTGCAAAACTTTGAGATATGTCCAGCCTTGTTACAGGTGTGACAAATCACTGAAGGTCTATTATTCCTTGACGCATTGACACGAGTCACCATTTTACATTGTTTCGCTATATGACCATTATAGTTACATATCTGACATGTAACATTTTGAGAGCTTCTTGTATTGGTCTGATTCTGATTTCTCTGATCATGTTGAATCCTATTCTTCTTACTAGTCTTGTAATTTATTACTCTATGGCCAAATCTATTACATGTATAACAATAACCATTAAAAGGTCTTATCTCTATATAGTTCCTTGCAATGTGTCCATTCTTGTTACATGCAAAACAGGTGTGTTCTAGAGGCTTGCACTCATTTTTAGGAGGACCACTATTGTCTTTGGTTTGATCTTTAGTCTTCTTAGTATTAGTAGATTCTTTTTGTGTCTCCTTTCTCGCTCGCATCTTATCAATCTAATTTTGTGCTTCATTGTATCCAATACAGCTAGTGTCTCCTTTGACTCTTCTTACATACAACTAAGTTTCTATCAAATCAGAACTGGTGTGTAATTTGTCAATGTGGTTCCTTGCTTCTTTCAATTCAGACTCCAATCTTGCTTTGCAATTCTTAAGATCCAAGATTTCCAAATTTGCTTCCCTTAACTCTTCATTGAGTTGAAGGTTCTCCTCTACTTGTTCATTGTATATATATTGATTGTTCATCAGTTTGTCATCAAATTCTTCAAGCTGACTCAATAAGGATGCATTTTCTTCATTCAACTTCTTGAATTTTTCTTCAAGATCACTGTTAGAGCATCCTTTCAAATCCTTTCTTAGTCTTTTAATAACTAATTGAGCATCACTAACTTTTTCTTTTAGTTCTTCAATTTCTCTTTCTGAATTATCCAGGTCTTCAAGAGCTGCTTCAAATGTTTCATTTCTTCTTTGTCCATGATCTCCTTAAGTGGTTAAAATTCTTTGCTGAGGACCAGAGCTCTGATACCAATTGTTAGGAATGGGAACACTGAGAGGGGAGCTGAATCAATGTTCACTATATTTTAACTTTTCACTTAAATCTTAATGCTGAACTTAAATGCTTAAGTACTGAATTAAACATTCACATAAACATGAAACATGAAATCAACACAAGACACCAATATGGTTACAGGGAAACCCAAATAGGTAAAAACCCTAGTGGGACTTGATACCCACTAATATTCTGCACTAGTGTTTTGTGATCCTTGTTAGAAGATCCTTTACCCTATTAGGAGTAGCTTTACAATGATTTAAGTACAATAGACCTTCTTAAGGGTTAGACCCTGTTAGGAGTCTTTTACAATGATCCCTATTAGGGGAGTGGACTCACTATCCTAGAGCTCACCGCTTAAATGATGAAGGCTACAACCTTCTGATTTCAGATACACACTATATCTGTAGGTGAACTATCACTATGACACTGCTTATCAGTTCCTTTTGTGCGCCAATGCTTTGACCTCTAGAAAAGCTCTAATACATCATATGTTGTCTTTTCATACCTCTACTCTGCTTATCACAACTCTATTACAACTTCCATACCAAATACAATGGGCACATCTTATATTTATATGCTCATAGAAATAAAACAATTAGGTCAGCCCTATAACTAATTACAAACAATGCTTCCAAAGGAATTGACTTAAGCATGCTTACAATTATACATGTACATATGTCAGAAACCTAAATACAATGGGTACATAGCCTTTACAACATTAAATTATAATTGTAAGCCAAAATGCTATCTATCGACTCCATGATTTGTTCTCTGCTGGCACACACTGGCTATGTAACTTCAACTGACTGTAACTTTCACATGTTTGTAGATCTACTTATGCGCTCTTAGAATAAGCATAAGTATAGTCTAATAAGATTAACTTCCAGGGCACATACCATAATTCATCCGTACACACGTGCACTGATTCTATGAGCTATAGGAACTTCTTACACTGTCCAATGTTCAACACTTAACTGAATTTTGATCTTTACACTTAGTGCACTGACTCCAAACTACTATATGACTTTGTTTCCATAATGAAAAAACTATATTTAGTGATATATCTCAATATAGACAACTTGTCAACATATCCATCTCATACTTCTTGACCAATGAACTTGGAATCCTACTTCCTAGATTCATCTTAACCTTAAAGTCTTCAAAATATTCATCTAGAACTCTATTCATATTATCTCCCAAATTGTTCAATATATCAGAAATCTATACTATAATCATTTTGTCGGTTGTCTAGTTCATTTTACTGACTCCAGGAAAATACTTTTGAAGATAGAAAAACAAGCATACAAGGAGTGAACCAAACTTACACATATTCATCTTTTGTGAACGTATTGTCTTCATATTCTCCTTTACTTGATTCAACAATAACTCTGCAAGGTCTATCTAGTGATCTTTCTTAATAATTTTGTATGCCATGTCCACAACACTACAAGGTACGTTGTTTAACCTGCTCGACTAAATTTTTTTTTAGCCAATCACATGTGAAGCATACTTAACTTCTTGGTCTTTGATTGTAGCAATTTTAAGTGCATGGCCATCCCATGTCACTCCAGTATTCTTCTCAACATCAGCTTGAGATGAGCTTCAGAATGCTTTGGCCTTGTCCATAGTTAGGTAACCTGGAACCCTATTGATCATTTTCTTTGTAACCACAACTAGTTTATCCAACCAAAACTTTCCATCGTGATACCAACTCAATACGACCCTAATCCACATAGTTTTAAATTTTTGCAAAAAATATATGGCACCTATTAAACCTATCTTCTCAATCTGATTATATTCTGGTTTCAGCTTTCCATCCTCACCACAAAGTTGTTGAAATGCCACAATCATCTCAAAGTCTCCAACTTCCCCAAGTTTACAATGAATGTATGATCTGACATCCTCAACCAGTAATACCCTAGGTGGGATACTCGAAAATGCTCCTGCTAAATTTGGTTTAGATGCTACTTCAAGGTGTAACTTGTACTTAGGTTCATCAAAATTTGGTGAAACTATTAGATTTACTTCCTCTTCAACATTCAATGATTTACTTGTAGTAGATGTGGATGCCATTATGCTTAATTTAGGGTTTTGGCGAAAGTAAGTTATGAATTTGATTGGCAGTAGATAAACTTACTCAGAATCAATGAAGAACATGCTTAGTTTTATCTACAAAAGCTTTGAATCCTTCTGAAAAATCCTTTAGCTCAAACTCTCTCTGTGAAATCTTCACTCTTTTGAATCGCTTCGTGAAAAATGATTAACCCTTCCATCTATTTATAGCTTTTTCATATTGTCGCTCAAAAGTTTTACAATAAATGCTTGACCTACTTTTGATATGATGACAACTATTAACTCGATGATGACTGCAAAACATTAGCAACTTGGTTAACACATAGTTTTACTAGGTTGGAACTGATACTCAGTTAACCTTGGATAGTGATTACCGATAGGTAACTATTTTCTCGGTCTAACTTTTACCAATTGTGTGACTTTGTTAGCTCATTACATATAAAACACAATGCATCTTTATTCATGTAGATTTGGTATGTGTACATCATATTTAAGGAACTGTATGTAAAATATGCTCATTTGAAATGTCAGTCCTGTACACACAAAAGTAGTGCACTTCTCTAAGTCATTACATGAAAAGAAATCCATGAAAGGGAAACCTTCAATAGCGACCTAGAGCTCTCTATGTATGGAGTTGCAAGATTTATAAAATTGCTCTTAGCTAGAGCTAGTAGACTTGTGACCTTGCTAGTCAACCACACAATGAGAGATTTTAAGTGAAGACAAGGGAAAAGATGCCAATATCTCTAAGAATCAAATGGAAATGCAATGAAATGCAAGCTAATATAAGAATGAGGATGCAAGCTAAATCTATGAAAATGAAAGTGCAATTAGGCTATGAAAGGAAAGTACAAGTGTTACAAATCCTTCCTATTTAGACTATGTGAGATTAATCTATAGCATAAAGGAAATCTAAACTATGAAAGCATAAATATGGAACTACTATGCAAGAATGGAAGCTAAACTATGAAGTAATGAAGAACTCTAAGATGTAATGCAACAATGATCTCCAAAAAGCTCCAAAGTCTTTAAGAATTCCTGCAGCATAAAGTTAGCATAAAAATAAAAAAAAATGACCTAGAATGAAGAAGAGAGCTCTCCTTTTATAAGAAGTGAGAAAGAATGGACCATGGATATTAAGAGGCAAAATATCTAATCAACGGTGGAGCTTGAAGGAGGAGCAATCAATGTGCACAAGTATCCTCCAATGGGAAAATAAGAGTTGACTTTTGTGTCCATATGAGACAAAAAGTACTTTTCTTCTTTTTATAAAATAGGAATAATGCTTTATTTGTGCAACTTAGGATAAGAGGAAAAAGGGGGGTTTTTAATTTAATAAAAGGGGAGGAAATATTCCTTTTAATTAAATAAAGACTTAGGATAAAATGGTTAGCCCAAGGAAAATAATCGAATAAATGATAACATAGAATTTGATCAAGGAAATTGATATAATTGAAAATGTTGATTTTTGAAAATATTGATTTAGGGATTTGATAAATTATTGAATGGGGGCCCAAAGTCTAGGCGACCATTTTAGGGTGCATACATTTGCCCCTCTTTGACTAATGTGTGATCATTTTAGGAACACATGTAGTCAAAGAAGTTGAAATGTGAGTTCATTTTGGGATCACAAAACAACTTAGACGTGTGTTCATTTTGAGAACACACCCGGACAAAAATAAACAAAAGATTCTGGACATGAGTTCATTTTGGGATCACATCCAAAATAAGAGATAAAAATCTCAAGTTGAGCGAAATCTCATAAAAAGATAGCTGAATCAAGAAAATCAAGTATTAAATCTAATAGGTACTGCGCCCTCAGAATCAAAATCAAAATCAGGTAGAGGAGAACAATAGATTGATAAAAGATGATCAAATCATAGTGAAAGTATAATCAAAGATAAATGATAACAGGACAACCATTAGGTAGTGAAAAAATGCCCCTGTGATGAATTAGAAGAAAATAAATGGGGTGAATGGAAGACGAGAAGTTTGAAAGACATGAAAAGGAAGAAATGCCATCAAAGATCGAAGAATTATGCCTCAAAAGGTCAATCAACTGCGCAGAAGAAGAAAAATTTTAAAACATAATTTTGACTATCAAGATGACCTCAAATTTTGATTTCGAGTCTGAAAATGGATCCAGGATGTCAAAATTAGCTAGGGGTGCAATTTTTGTGCAATTCTGAGGTGTTTGAAAAATTGGTCAAAAAGTCAAAATGCTACAAAAGGGGTAAAAAGTGTCATTTTCAAAATCATTTGACTTTTATTGATTTGATAATTTCAAGAGCTTAGAGAGAGAAAATGGCCCAGCCAACAGTAGTTCCCATCCACAGACATAGATTTGAGCGCGCTCGGTTGTACAATCGGCCACCACACTGCTGCCCTGGTATGTTTTCAAAAAATCTTACTTTTTTTGGGTCATTAATGAGAATTTAATGCATTTAAACACATTTTTAAATAGTTTTTTAAATTTCAAATTTTAGTTTAGGTGAAAAGTCATGCGACACTTTACAAGTGTCATGCTCTTTGAGGAGAAATGTCACGCAACACTTCATGGGCCAAAATAGTGTCGCACGAGAATGGAATCCAGTGTCGCACGACACGGGACAAAATGTTGTGTGACACTATGTGAAGTGTCACCCAAACAAAAACTATCGTGCTGCTATAGAACAAAGTGTCGCATGACACTTAGTCAAAAAATATTGTCACCTAGTATAAAAAGTTGACATGTTTGAATGTTTTTGAGCAAAATGACATGGGTCCTAATAATGTTTGATTTTAAAATGCTGTGTACTGATATTATACATCCTTCATGATATGTTCTAACATCTGGTATGGTTTCATGACTTGCAGGAGAACTTCCCTGCGCTTCAGATCAGAGTGCCCCATGTGATAGGATTACGATTTGTCTGAGATCTGGATGATCTGGGCAAGGTCGATTTGAGGACGATGGGGTTTGGATATTTACTATAGTTGCCCCACATTTGAATTGATCATGGGTTGTTGACTGCTCTTGCTGAGAGATGACATAGTGAGCACAACACCTTTCATCTGCCTATTGGAGAGGCATCTATTAGTCTAGAGGATGTTTATCGGATCCTATGGGTTCCGTGCCATGGAGAGCCTGTAAGTATAATCATGTTTATAGATAAGCATAGTTGTAAAGTTTCCATATGATAGAAACTAACATGATTGTTTGTTGGCATAGGTATACTATGATCAAGATTTGACGGCGGGTCGACAGATTATCCAGTGGATGTTCTAGGATGTCACCATCCTAGATCGACACATCAACTAGGATAGGCTGATGGATGATTTTGGTAGAGACTTTCTGGTGCCATGTATTGTGGCATCTTTTATTGGACAGGCCCTCATCCTTGATAGGAGTCAGAAGGGCTTCCCACTGGGATGGGGGAGATTATTAGTAGATCTGGTGGCATGACCATGACGGATGGTATGGGGTTTGACTATTCTAGCTGATATGTATTATGAGCTACATAAGATCATCTATCAAGATGCTAGGACATAAGTGTGTGGGGCTATACTTGCTTAGATATGGGCGTGGGAGCATATTGCATTAGTGCGTCCATGAGTGCAATCTAGGGAGTGTAGATATCCCTACATATACAGGTATACAGGTTTCATCCCTCATACACATAGCGGGGTTGTCACTTACTATTTCTGGGTGTTGGATGAGCTCACCTCATTCATATGGAGACCTTACAGGTCATGTGAGCAGTGGAGTGACAGGTGGGAGTTGGATTACATGTTGTGTAGTTGGCCACTGGTAGGCCATCACCTAGACATTGTGGAGATATTTTCTATTACTCAGGTCTAGAGGTAGTTTAGATGCCAGTAGAGGGTGTCCACAGAGACCACTACACATGCACGATTCCAAGATGAGGAGGGTCATGGTTGGCTGCCTATGTTGGACTACAGCAGGTAGTACAAGAGACAACTGCAGTATGACAGGAGCCATGGGAGTACCTTCCAGACATAGTGGATGCAGGTGTAGATGTAGCTTACAGGGAAAAGAGGTGCAGGGCTCCATTTCCTAGATTCATAGTGCTAGATGCACAGCCACCAGCTCAGGGTGGTGATGGTGATGATGGGGGAGACAAAGGAGATGGAGGGGACAGAGGAGATGGAGGAGATGGAGGGAGAGGGAGAGGGAGAGGGATGGAGAGAGGGGAGGTATCTAGATCAGGTGGTCAGAAATGGTCATGGGGATGGAGATTGGCTACTCCGAAGGAGGAGGTGAGACCAGCTCACTGACAGGCAGAGGCCAGGCAAGATCCACCTGCAGGAGGAGAGGATTTGAGAGCCAAGATACAGGCTCTGGAGGTGGAGATGTAGTAGTTATGCATCACCGTAGCAGTGAGGGATCAGAAGCTAGTGGATTTGAGGGTGGAGAGAGATCAATAGATAGTTGATCTTAGGGTAGAGATAGCACATCATGAGATGATAACATAGGTAGACGCATGAGAGGTCTGACGGGAGGTAGCGAGAGCTGCATATTTTCATGGGCTCTACCTCCAGGCTATTCTAGAGGGTTAGAGAGAACCTTCATACTCTCAGAGGGTAGGGGCATCAGATATGGTACCTGACAAGACAACAACACCACCTCCTCCTCCACCAATGCCACATGATGGTGCCAGCGAGTCCTAGGTTTAGGCTTAGGTCTAGATGTTTTTGGACATATCCTGAGACTTTTGATCTAGATTTTGGGATCTCATATTGCATTTTGTATCATGGCATTGATTTTATATATGAGATGACTGGATGTTTGATATATCATGTGTTTATGGCTCACTTGTGATGGATGTATTAGTTTATATATTGTCTTGTCATTTTGCTCAAAAATGTTTATGTATATGCTCATGTATGTTCTCTCTCATAGATGTATGTTTGATTCTCATGTATATGATATAGACTCATGTTTTTGAAAATGACATTGTTTAGGATATAGATATGATGATATGATTAACCCCTTGTGATGACAGGAATAGGTCATGATGAGAAAGACAAGGAGTGAAAGATATGATCGAGAAAAAGATGAGCGCAGTTGACCAACAGGTCCATGTAAGATGAAAAGGAGAGTGCTCTCCATATGAAAAGTGCAAAACTAAACTAACATGAACCTAAAATGCAAGCTACAATGAAAAGTGGTTGACTTGCAAGGTCACAAGGTTTATAGACATATAATTATCATCATCGAGCGTTATTGGTAGCATCATAAGATCATACAATGCACACTAGTATAACTATGTGGATCTGAATATGATCTATATTAGATAGGAATGTGAAAATCTCCCCTAGGCACCAAAGACATGTAGGTCAAGATGACTAATGCAGTGAGATCACCTAAGTTTGATATGGCAAGATTATACTTGTATCAAGACACAAGAAAGTCAAGATAGCTATAAGTATGCACTTGGCAAAACAGTGAAGGATAATACCTTGTAGGTCTGAAGTGTTAAGTATGACCAGCATAAATGCTCATGACAGTTAGGATCAATGAGATATATACCCACAAGCAAATAAAGAAATAAAACATGTTCTCATTCCCTTAGTCTTCTAGCTATGCATCATCGAAAACATCTCAGGGAGAGACCACTCATCAAAGAAATCCTCATAGATAGCACACAAAGAAAATAAAGTGAACCAAGTCTCAGCGAGTTGAGTGTTTAAGTGCATGTGTGTAGGTCATAGAGTCAAACTTTGAGTATCACATCTGCTTAGTGAGGAATATCACATCATACTAGACTATGGGTAAGATATCTGAGAAGTGTTGGGAAACATTGGATGCTAGGGTAGTGTTAAAAAAAAAAACTATTTGGGGTGGTGTTGAAAAACACCCATTGTGAAATGCCCCAAGAAACAAACGCACCTAAAGGACCTATGCTAATAGTTATGCCCCCCAGACAAAGATGAAGACCAATTCCAAACCAAGGCAACAAGGTCAAGTCATGATGGAGAAAGGCTAAGTGTTGAGGACGCATGCTAAGAGACAAGGGTGCAAAGGCCTCAAGTAGCACCTATTTCCAGGTTTTCACCACTTGGATATTTTTTTGATTTTTTGATTTTTTTGTATTTTTGCAACCAAGGCGCCTGTTTCTAGGTTTTCACCAAGGCACTTTTTCTATTTTTTTTAAATTTTTTGCATTTTTTGATTTTTTTAAATTTTTTGAGACATCAAAGCGCCTATTACTAGGTTTTCACTAGGATGCTCTTTTTTTAGGACTTTATATACTTTTTAGGATTTTTTCAGCGTCAGATATGAATTTTTTTGGTATTTTTTCAAGATCATAAAATATGTACAAAGGATTCCCCTAGAGTTAACATGCATCATGAATAGAACTTCTTGAGGTGCAAAACATTGATGGGATCAGGGAGCTGCTCTCCTTCCTCATCGGTTAACAAATAAGCACCTATCCCAAAAGTTGTAGTAATAACATATGGTCCAAGCCAATTAGGTTCAAATTTTTCCTTTTGTTCTCTATTCTGTTGATTCTTAGGATTCTCACACAAGACAAGATCTCCTACTTGAAATTCCCTAGGGTGAACCTTCTTGTTGAATTCCTTGGACATACACTTCTAATACACTCTCATATGATCAAAGGAAGCCTTGTGCTTCTCATCTAGAAGTTCTAATTCTTGTAACCTCATGGCATGATAATCGTCATCTATTACTAAACCTTTGAGAGAGACTCTGAGTGAAGGGATCTCTACTTCTAAAGGTAATACTGCTTCAGTGCCATAGGTGAGGGAAAAAGGAGTAGCCCCTATGGGAGTACATATACTTGTTCTGTAAGCCCATAAGGTTGGATTGATTTGCAAGTGCCAATCCCTACCATTCTTGTGCACTTTCCTGTGAAGAATCTTAAGAATGGTTTTATTAGAGGCTTCTGCTTGTCCATTTCCTTGTGGAAAGTAAATGGAGGAATAATGTTGTTTGATTTTAAACTTTTTGCAAAGGTGTTTAAGGTCCTTGTTCTTAAATTAACCTCCATTGTTAGTGATAATCTCAGAAGGCACTCTAAACTGACAAATGATATGATTCAGAATAAACAATGAAACTGTCTTACCAGAGGCAACAGAAAGTGGGACAACTTCTACCCATTTTGTAAAATAATCAGTAGCAGTAATAATGAACTTGTGTCCACCTGATGAGTTGGGATGAATCTGCCCAACAAGGTCAAAGGCCCATCGCTGAAATGGCCAATGAGAAATAGAAGGAATAAGCTCCCTACCTGGAGCATGAATTAGGTTGCCATGTTTTTGGCACTTTTCACAAGACTTAGCAAAGGCTATTGCATCTATTTGCATCATGGGCCAATAGTACCCCACCCTAAGCAACCTTCAGGCCATGGCAAGATTGTTGGAATGTCCACCATAAATGCCCTCATGGATGTCTACTAACACTTGGTCAGATTCCTCCTTTTCCAAGCACCTAAGAAGTGTCCCATCTAAACCCCTCCTATATAGATCACCAGAGATAAGGGTGTGGTGAGAGGCATTATGGATAAGGTTTCTTCATTTAGATCGGTTAAATGATTTGGGAATGATACCATCATGAAGGTATGAATAGATAACACCATAACGGGAAGACTCATGGGTGACCAAGGTACAAATGATGTGGCTTTCAGAGGAGTCAAAGATGGGATGGTGTAGCTCTTCCACCAGGAATTCAAATCTTGATTCATGTTGTTCCAACTGAAGAAGTGAAGCTAATGTAGCCATAGCATCTACATCCTTGTTTTCTACTCTAGGGATCTATTGAAATGTTACAAATTTGAAGTAACATCGCAATGAATCAACCATTTTTTTGTAAGGTATTAACTTATCATCCTTAGTTTGGTACTCTTCATTGACTTGGTTGATAATTAATTGTGAATCCCCAAAGACATGTAACTCTATTATATTCCACTCTATAGCCATCTTAAGTCCATTAGTGAGAGCCTCATATTTTGCAATATTGTTTGTGCATGGGAACAAAAGTTTGTAAGACTTAGGTATGTTGTACCCATGAGGAGAAATAAACAAGACTCTAGCTCCTGATCCATTTTGCATATTTGAACCATCAAAGAACATTTTCCAAGTATGCATGGTCATGTAAATTATATGCTCATCTGGGAATTCTACTTGAATAGGCATGCTATCCTTGACTGGGAAATCAACAAGTTGATCTGCAATAGCTTGCCCTTTTATAGCCTTACGCTCAACGTACTCTATATCAAATTCTGACAAAACCATCATCCACTTAGAAAGTCTACCAGTGAGAGTAGCCTTACCAAGAAAATACTTAAGAGGATCAATTTTTGCAACAAGATGTATAGTATGGGCAAGCATGTAGTGTCACAATTTTTGGGAAGCAAACACTACCGCAAGACAAGATTTTTCAATACTATTATAATTGATCTCATAGGATACTAGAGTATGACTAATGTAGTAGATGGCTCTTTCCTTCCCAGCATCATCAAGTTGAGCCAACAGTGCCCCCAAGGAAGATTTTGTCCCTGAGATGTACAAAATTAATGGTTTTCCTAGGATAGGAGGCATTAAAATGGGAGGATTAGCCAAGTATTGCTTTATTTGATCTAGGCTCTTTTGGCAATCCTTATTCCAAGTACATGTGGCTCCCTTATGCAATGTTTTGTTGAATGGTTGTGCTCTATCTGCAAGCTGTGAAATAAACCTCCATATGGATTGGAGTCATCCTTGAAGACTTCTCATTTGACTAATGTTCTTAGGAGGTGGCATATCTAATATAGCTTGAACCTTTTCGGGATCCACCTCTATTCCTTTGGCTGAAATTATAAATCCTAAAAGTTTACCTGAGGTAACGCCAAATGCACACTTTTTTAGATTCAATCTTAACTGAAACTGCTCCATTCGATCTAGAATTACTTCCAAATCATCTAGGTGTGTATCCTTTTTCTTAGATTTAGCCAAGGTATCATCCACATAATCTTCCATGTTTTTATGCATCATATCATGAAATATTGTGGTCATAGTCTTTGGTATGTGGCTCCTACATTTTTTAATCCAAATGGCATGACATTCCAACAATAGGTTCCCCATGCACATGTAAAGGCTATCTTTTCTTGGTCCTCAAGAGTGATCTTTATTTGGTTATAGCCAGAAAAACCATCCATTAAAGAGTATATCTCATAGCCCGCAGTCATAGCCACTATCATGTCTATGTTAGGGAGTGGAAAGTCATCCTTTGGGCAAGCTTTGTTAAGATCTTTGAAGTTTGTGCATACACGAATAGACCCATCATGCTTTGAAACTAGAATAATATTTGAGATCCACTTAGCATAGTCGATAGCTCTAATAAATCCTACTCCTAAGAGATTTTCTAATTCAGCCTTAACAAGGAGAGCTATGTGAGGATGCATTTTCCTCAACTTTTATTTTACTAGTTTATTCCAGGAGCTATAGATAAGTGATGCATAATGAGATTAGTGTCAAGACCTAGCATGTCTGAATATGTCCAAGCAAAATTGATTTTCTTCTTTTGTAAGAACTTTGTGTATGCCTCTTTTTCTTGCATTGATAGAGACTGAGCTAGATGTATCACTTGTGGCGCTTCTTCCGTATTCAAATTTACTGGCTGGGTAGGCTCAATAAGAACTGATGACCTGTCTTGGAAGTAACTCGGTAGGTTATTAAGTACCCCATCCTTAGGTGCCTCAAAGAGGTTTTCACCTTTGGATATGTCTTTTATTTTTACTATTATTTTTACTATTTTGGGTTTTGACACTGCCACGAAGTGGTTTTCGCCATCAGAACCAGTTTTCTTGTTTTTATTTTCTTTTATTTTTTGACTGAGGTACTTAATATTTGGCTCCATCATACTTGTTGTAGGTTCACTGGTGGAAGAGACCATGGGTTCAAGAGCATTCAGGTAGCAGGCTATCTCGTAGTCATTGTGAAAAGTGAGGAGCTGAGGCTCTTGACAAAGTTGTGACCAATCAATCAAATGATGGTTTACAAGGGGTAGGTTAATGACTGGTTCAACATTATTGATATGAAAGGAATTATCTCTAGTGATCACATAGTTAGGATCTATCAAGTCTCCCTCTAAGATACTCAAATTAGGGCTCGTCCTACCAAACAAAGCATCATCCACTAAGGCATTCGAGGAGTCCAATCCTCTAGTCCTACACTAGGCTCATTGGTCACATTGGGTTGAGTACTATAGGTATGGACAAAATCCATGTCCAAATCAACTATTGCCTCTAAAAGAGAGTCCCACTCAAACTCATGTGAATCTATTTCTGAATCTTTATCAGGGCATCTTGATGTAGAAGCCTAAAGATTGTGAAGGGTATCCCCTTCTCTAGCATTTGTGCTTGTAGTTGTTGAATCATCTGAATCCCCCCAAAGGAGATTTGTAGAAGGCACCCAATCATCAATCATGTCTTGCTGGTTTTGAAGATTAGGTATATAATCTGAGTCGCTGTCACTATCCGTCACAGCTAGGATAGGGACACTTTTCTGCTTTCCATTATCAAAGCCTAGGCCAACCGTTGACTTAGTCTTATGACCAAAAAGGGCATGGTTGAGTGGTTCAGCCTTGGCATCCAACCTATGACTGAGAGGGCCATGACCTGGGTAGCCCATGTTTTTAACCAAAGTATACCCTCTCCCGTAAGCTTTAGGAGATGGCACAAAATTCTCGTTGTGTTGATATTTTTCTGCTTTATAAATCTAATCTCTAATGGCTACCTCCTCTTTCTCCTCATGAATAGGTACTGAGGATTCTAAAAACTTTCCAAACAAGGTCATAGCTGAGGATGAAGGTTTCCTCTCAAGTGAAGGTTTTCCATAAGACCTAGGCAAGATTGGCATTTTTGTGAAGGAATCCATTTGGTAGTCTCCCATGCCAAGGTCTATGGATTTAAACTTACTCTTACACTGCTCAAGAGCAACATCAAAATTATCAGCCTCTCTATTGAAAGGAACATGGGCGCTGGCTGAAATTGCATTAATAGATAATGTGCCATCCCCTAGTATGCATACTTTGATTCCATTGTAAGGGAATTTAACACATTGGTGGTAGGTAGATGACACTGCTTGCATGTCATTAATCCATGGCCTACCCAACAAGATATTATATGCCAAAGGTCTGGCATCAACAATCTAAAACAAAATGTCCTTTTCCATAGGACCAATCCTGATAGGAAGAACAACCAATCCCTTAGAGCTTCTCTCTGCTTCGTCATAGGCTTTAATTGTGATCTTCTTCCTAGTGTCAATTACTTTCTTAGAATATCCCAATGATTTTAATAGATTCAAAGAGAAAATATTAAGCCCAGCACCCCCATCTATTAACATGTGCCTAACATGGGTTTTGTGGATCATGACCTTGATATGAAGGGCCAAATTGTGTGGATGGCTTAATGCTTTATCGTCCTCTTCTAAAAATGTGAGGTAGTGAGGGCTAGTAAGGTGATTGACCATGTTCTAGAACTGATCGACATCTATGTCATTAGGGACATTAACTACTTGCAAGGCATCCTCAAGAACACACTTGTGTCTAGGAGACAATTCTAAGATCTCAAAAATGGAAATTTGTGCTGGCATTCGCCGTAACTAATCGACAAGGTTGTAATTCACATCAGGACCAACTGTAGACTTGGGAGGAACACTTTTGGACACTGGTGGCTTGGATTTTCTAGAATTATACCCTATAATGATAATAGGACCTTGGGACTGACTCCTAGTAACAACATTGAGAGGCTGAGATGACCTTCAAGATTGAGGACCTCTAAGCACAACAATGGGTCTTTCATCAAATATGGGAGGTGAGTTAACATCATAACCATAGGGATCTTTCCCCCTCATCATGTTGACATCATTGTCCACAACTTCAAGCATATTGATGACATTTTCTGCAGCTGTATAGGTATAATTGACTGCGGCCTTACCATTCTTGTTTTTAGAATTCTCCCCCTTCTCATACTTAGGCAAGGGTTCCTTAAAGGCCTTGTGGTCTACATTTTTAGTCAATCCATCAACTTGTAATTTCCCATTCTCAATAAGATCTTGAACAAGATGTTTCAATTTAAAACAATTTTCAATGTCATGTCCAATCCCATTGTGATATACACAGTAAGCCTTCTCATTCCACCAATAAGGTTTAGGATCCGGTATGTGAAACTTTGTATGATCTTGAGGTTGTGCCAAATTATGAGCAATCAAGGTCTTAAAAATATCTGCATAAGAGTCTCCATGCTTAGTGAATTGCCTCTTCCTGACTTAGGTTTATCTTGGTATTTGGGCTTGTACTCTTGTTGATCTCGCAGCTTCATAGCTTGAACTGCATTAGATAGATTAAGAACTCCTTGTTCCTTTGGTTGTGGAGAGTCAACAACTCCGTCAGTGACTACTTGCTTATTTTTGTTCCAATATGAGTTCTTTTTATCCTTATTCTTGTTGTTATTGTTTTGGCCATTATTGTTGTTACTTTGTTTGGCCAAAATACCTTGTTCTTTTAGAACATCCTCGATGTGACATGTAGTTTCTACCATAGTGTCAAAAGAATTAAAGACCATTTTTCTAACTTCATATCTCAATTTTGGCACTAGATTGCTCACAATTATATCAATCCTTTCTTCCTCAGGGATGGTCCTAGAATATTTGGAGCATAAGCATCTCCACCTTTGTAAAAATGTCACAAAGGGTTCCCCTTGATTTTGTTTTAGCTTGCACAAATCAAGCATGGTGACTGACCTTGATAAATTATATGCAAAGTGCTGCACAAACCTTTGGACAAGTTCTTTGAATGTTTTAACAGGAGGGGTAAGGTTAGTAAACCACTCCATAGCTTGGCTTTTAAGGCTCCTCGGGAAAAACCTCATAAGGTAGGAGTCCTCATGATGAAATTCAAAGCTCATGATGTAGAACTATCGTACATGGTCATAGGGGTCACCACTACCATCATATTTGTCATATGTGGGGATTTCAACCTTTCTAGGAAAATTGACCATAACCACGCTCTTATTAATGGGATTGGGACATATGGAGTCCAAGTTGAAGGTATTCTTTGGAGCCATCATTTTTTCCATAGTCTTTTGCATTTGTTTAATCACCTCATCAGTTGAAGGGTTTTGCTTCTTGATCTTTTGGTCCACATCAAATTTGTATGGAAATTTTGCACCCTTATTGATTAGACTTTCCAAGAACTGATCCTTATTTTGCTCCACATACTTCTCCACATATTGTTGGAAGGATGGTTCTTGTTGCATTGTCATGAAATCAATAGTGTCAAAGTTGGCATTACTTCCTCCGTGTTGAGAGCCATGAAGAGCTTGTTGGGAGGGTTGTCTTGAAAGTCTAGGAGGTGATTGTCTCCTATGATGGTTATACCAAGAAGTCCTTCTTCCTCTAGGACTAGGTGATCTTGATTGGGTTCTTGACCTTCTTCTTGGACTTGGTGAGGGAGTAGATGGGGGTGAGTTGGTCCCACTGTTGGTACCCCTCTTATTGTATTGATTATGGATTTGTTGTGCTAAGAGCCTATCTTGTTCTTCTTGGGTAGCTCTTCTCTTGATTTCTAACAAAGCTCATTCCTCATCTTCCAATTGTTTGAACTTTTCTTTCTTAGCAGCTTGCTCATCCAAGAAAGCTTGTTTTTCCCTCTCAATGCTTTTTAACCTCCTACTTGTGTATTATGAGGTGTCTCTAAGTGGAGAAGATTGTCTTGAATGTCTGAATACATTGGTTGCATTGATATGAGCATCAGCCGATTCATTTTTTTGGTCTTCGTGTTGTGACCGTGCATCAGGGTCAGCTTGCCTATAGTGTCTCTCAGCTTATTGGTGAGCATCTAGATACCTTGTGTCGATAGGAGGTGATCTAGGTGGACTATCAGAAGAAGACCTAGCAGACATTGTGTTACCCTCATGTCGTTGGAAAATGTCAGTAAGAGTTTGATTCATTGCTTCTTTTTGTTGCCTAGTGAAGGTGTAACTCATGTCCATATTTGATGAAAAAGGTGATAAAGAGGTACTCAATTTGTTAGGTTTACTCTTTGGGTTGAAATAAACCTTAGACTCACTCTTAGGGGATTGATAAAAAATGGGTTCTTTTCCCTTTTGCTGTTGACGAGTCTTAACTAAGGGTAACTGATTGAAGACAACCGGGGGTCATTTTCCTTGATTCACTTGGTACCTCATTGTAACTGACATGAAAGAAAATGATTCTTGGTGATAAGGTGACCTCTCAAAGTGTCAACACCAAACTAGGATAATTAAAGTTCTCTAATGTCCAAAAAGAAATGGTAAGATAGAAATTGCAAAAGGTGTTACCAACACTGTCAAAGAGGTGCTTAAATAAAAGGATCAATATCCTTGCACTTTTGAACCAGGAGGATGGACTTAGCCAAATTTTATAATAATTGAATTTGAATGGAAATGATTTGGACAAACAAGAGCACTAAAATTCTCCAAGAATGTTATCAACAAATCTAGAGATATACTTTTTCAACAAGGATAATTTTTTAACTTGGCAATTTTTCACAAGATGACTTTGTAAAATCAGAGGATACTAATCCAAGAGGCCCAAAAATAAGAACTCAAGGTATAGATAGGTTTCCAGTAGCAGAGAAAAACTACTTACTTAAAAATATAGCCAACTAAGAAAAGTCTGAAAATGACTGAGATCAGGTATACTACAAAAAATTCCTAGGTGACACTTTCCAGGCAAGCGAGGTGCCTCTTTACGACTAGGAAACACTTCACGCTATATGGGGTGACACTTTCCAAGATAATAGTGCACCACTTTCCACCAAGTGGGGTGATAGTCATGCAGGGACAAACTGTCGCGTGACAATTCTTAGAACAGGGTGTGACACTGTTCAGTGTCGTATGACTCTATGACCAGTGAAGTGCAAAATCTCAGTTTTAAGGCCTGTTTGTTCAAAAATTTTGGTCTGAGGGTTGATTTTTTGATTTCAATCACATTGAAAATAGTAAATTGATAGGTTTGCAAATAGTATGGGATCAAACATGTCTTCAAGCACTTGAAACAAGGGCAAAAGCAACCTTTCCAAGACAAACAATTATGATATCAAAATAGAAAAATACCCTATGAATTCTACCGATCATTTGAATGTTCAAGAACATTAACACTGGTATTACACAATCAAAGACACTTCAAGCAATATCTATCCTAGAAAGTCAGGGCTCATTACTTATCAACTTGGCCCATAACTTGATGTCCCCTCACCTCACACAAAGTGGTTACCCACAATAGATGTTGGCTTTGTCATGGAAGTGTAAAAAACACAACCAAAGGAACACATATGGTGAATGTCTTGGGGTGATCTAGGTTGTTCCACTTGGATCAATCCTTGCACCAAGAAGCTAAGTAGCTAAAATGAGGTGGCTTCTATCTAATGGTTCTTAATAAGTGCTTCTATTCAAAACACCCCTCTTGCTCCCCAAAGGGGACTCCTTACCTTGTGGCAAGTAACGGACCTCGTGGCCTCAAGAGTACCTTAAGCATTATTTCTCAATGCTTTCCCCATGGTTGCAATCCCATGAGCTACTCACATCAAGTGAAGACAAGTGTTATGTCTACCAAGGTTTTGTGTCCTTGATAGCCTTGAGTTTATAGTGGGTCAGAATAGCTGACAAAAGGCTTGTCCCCACTTGGGTCGTTCCTTTTGATTGCTCAAGAGAAGGCCCGCTAAAGGATTCCTACAACTAAACAAAAATGGATCAACTTATGAGGTTCAAGGTTTTTGGTTCACCACAAGGGTGAAGAGCATACTCCCCTATCTCAAAGTATCTCCCAAACACGCCAAGAAGAGGTTCAATTACTCTTTTGCTTCCAAAATTCTAAGATGGGTCAAGATTTTCTGGTTCACCTCAAGGGTGAAGAGCATACTTCTCCTACCACCTCAAAATCTCTTCCACAAGATATTAATGTTCCTAAGAAAAGAAACAACTAGTAATTACCACACTTGAAATGAAATAAACAAACAAGCAAATTTTTTTTTTTGTATTTTTTGATTTTTATGCTTTTTGTGCAGCCCTACAAAAACTGTTAGTAGCCCTTTAGCATACAATTTTGGCAAAGTTTCAAGAAAGTGCACCTACAACCACAACTTGTTAGGCCCACAAGGTTAGCAAAATCCCAAAATCCAAATGAAATATGCAAGATTCTAAGTGAAATATGGAAGTTAATTCTGTCTAATTGCAGTAAATAAAAACAACAAACTAATTAAGTCTAGATTCGGCCAAAAAAGGTCACTGTTGGGTACAGGTGACACTGTAATTAGCAAAATTGTCACGCAACACTTCTCTGCATAACTGTGTGATAGTTTTAACTTGGGGTGACAGTGCACCTTATATTCAGGTGATAGAACTCATAAAATAGTGCGACACTTTCTATCAAATGGGGTGACACTTTTAAATGGTAAAGTGTCACACCGTTATACAAAGAACTATCGCATGACATTGGTAAAATGTTGCGCAACACTCTAAGATAGAAAAACTAGAGACCGATATTTAAGCTAAAAAATTGATGAAAAATTAACAGAAATGTAGAATATGAAGGACAAAATGCTAATGTTCTGCCCCACGGTGGGTGCCAAAAATGTACACACAAAAGTAGTGCACTTCTCTAAGTCATTACATCAAAGGAAATCCATGAAAGGGAAACCTTCAATAGCAACCTAGAGCTCTCTATGTATGGAGTTGCAAGATTTATAAAATTGCTCTCAGCTAGAGCTAGTAAACTTGTGACCTTGCTAGTCAACCACACAATGAGAGATTCCAAGCGAAGACAAGGGCAAGGATGCCAATATCTCCAAGAATAAAATAGAAATGCAATGCAATGAAAGCTAATCTAAGAATGAGGATGCAAGCTAAATGAGATTATGTGAGATTAATCTATAGCATAAAGGAATAATCTATACTATGTGAGATTAATCTATAGCATAAAGGAAATCTACACTATGAAAGCATAAATATGGAACTACTATGCAAGAATGGAATCTAAACTATGAAGTAATGAAGAACTCTAAGATGTAATGCAAAAATGATCTCCAAAAAGCTCCAAAGTCTTCAAGAATTCATGCAGCATAAAGTTAGCATAAAAATAAAAAAAAATGACCTAAAATGAAGAAGAGAGCTCTCCTTTTATAAGAAGTGAGAAAGAATGGACCATGGAGATTAAGATGAAAAAGATCTAATTAATGGTGGAGCTTGAAGGAGGAGAAATCCATGTGCACAAGTATCCTCCAATGGGAAAATAAGAGTTGACTTTTGTGTCCATATGAGACAAAAAGTACTTTTCTTCTTTTTATAAAATATGAATAATGCTTTATTTGTGCAACTTAGGATAAGAGGAAAAAGGGGGGCTTTTTATTCAATAAAAGAGGAGGAAATATTTATTTTAATTAAATAAAGACTTAGGATAAAATGGTTAGCCCAAGGAAAATAATCGAATAAATGATAACATAAAATTTGATCAAGGAAATTGATATAATTGAAAATGTTGATTTTTGAAAATATTGATTCAGGGATTTGATAAATTATTGAATGGGGGCCCAAAGTCTAGGGGACCATTTTAGGGTGCATACAAGTCCCATACATACCTACATCACCTTAGGTGGAGGTACTGATGTCACCCAATCTAGTGGATGAGGTTTCACCGACAACATTGCTTGACTGAACATTGTCATTGGATGCCTTTCTCCACATAGTGTTCCTGATTCTCATGATATTTGTGCAATAGTGTTTCCACTCTCAAATAAATGTCCTTCTTCTAGTGCTCAGTCTCTGCAATCCTTTCTTAGGTGACCAACCTTATGAAAATGCAAACATGCCATTCCAGTACTTGTCCAGATTCATGATTGTCCATCCCATCTTTTCCTATTGCAGTTTGTTGTAATGTGCCCATATCTACCACATGCAATACAGTTATCCCATGTGTTGTAATCCCAAACATAAGAATTATCTTGTCTCTTTTGTTGATAAGGCTTGCGTTGGATCTTCTGCTTTGGTATCTAGACTTGCTTCATTTTTGCCTTACATTCTCGTGTAATGTGTCCATGTACATTGCAAGTGTAACATAGTTTCTCCATGGTATGATTGTTAGAATTTTTATTCTTGTTATCTCTACACTCATAAGCTTGATGACCATTATTTCCACCATAGTAACAATAACCATTAAACTTAGGAATGACTAGAGGTTTACCTTGTGCTCTGCTTCTACACACATTAGAAGTATGCATGGGTTTGCCACAGTGATAGCATGTCAAACTTTAGGCCTTTGATTTTGATTGTTGTTGACTTGTTCAGCTTGTTGTGATGATTCTCCTTCACCGGTATAGCCTAATCCAACTTTGCTTCCATATCTTCTTTGATTAGTCAAAAAAGTCATCAATCCTTTTAGAACTTTCCTTAGCCAATTTCTTCATTTCATGGTGTTGTTGTTGAGTTTTCACTTCATTTCTTAGCTTTTCATTCTCTTCTTTGAGTAATCCTATATCTTCAAGTTTTCTTGACAGTTCACCATTAACTTGGTTGACTTCTTGATTCACAATCATCATTTGATTTGAGATTTCAAAATGGTGTTTGGTGAGTCTGTGTATCTCACTTTCTTTTGCTTGAAGTTGTTTAGTTATCTATCTTTCGTCTTCAATAGATAGATTCCTTTCTTTCTTAGCTTGTCTAGCATTGTTCATTACTTCTACCATTCTTACCATTTGAGATTCTTGACCAATTTACAGTGCTTTCACTTGTTTGGTTAAGTGAAGATTCTTTTCAGACAAGTCAGAGATTATACTTTCAGATCCATCAGAAATACTTCCTAAACTAGATCCAATGTGATCAAATACATCATCAATCTCTTCTTCATGGTAACCAATCTCATTTTTTAGAATAGCTAGGTTCTTCCTTTCAACCAGTAATTTATTCAATCCTTCCTTGGATTGCTTATACTACTCAACAAACATTTGCATTTGAATCTTTTGATTCTTTATGGTTTTATCTAACTTATACCTCTCCATGACTTAGATCTTTACCCTTTAGTGGTTAAAATTTCCAATAAGATAATTGTGCTTTGATACCAATTGTTGGATTGGAGAGATAGGGTACTAAAATGGGAGGGGTGAATTAGTGCCCACAAAAACTTTCACTCTTAACCTTTCAGATCTAAAACAACAAACAATAGTAACCTTCAACTCTAACTTGTATTCATTGCATGCATCATCCATTCATTTAACTATCAAAGGTAAATATCATGAAATCAATAAAATAATCAACACATAACATAAGTATTTTGGTAACACAGAAACCCTTGTTAGAAGGTAAAAAATGTGGTGGGGATGACACCCACAAATTCTTTACTACTGCAGATAGAAAATGTTTTCTTGTTAGGGCTACAAATGATGATCACTCTTGATGATCTTACCCTATTAGAAGTAACATGTTAGATCAATTAGATCTACCTAGTGATAGGATTTTAGCAACACTACTTGAGTGTGCACTTGGTTAAGAGATTTACAAAAAGACTGTTAGGTCTACTCTGCTAAGAGATTTTACCAAAACTCTATTACAATGATTAGAAAGTAATAGGTATCTATCTACTAATGACAACTCAACTTGTCTGATATAGATATATGAAGTACTAAATAGATATCACATTTTCTATGAAGATTCTTTACTTTGAACTGTTTGGTAGCCTTTGTCTGATTCTGTTCAATCTGAATAACTTTGAATACTATTATGCTCTATTTGATAACTATTGCTCATAAAGTTGGCTCATACTTCAAGAACTTCATTGCTTGTTCTTAACTCCTTGTCAAGCTTCTCTCTCACACAAATGAAAATAATATGAAATTACATTTATATAGAATACTACTTTGCCACTTAACAAAATTTAGGTTACAATGTCTTAGAGAAAACCCTAAGATCTACAGTGTACAAAAATAACCTAGATCTAGAAAATACATAAAGATCATCATTCCAATTAATGATGGAATCTTACAATAAATGATCCTCGATCTTGGTAAAACATTTTGTGATTCTATTGTAACCATTTGCATAGATAGATGTGCCATTCCTGATTCCTATGCCATTTTTTGTGATCCTTGGTAAATAGTGTATATACTGCTTGGTAATTACACTGGCACTCGGTGTTTACTGCTGCTCGGTATCAGTGTCTAATACTCAATAAAATTGTTATGTGCTTAGTTTGAAGACTTAATCGAATGGCTTGTATTTCTTGTAGTTACCAACTAGAGTAGCATAAGTAACCGACCGATGTCTTTGATACTAATGACAACCTTTAATGCACAAAAAGAGATAACAAACAAGGCTCAATCTTTGGGAGTCAGGGTTAGATTGCCCCAATACCCATTGATTAAATGATGACTGATACAGATTTAGGACTATCTCCAAAATGAAGCTTAGTCATCTGAGATCCAGGTTAGATTGCCCAATAATGGTCACAAAGAGTTTTTGAGAGCCATCTCTAGAATGAAGCTTGACTTTCAGGAATTAGGGTTAGATTGCCCCAATACCTAATTAGATTTTGAGAACCATCTATAGAATGAAGCTTGATTCTTGAGGATCCAAGTTAGAATTCTCAGATACCTAATAGATAGATGACAAGATGTGAGGCACAAAGATGCCCCTAGTGATGAGATGGCCCGAGTGATGAGGACTTTTGATTTAGATCAGATTGGTTTGAGATTGATTCAATAAGATTCAATGATGCAATCGTCTTGCCCCCTCAGGAGTGAAATCAAAAGATGACACGTCAAAAAGATGATTGGTAGAAAAAAGGTTGTAGATATAGAACTCATAACAGATCGCGAAAGAATTAAGAAGCTACATAAGAGATTTGGAGTGATTTGGAGGTCTTATTAACCAAGTTTGACCATAATTGACCAAAATTAACTAGAGTTGACTTTTGATGAAAAAGATGAAGGAGCTAAGAAAATGATGATGAGATAAGATTTCAGTAAGAAAAGGACACCAGAAGGTCGACTAAACAAGCGTTCTATCACGTTGATCCTAGAAATTTAAAACATGATTTTGAGCTATCTAGAGATGTCAAATTTTGATTTTAATCTTGAAAATGGATTCAAAGCAGTCAATTTAGACAAGGGTGAAGTTTTTGTGTAAAACGGAGTACTTTTGAAAATTAGGTCAAAACCTATATAAGGCTCAGAGGGGTCATTTTCAATTCATTTTTCACTTTCATCTTTTAGCGATTTAGAGAGGTCAGAGTGAAATGGAGAGTGTACCAGTGAGATCACATTGATTCAAGCACTCCTGATGACACAATCGACCAATGGAGTACGATCCACCTATGAGTAGTCGATAAACTAGCTTGCATTTTAAATTTTTACCACTTTCTAGGAGATATAGGTCAGATTTAATGCTTTTTAGGACTCATCCTACCAAATTTCACGCGAGGAAGAAATTTCTTCATGTAGGCCAAAAGCGTGTCTCGTGCGAGGAAAGACCCAAAGAGGGCCATTGAGGCCGAGCGAGAAACCTCCCTCAGTGAGGATTTCTCACGCGAATAGAGATAAAGTCTCGCATGGCTGTGAAATCTCACATGAGGATCCTACTTCCTTGCGTAGGAAATTATTGCAGAGGTTTTAAAGTGTTTGCCCAAATTGTATCAAAATTGCATAAGTTTAGCCAAGTAGAGTGTTTGATAGGCATGCTTAGGATAGACGTATAGTTTCAATTATTGTTTTGCTTTGAAAAACCATTATGATTGAGATATTGATCAAGTGTTGTCACTTGCATTATAGGTTGACTTCTTGAACATCATGTTTCAATCCTAGCACCCAGTTGTAGGGGAGCTAGTGTAGTGGCTAGATGACGTAGAGGGGGCACATATTGATGGATTGGGCATGTGTTATCTACGTGATATACCTGACATCCAGGTAAATCATAGATTACTAGGTGCACTAGTTGAGCATTTCCACTCGGAGATGCACACTTTTCACTTGCCATAGGGGAAGATGACAGTGACCCCAAAGGACATTTATAGGATATTGAGAGTACCATTCTATGGCCCCCATGTAGACTATGATGTCTAGATGAGGGCAGGTACTTTGGCACTTAGAGCCATATTTCAGGATGAGTTGGTGATGGGTTTGGCCATCACATGGGACAATTTGGTTGGGTAGTATGGAGTAGGGCATAGATTGGTGATTGTACTAGAAGCATTCTTGGGTTGCTATCTGATGTTGAATCAAGGACATCACGGTCTAGAGTGCGGCTAGGGGTGTATGCTACAAAGGATGTTGGATTGGCCCACCATGAGATTCAGATGTGGTCACTGTATGCTGGCCCAGATGTATCATGAGATGCTTGAGATCATGTATCGGGGTTCTTGGACTATGGCTGCAGGAGTTTTTATTCTTTAGATATGGGCCTGGGAGCATCTCCTTGTATGTAGGCCAGTGTTTTATGATACCAGGCAGCCCTTGGAGCCATATATATACAGGTATGCCAGAATGATGACCCAACCAATATTGGGTAAGATAGAGCAGTGGCGGGCATAGATTGATGACATGATAACAGTGATATGGAGACTATGGGTAAGCACACAGGTATGGGATGATGTCTAGCATGAGCTTCCACATATGTTTTTCTCACATCCTCTGATTGGGCATACTATTAGCATCATTGAGAGATTTCCTCTATCATGGGTCTTACGGTAGTTTGGGAGGCCACAGGATGTCTCCCAGGAGTATTGTACCTATGCCCACTTTGCTGATGAGGTGAAGAAGGGTTGGAAACTAAGGCTAGATCAGGGATGCTGCATGATCAAGGCATGAGTACCACCAGCTCGATGGGATTATCTGGCAGGTGTGACAGATGCAGGGGTGATACTGGCATACATGGATCACATATTAGCACATCCCTATCCCTAATTCATAGATCTTATTGGCATGGGCCAAAAGGCATAGCAGGTATTACAAAAATAGGTAGCACATCCACCACCACAATAGTAGGTAGCTCAATAATAGGTACCATAGTAGTAGCAAGTACCCTAATATAGGACTAGGCAGGCAACTATTCTACTAAGATAGATGGGTAAAAATTCTGGTATAGGGAGCAGCGGTGCATAGGATAGATCCACTAGATAGAGGATAGGGGACACAACACAATGACAACCTCTCAATAAGGAGGCACAGGTTGAGGATGCAGCCATGATGGATCAAGTTGCATAGGGTCCACCTGCTGGAGGTCAGGTCACGCAGTTGTAGGAGTTATTATGGAGGACCCGAGATAGGTTGCAACAGTTGCAGCTGGAGGCTACTGATTTTCATATGTAGGTAATCATGCAGGAGACTCAAGTGGAAAAGAGTGATCGAGAGATCTGAGAGCTGTGGGAGGCATTGGCTAGATCTCAGCTAGAGACTTGGTATGAGGCTGCATAGGTAGCATATTATTATGCAGCTTATGTTGGTGTTGTTCCAGATCTAGTGGAGTAGGTTCCATAGTTTTTAGAGTATGTTGGGGCACGTGCAATTCCATAGGGACCTTTGCCATAGGGACCACCATAGCAAGACATGCCACTTCCCCAACCTCCTCTAGGTGGTGATGGTCAGAGCTAGTTAGGATCATTGATGATGTATTGTAGCCCATTTTTATAGACTATGCTCGAGTACCACCATATATATATATATATATATATATATATATATATATATATATATATATATATATATATATATATATGTATGTATGTATATATGAGCTCATCTTTTGGTATCATTATACATGTTATGTATTGCTTTGGATGTTTATGCTTTATGAGATGTTTTCTATAAGATGAATGTATGGATAGATATGAGATGTATATGGTTTCTTTTATGAATATGCAAATGAATATGCACATGTTTTATTGATATATATGTATGCAATGTATGATTTAGTTTATGCTTATGATAGATGTACATGTATATGAATATGTAGGTGTAGAATGTATGCATATGAGTTTATGATAATGCACTTTGTGAATGCAATGGAAATACAATGTACATGGTACTAATCATCTCGTGCAAGATATTGTGATACATTACAGGTACTAACCAAAATAATGTTTGAAGATCGAGAGCGAGGATTAGACACTTGTGCAGCCAAGATGAACCCAAGACATAAGATAAGAACCCTCAACAAATAAATTTAGAAGAGTACCATGAAGTGAGCATCAAACTATCACTATGTAGGCCTAGAATGAAAATGCAAGCCTAAGCTAAATGCAATCCCTAGGACTTGGTTGTTGGACCCATTAGAAATTTATCATCATAGAGTTTTTAGTATCAAGCAATTGTAGAATGTCATATAACCCTCACTGACATTGCAATCATGAGAATATGAATATGACATTAGTCTTAGATTTGTCAGAATGAGGTGTAAGCATTAAGGCACAAGCAGCCAGAATGACCTGAACACCTATTCCTTTTGATTTAGAAAGCTAACATAAACATCAAAGCACAGTTGCTAGAATGACTTGAATGTTCCTTGTGTATAGAAACACTAGACACGTGAGAGTTCCTCCTTTTGCTAAGTGAATGGTAAGCATATCAAAGGTGCTCATAGTGACCCTTACGTTCACTTTGCAGGACTAGCATTTGCAATTTCACTTGTAGCAAAAAGAAGTCACTCAAACAAACAAGGAGAAGAACCAACCTCACCAAAGTTTTCATATAAAAGGAGTCAAAGTGCACAAGGCCATCCAATAGGAGATGTAGGCTCTCATAGTGGACACCCCTCTTATATGGATCCTTTGGATCATTGGAACTAAACCAGCAAATAGAAAGAAAATAAAAGATCATGTTGCTAGTTCTCGCTTCTCTTGGTCAAGATAGACATCTTTGAGTTGGCCAGGGAGGAATGATAAAGAAAAAGAACAAGAACACAAAAGAAAATCTCAAAACGCTTCAAAAAGTTTATAATCTTGTTTTCTATTTCAGTTTTAGTTTAAGCGGATTGATGTCAAATCAGAAGTATATAGCATGAGAAGTCTCAATAGGATGGAGACAGTAGGTGATGTAGTGAGAACCACTGGTGATTGACATGAGAGATAGTCTCAAGGAAAGATCAGAGTGCTAACAAAGTATCAGCAGGCATACACAGTGAGAAATGCTGGTGACTGATACAAGAGAGATCCTAAAGGAGAGAAATCTGAGAGGGAATGAAACATCAACAAGAAAACACAGTGAGAACCACTGGTAATTGATGTACGAGAGATCCTCAAGAAGAGAGATCTGAGAACTAAGCATCAGTAGGTAGACGCAATGAGAAACACTAATGACCGATGTGAGGAAGCTCCTCTAAAAGTGATAGGACAATGCCCCCTAGACCAGGAAGATTCCCCCAAGTGTGACCAGTTTCAATCCATGTAGAGTCAAGCATAATCTTGAAGATAATTGAGAGCAATTGCATAAGCTAGAAAACTAAAGCAGGAAACAAACTAAAGCAGGAAAGACAGGAAAGCTAAAAAATAGGAAAGATGGGAAAGCAAACTAAAGTAGGAAAGAAAGGAATAGATGCACGAAGCCAAGCGGTGCTGCAATAGGTAGGCATTGGGGAACAAGAGGTGCCTATTTACCAGGTTTTCACCATCTTGGCAAACATTCTATTTTTGCTACCATGACGCTTATTTGCCAGGTTTTCATCAATGGCACATTTTTCTTTTTTTCAATTTTTTTGTACTTTTCTTTTTTCTTTTTTTTTTGTATTTTTTGTATTTTTGATTTTTTTAAATTTTTAAATTTTTGATTTTTTTGTATTTTTGTATTTTTCAATTTTTTTATATTATCAGGGTGCCTGCTTACCAAGTTTTCACTAAGATGATCATTTTTCTCAGGACATTTTGCAATTTTTAAGATTTTTTCAGAATTGAGTATGTACAGGAGCATGCAAAAGATGTCTTAGTTGTAGAACCGCTTTAGGTGCAGAGCATTGATCAGCTCTTTGAGTTGTTCTCCTTCAGTAGTAGAGAGTTGGTATGCACCAGACCCAAATGCTACAGTGATAATGTACAGACCAAGCTAGTTTGGTTCAAACTTTCCTTTCTGGATCCACTCCTATTGATTCTTGGTGTTTTCTCTTAGGATGAGATCGTTCACTTGGAAATCCCTTGGTCTAATCTTCTTATTGTAGCTCTTAGAAATTATTTTTTGGTATGCTCTGAGATGATTCAATGCCACTTGCCAATGTCCATCCAGTAACTCTAGCTCTTGTAGCTGAGATATTCTAATGTCTTCATTAGTAATGAGGCCCTTCAAAGAGATTCACAATGTAGGAATATTGACCCCAATAGGCAACACAAATTCCACCCCATACACCAAAGAAAAGTGTCTCACCCATGTTGGTATTTGAATGCTTATTCTATAGGCCCATAAAGTTGGATTAATCTGGAGGTGCCAATCTCTACTAGATTTGTGAACTGTGCAATGTTGGATCTTAAGGATCATCTTGTTGGATACTTCTGCCTATCCATTACCCTCGGGATAATAGATGGAAGACTAGTAATGAATAATTTTGAACTTAGTGCATAATTCCTTCAGATCCTTGTTCTTGAACTATGCCTCGTTGTCAGTGATTATTGAGGAGGGTACACCATATCTATAGATGATGTAATTTAGTATAAACCTAGCTACAGACTTGCCATCAGCTATGGTCAAAGGCACTACCTCGACCCATTTAGAAAAATAATCTATGGCAGTGATAATGAACTTGTCTCCTCTAGAGGAAGATGGATGAATCTAACCCACCAAATCAGAGGCCCATTGCTGGAATGACCAAAAACTAATGAAGGGAATGAGCTCCTTGGCAAGAACGTGAATCAGATTTCCATGGAACTGACACTAGAAGATTTGGCATATTGTGTAGCCTCTTTTTCCAAATTTGGCCACTAGTAACCAGCTCTAATAAGTTTACGAGTCAATGTTAGGCTACTCAAATGAGAACCACAAATGCCTTCATGCACCTCAGCTAACACATGTTTGGACTCATTAGGCTCTAAATAGCTAAGGAGGGTACCGTCTAGACCTCACCTATATAAGTGGTTAGTGAAAATGACATAGCATGAAGCACTATGAATTAGGTGGCATTTTTAATTCTGGGTGTAAGTGTTTGGAATAATCTGGTCCTTGAGGTAGGAGTAGATATGATGGTAGCATGATGAATCATGTCCAATGACTGAATAGATCATCCTAGATTTAGGGGTATTGAATGCTGGGTAGCGTAATGTCTCCACTAGGAACTCATGTCTAAAGTCATTTTTTGGCATCTATAGCATAGAGGCAAGAGTATCCATGGCATCAACTACTTTGTTATCTGCTCTTGGAATCTACTGGAAAGTGATATGTGCAAAGCACTTTTTTAGATCATTGACCATCCATTTATAAGGCACCAAATTATCATCTTTTGTCTGATAGATGTCATTAACCTGATTGATGACCAATTATGAGTCTCCAAAGAGCTTAAGTTTATCCACATGTCATTCAAAAACTATCTTCATTCCATTGATGAGGGCTTCATACTCAACAATATTATTTGTGCAAGGAAACAACATCTTATATGCCTTTGGTAAAGAGTATATTTGTGAATGACCCATCAAAGAACATATGTGATGTTTGATGTGTAAGAAGCATTATGGATGCATCTGGAAACTCAATGTTCAATGGTTAATGATCCTTGATAGGAGCTTCTACCAATTGATCTACATTTGCTTGTCCTTTGATGGCCTTTTTGTCTACATACTCAATGTCAAACTCACTGAGTATCATGACCCATTTTGCCAGTCTATCCATAAGGGTAGATTTTCTGAGTAAGTACATTAATGGATCAATCTTAACAATGAGTCTTATAGTGTGAGCAAGCATATAGTGTCACAGCTTTTGTGAAGCAAACACCACTGCTAGGCAAGCTTTTTCAATGACTGAATAATTTTCTTCATATGAAACTAGTGTTTTGTTGATGTAGTAGATGGCTCATTCTTTGTTATTATGATCTTCTTGAGCCAACAGGGCACCAAGAGATGTATCTGTAGCTGAGATATAAAGGATGAGTGGCTTCCCATGAATAGGAGGCATCAAAATTGGTTTATTTGTAAAATATTGTTTGATCTATGTAAGCCCTTTGTCACAGTCTTCATTCCACTCATAAGTCACACCTTTATGTAGAGTCTTGGTGAATGGTTGTGACTTATTGACTAGTTGTGCAATGAAGTGCTGAATGGATTGTAGTCTAACCTAAAGTCCTCTCATCTAACTGATGTTCTTTGGCGGAGGAATTTCCATGATAGCTTGAACTTTCTCAAGATCTACCTCTATACCTTTATCAGATATAATATAACCCAATAGATTTCCAGAAGTGACACCAAATGCATACCTTTTTGGGTTGAGCCTTAGAATGAATTGTTCCATTTGATCTAGTATAGGACCTAGATCTATAAGATGTGTCTTCCGCTGCATGATTTTAGCCAAAGTGTCATCTACATAGTCTTCCATTGTTTTGTGCATCATGTCACGAAAAATAGTGGTTACAACCCTTTGATATGTAGCTCCAACATTCTTAAGTTCGAAGGGCATGACATTGTAGCAGAATTTCCCCAAGCACATGTGAAGGCAGTCTTTTCTTATATCTTCTAGTGCGATCTTTTTTTGATTATAACCAGAGAAACTATCTATTAGAGAGTACATTTCAGAGCCTGTCGTCATATCCACAATCATGTTGATGTTGGGTAACAGGAAGTCATCTTTGGGACATGCTTTATTTAGGTCCTAGAAGTATGTGTAGACTCGAATGGATTTATCATGCTTAGTGACTAGAACAATATTGGAAATTCATTCTGCATAGTCAATGGCTCTGATGAAACTAACTTTGAGAAGTTTTTCTAACTCAGCCTTGACTAAGAGTGCCACGTGTGGATGCATCTAATAAAGCTTTTATTTGACAGGCTTAATGCTTAGTACAATAGACATATGATGCATGATTAGATTATGATCCAATCTAGGCATATCAGAGTAGGTCCATGGAAAATTGACTCTCTTGCTTCAAAAGAAACTGGTGAAATTTTCTTTCTCTTCTGTGGATACTGACTATGCCAAATGGATAATATGAGGTGCAACTTCTGTACCCAAGTTTACTGGTTGGGTTGGCTTGATCAAAACTGATGATCTTTCTTGAAACTGACTAGGAAGTGTATCAAGTATCTCATCCTTGGGTTCCTCAGAGAGGTTTTCACCCTTAGATATGTCTTTTTTTTAAAACTTTTTTCAGATCGGACAATGCCACAATGTGGTTTTCACCATTAGAGTGCCTATTCTTTTTCTTTTAATTTTGTGATTGAGATACTTGATATAAGCTTCAATCATGTTGACACTATCTTCACTAGTGGAGAACATTATAGGTTCGACAGCATTGAGGTAACAAGCAAGAGTATAGTCATTCTAGAACATAAGGACTTCACTAGATGGAGAGGGAGAGTTTCAGTTGATGAGCTCAGGATGGCTGAGTGAAAGAGAAGTGGCTAGTTCAAGTGTGTTCACAATATAGTCATCAAAAGTGTGGACAAGCAAGTTGAGACCTAAAGAAATCTCATCTAGAGGTGTGTTTGATTCCTCTCAAGATGTCACAGTGGAAGTAGAGGGAATGTTAAGATTAGTGGAATCACACTTGATCATCCTAACACTAGACCCTTCACCTACTTCGAGAATTTTTTCATACACATGAACAACATCTATATCTTTATGAAAAGTTGCATCAGAAAAAGAATCAAACTCATACTCATGTGAATCAGTGACATTTGATATAGGAATTCTATCAACACTGGTTGTACCATCTGACTCATTCTCATCTCTTATAGTATTAATGGTTTCCTAGTTTTGTTATTTCTTGAGCTATTCTTGAAAGGATGGTGGCATGTACAACTCACCTGCATAATTAGGATTAGTAGTTTGGATTTCTATCAACTGCTCATATGTCAGTGGGGTGGCCAAGGTTGTGTCATTAGAATCACTGTAAGTTTCTATCGTATTGACACGTGGTACAAAATCATCTAGTTCTGCAAGGATTTTAGCAAAATATGGAGGAATAGGATAGGGAAAGACATCCTCGTGAGAGCTGTCCTCTGGGTTTGCAACTATGGTAGTGTCTTCAAATTTTGGCTAGCATTCTAGTTCTACTATAAATCTATTGATCCCTAAATAAAATGGGATTTTCTTAAAGCCCAGACTTGTAGTGTCCTTGGTTTGATGACTTGTGGCTTCAATTGGTTCAAGTAATCCATTGTCATTCAACCCTATAGGGCCACTTCCTTTATAACCAAAATGCTTCATAATTTTGAAGGCTTCACTGTATGGTTCTTGTTCTAAGTCATGAGCAGGAGTGATTTGTTCAAATGTGTCCTTTTATTTGTAAAGCCAAGTTGTAATAGCTCTATCCTCATCCTCATCTTCTAGTAGTGTTGTGGCCTCTACAAAGGCACCATCATAGACTATTTGAGGAGAACTGGCAGAGGGTTTATTGATCTTAGAGGGTCTCCCATAGGAATGTAGAGATGGAGGCAAAGCTGATAATGATAACACAAGTTCAATCTGATATCCCCCCATGCATGTATCTTTGAGCTTCAGAGTCTGTTCCATTTCTTTGATTTTGGCATCGTAGAATTCCATAGATTCTCTATTAGTTGTGACAAATCTATCTGCAGATTGTGTGAGTGTATTGGAAGAATAGTTTGTATTGGTGGGAACTGTCACTTCTACTTTGTGGAACAAGAATTTGATACATTGATGGTATGTAGATGGGACTGCCTACATTTCATGAATCTACGATCTTCCCAATAGTATATTATATGCAAGGGGAATGTCTAGAACATGGAAGATGACATTCCACTCTACAGGTCCAACTCAGATTGGCAGTACAACTACACCTTTGGATTTTCATTCCTCTTCATCATATGCCTTGGTGGTGATTTTCTTGTGGGCATCTATGCAGTCTTCATCATAGCCTAATTGGGTGATTAGCTTAGAGGAGAAAATATTAAGGCTAGCACCATTGTCAATGAGGATGCAAAGGATGCACTTTGGGCCTATCATGACTTCAATATGCAGAGGAGCATTGTGCAGATGGCTTAGCAAATGGTCATCTTCTTCAGAGAAAGATAGATAATGAGTTGAGGTCAGGTGAACCACCATGGATTGAAACTGATCAAGATCCAAATCTTTTGGGACATTTTCCTCAGTGAGGGCTTTATCCAAAATCTACCAATGAGCAGGTGAGATCTTCAACAGCTCAAAGATAGTGATCTGAGCATGGGTACATTGCAACTAGTCTAGGATGTTGTAATTAGAAGTGATAGGCATGGGGACCAATTTTGAGTTCTTGTTCATGGGGCCAACAACAACTTTATCTGCAGGTTGCTTCAGTGCAGATGTAGAAGGGTTAGGACCCTTAATGGTGATCTTCACACAAGATCGGCTAAAAACATTCACACAATCTTGAGATTTTTATGGTTTGGAAGAATGAGCCATATGGCCTCGCAAGAAAAACAAAGTCTTAGGCTTAGGAGCATCCTCGCTCCCTTTGATAGTGATCACATCATAATATTCAACCTCAATAGGTTCAATCATATTAATGACATTGTCATTGATAGTGTATGTGTAGTTGGCATAACATTGGCATTCTTGGTCTTGGAAGATTCACCCTTCTTGTGAGGAGGAAATGGGTCTTTGAATGCCTGATGATCCAAGTTCTTATTATGACCACTCACAAAAATATCCCCATTGTCGATGAAATATTGGATCTTATGTCTAAGCTAAATGCAGCCAGAAGTTTTATGGCCCTTGTTTTGATGGTAATCATAGTATGCAGTTTCATTCCACTAAGCAGACCATGGTTGAGGATCATAAGGATGTAAATTTTCTAGAGGGGCTAGTATCTGGTTTTGCATGATAGTCTTGTAAAACATGTTGAGGGGTTCACCCAAGGGAGTAAACTCACGTTTGGGTCAAGGGGCCCAAGGATTGTTTTTGGAAAATCTCAAAGGTTGCTGAGTATTTGTCAAAGCCTTTTCAATAGCTTTGGCCACTTGTAAACTGGAGGTAAGGTTGAAAATAGACTTTGAAGGTTTTGGGGTCACACTGTTAACAAAACCATCATTTACAACATCTCTATTTTTGTTGACAAACTTACCTTTGTCTTTGTTCAAGGAGGAAGACCCCTATTTGTTATCCTTGTTCAAAGTCAACTCTCCTTTCTTGACCATAAATGCTTCCATCCTCATAGCTTATTTAATCATATTATCAAAAGTTAGGGGGCCTTGTAGTTGTACTTGATATCCAAAATTAGGGACAAGATTATCTAAGAAGATATCAAGTTTTTCAGACTCAGGTAGTTTGCGAGGATATTTTGTACAAAGTTGTCTCCATCTCTAGAGAAATTTAAAGAAAGGTTCCCCTTGTTGCCATTTTAGATTACAAAGATCTCAGATATTGACTGGGTTTTGGATATTGTGTGAATAGTGTTGGAGGAACAAATTAGAAATTTTGTCAAAAGTCTTGATACCAGTGGGTAGTCGAGAGAACCACTCCATAGTTGACCCACCCAAACTACGTAGAAAGAGATGCATGAGGTAAGTCTGATCATGTATAAACTCCATAGATAGAGCACCAAACTCCCTTAAGTGATCTTGGGGATTAGTAGTACCCATGTTTTTATTATATTTGGGAACCTCTACACCTTTAGGAAAAGGTGGCATGCGAAGAATTTAATCAAAGGGGAAAGGACAGATGTTTTCTAGTGTGAACTGTTGTGCTGGTTTATACTTATCTTTCACAAGTTGACTGATTTGGTCTTGCATGTCTTAGACCATCTTTTGTAGTTTAGCTATCTTAGTCTCTTCTTCTTTGGCCACAAGTGTCTCCACTTTGAAGTCTAGAGGTAACTTGGCCCCTTGTTTGGCCAGTTCTAGAAAGTATTTCTTCTTCTCTTCTACAAGGAGAATTTCCATCATCTTCAGAAGACTCTTGTTAGCTTTCACAACATCTATTTCATTTTGGGTTATCTTCTCATCGTCATTACCAAGAATTTAAAAAATGCTTGGGGGTTGATCTTGATTCTGGTCATTTTGAGAGTGATAGTGATATTATTGTTGGTCATTTTGAGATTTGTTTTGGAAGTGGTACTAATTTTGATCATTTCGAGATTGATCATGACATTGGTCATTTTGAGATTGATCATGAATTTTGTTGTATTCACCCTCTTGGAAGTCGAATGGGTCTTCCATCTTGTTAATGAGAGATTGTGTAGCATGTACAAATTCAACAAGAGTGTGCATAGTATGCCAAGAGGTCATGGCAATAGATTCAATATGGTCAATAGGATCAATAGGGTCAATAGGGTCAATAGGGTCAAAAGGGTCAATAGGTTTGATAGTGTCAATAGGGCTAGTTCGAGAAAGTGACCTTTCAAAGTTTTGATGATCTTTGAGCAATGGGTTATGTTGTTCTTGAAACAATAAGTCAGGCTATCCTTGAAACAAAAAATTGTAATGCTCTTGGAACACTAGATTCTAATTTGGACTGATATTTATGTAGAACGAGCGTCTGACATGAGGTCGACTGATAGGAGATAAGGATCAAGGTGGGTTTTCCTTTGATGCACCTGATGACGAGGAATGTAAGGATCCCTCAAAGCACTCAGATTGTGTGATAGGTTTGGAATGACCTCTTCCTTGATTGAGAGGTCTACCTCTACCTTGTCTAGTACCACATATGGGGAACACGTTGCCACTTCTAGTCATAATAGTCATAGAAGAAGATTATGTAATGAGAGAGGACTTAGGATTATGCTCAGAACTCTATCTCTAGGAGAGCAAAAAAGAGAGGTGAAAGTGAAATACACACAGCATGAATTGTCAAGAGTAAGGCTAGAACAACCAAGATGTGATTATCATGTCACAAGGTACAAAAGCACAGTAGGAAAGGATAGACAATAGAGAGACAATGTGAGCTTAAGAAATAATTGATCATTTCTCAATATGAGACACCTAGTTTCAGGTAGTGGACAACATGAGAATGAGCAAATAGACCCCAGGCAAAAATTATATTAGGTAGAAAACTGACCAATCAACGGGAATTAGCTCATTGTTTTGAAAATCAGGGGACAGTCTCACATGAAGAAATGAAATATCTTACAAAGAAATGCTAAACTACGTGCGAAGATGTATTGTCTCACTCGAGGAAATGCATGGGATCTTGAAATCTCATGCGGGAAAAGACCAGGGTTCGACAGATTGACATAGTTTTTGAGACAAAATTAGATTTTTGGGACACAACATGAACTGTTCTATGGCAGAATGTCAAATCTTTGGACTGATTTAGGAGAGTTTAAATTAGCAAATCTCAGTTTGGATGTTGAAACCAATCATTTACAAGCATACATTTTGGACCAAGTAATAGTGATGCAATCAGTAATTGCAATAGCTCTACCGAGGACAAAGCAACTCGGAAGAATAATGGGAGTCTTTGAAAAGTTTGATCATGTTGGATAGTTTAAAACCCAAAACAAACACTCAATTATCCCTACAAAAAAAATGGTAGAGAAGACCAAATTTGTGCCTCACAACTTATGTGCATGCATTTACCTCACACAAATTGTGTCACCCCCTAGAGGGCACCCGTGTTTTTGGTGTTTCCAAGGACTCAATAATATATGTTCAAAGGTTACCCTTGAAGTAGGGGCCAGTGTGATATACCACCTTCAAACATCCAGGTGCATGCCTATGGTGAGAATCTAGGGGAGAGATTCTTCCCCCTCCTTGGTCAAAGATTATGTCTCCTTTCAGAGGTGACCCAGGTAGGAAACTAAATAAGAAAGTGTTTAATGGGCTTTCATTCACATTAGCTTTTGATGCCCCTGTTACAAGACTAGGGCCTCGCAGCCACACCAAAACCTAAAATTTGTACACCCCCACAAGCAGGGCTAGGAGTAGTGCTACTTAGTACAACAGATAGAGCTTTCTTAAGATGATAGTCATGAATCAAGAGAAAGAAGTTAACATGTCTTTGGAGTCTTTAGACTCAAAAAACCTACTTTATTATACTAAGGTGGAATCACCGGCAATAGGTGTGTACTCACTTGGGTCATTCCCAGAGGTTCACCAGTAGGCCCTCTAAAGGTGAAACAAACTTGGCTTGGATTCATGGGTCAAATTTTCTAACTCTCTCAAAGAGAGAAGATCATACTTCTCTACCCCTTCACCTTACCCAAACACACCAGACATGTCTATCACCGAGCTAACTCCTCTTTAACCAATCTACAAGCTTTTGGGTTTCTGATTCTCTCAAAGAGAGAAGAGCATAATCCCCTAACAAATAGATGTGCTAAAGATTTGTTACCTTTCCTTGCTTCCCCAGGTATCTATCATGCTAGCAAAATTTGGGTCTTGAATTCATCCATGGGCATCACTTCCATGTAATAAAGAGCCTATTACCCTATCATGTTATCAAGACCCTTAAGAAATCTTCACAAGGCCCTAATTATACTATGTGAATAAAGCGGTAAAAAATAGAATGTTTTGAAATGTCTTTGACAAATGTCCTGCAAGAAAACCATCGGTAAGTTTATAGTCTTTGTCAAACATCCTGCAGCCCACTATTATACTGTAGTAGAAAATAGAGATATTAAAATCATAGCAAAAAATGATTTGTCAGAAAATAACAATAGGAAAAGTACATGAAACTGAAAAATTTTAAAACTCTGATGGCAAGTTTTGTGTGAGAAAATGCCTGGCTTCATGTGAGAAAATACAAGAACCTACGTGAGATAGTGCTTTTTCCACACAAGAGAGTGTTAATGAAGGCACAACTTCACATGGCACAGTGAGAATCTTCATGCGAGATTTCCATAAATAGTCATACGGCCGTATGGATAGAGTATTAAATGCTAACAAAAAATCTAAAAAGAATGAGGCTAGAAATGAATTTTCTACCCCACGGTGGGTGCCAAAATGTTCACAACTGAATGTGGACCTCTAATTCAGCCATAGACTTCAACATGGTCATTGCTCATAAGCGAATTATGAAAAATTAATATGAATTATTCACTTCACATACATACATGAATCGACCTGTTACCTCTTATTTAGATGAGGTTTTGAATCACTCTCAAAATTGAGAGCCCAACAACCATAGACCAAGCTCTAAAATGGAGAATTTAAATGCTAAGAAAATGATTGGAATGGAAATTAAGATAAAATGATATTGCAAATTAAGATAAGAACTTGTAAGAAGAATGATTATTATTCTAAGAGCATGATAAAACAAACTACATTAAGAATTGAAATTGCATCATAATCTAAGAATGAAATTAATCTAATTATGCAATGTAAAAGTAGCTTTGAATGCAAGAGTGAGACAATAATTTGATAGAATTTTGATGCTAAAAAATTTTCTCCTCAAATAAGGAATGAGAAGGTTCTAATATAGAAGAGCCCAGATGGAGATTGAAGAGTTTCTTGCAAAGAAACAGTCGACTCTTCATTTCCTTGGTGGGAGGTGAAACAAATTGTAGAGATTATTTAATAAAAATAAATGAAATATTACCACATGGATGACTTATCAAATTTATTTGAATAATTAAATTCAAAGGAGGGTATTTCATTTAAAGAACTAAATAATTATTAATTCCTTTTGATGTGTATTAGCTAAAGGGGGTGGAGTTAACTTAATTAAAGTGTTAGAACTTTGTAATTAAATTAATTAATCATAGGGATTATTTAGCCAATAAATGTCGATATTTAGGAATTAAATATAGTATTTGATTAATACAAATTTAGGGTTTTTTTGCATTTGACATCAAGTCAAATAAAGTCAATTAGGAGACATAATTTCCTAGTACAATAGGACTTTGGTGATGTAGAAATTTGAAGGAATACACCAAAATTGATTAAGATTTCAAGGTGCCAATTTTGGGGTATTACAATTATTGGGATGATGTGAAAAGGAGGTTCATAGATTTTGGGGAGGCATATCACATGGTTAGATATTTTCTAGGTATGATTGTAATTGTATTTCCTCAGTCAATAAATATCTTTTGTAAAAGTGTCACATGAGCTATTTATTTTTAGTTTGTGTTTGATGTGGTCATCCTTATCTCAAAATAGTTTCCAAAGGCTGCAAGATTTATGATGTCTGAGTTCTAAGCGGTGGAAAATTAATGTTTGTTTCCTTTCTTAACATTCAAAGATGGATTCTTAGTTATTTTTGTCTCAAGTTTGTTCTTTCTTGTTGATTTTACAAATATTACAGAGATTTTTGATGGATCCATTGTATCTTCTCAGTTGAGGAAAGATTTTTTCTTGGGAACCAAATCAGGTTTTATAGCTGTGTAGTCAGAAATATTTCCACTTTTCTTGAGTTTGTATCAATGCTTATATAGAGGGTGGGTAGAAATGTGTTTATAAAGAGAAAATTACTACAATACCATTAGATTGTCTCTCTTCTAATTTAGGGATATCATATTTACCCTTCAATAACATAATTGTAGTTCCAATAAAATATTTAGAGCATCCATTTTTAGGTTTGGTTCTAGGGAATCATCTATATGAGATTTTTTCATGTGATGATGGATGTATGGAGAAGGACATCCACCAGGTTATAGGATTAAATGTGGTGGTCCCAAATGCTTGTTGCATCATTTTTCTATCTTAGGTACTAATGGTATTCATTTCACATGCATTTGATTTAATTCAGGATCAAGGTGTTATGGAAAATATAGGTGTCATATATGTGTAAAAAGAGTTCTTGGAATATTTTCATCTTGGTGCAACTCTAGGAAAATATGATCTCTTTGATAGTAACACACTAGTTGGTGGATTATTCCCTTCCAAGAATTGAAGGAAATAATGATAATGGAAATTTTTTTGATTGTAGGAAAAAATAGGTTTTTAGGGGACTCAAAACCCCTTACAAGTTAACCAAGAAAGATAACAACATTAAGTTATCTGAAAAGAAACAAGACTGGAAACAAGTCCGCTAGACCCTAAACCAGCAAAACAAAAAAAAAACCAAAAATCAGAGACCCTATCCAGCAGCCAAGAAACCAAACCCAAAAAACTAAGAGAGCATAGAAATAGGGGAGTAGGAGGACCTAGGAAAACTCCAGACGAGTTCCCTCTGCTTCTTTCTTAGCCTCCAAAATCTTCTTGATGGTCACGTTGAAATCAGAAAGCTCGAGGATCATGTCCTGAATCTTCTTCCTTTTAGCAAACCATATACATTTTCCAGGGCTAGCATCATCTACATCCTCATTTTCATAATCAAGCTTCTTAGTAGGGGAACCAACATCCAATTCCATCTTGATTGTCATGAAACACTCCATCGCCAAACCCACAAATAGGTTATTGTCCAGCATGTGCTTCTTCAGAGTCTTCTCTAGATTATCAATTTTAACCTGCATATCCTTCATTTTTTTCTCAACCTCATTGACCTTATTCATAGACCTCCCCTCTGAAACCATAGCCAAACTCCCCTATAGAAGATCAACCTCGGCAGTGAGAGAGAAGACTTTCAAGTTGAAGCTTTTGATTTCTTGGAAAATCCATTTCACCAAGCGAAAAGAGTACATGGACATCACCTTCATAGTTTGGAGGACACCGAAAGGAGGGTCTATCTTATCATCCATGTCCTCTTTGAGGAGTTTCACATTCCACTCCTACATGTCCACCATTTTAACAAAGGGAATGTTCTGAGAGGAAGAGGGAACCCTTCTCATCATTGTTATCCTCCAACCTCTCCGACTGCACTTCCATAACCACTTCCATCTTGGGGGAAAAAGGAACATCATGTTCCTTATAGATATGATAATTGACCAGAATAGGGACCTTTTGGCTTGTCACATCCTCATCTTTGTTCACATCCACCTCTTTGTCAATAGAAATAGGGTCATTCCCAATATCCATGGCTTTAGAAGTAACCTCATCCTTGTTCTCATTTTCACTAGAAATAATGGCCGAAGCTGATAGTGACTCTTTTCTTTCATCATTAGACAAATTAGTAGTAGTGGCATAGCCCTCCACACTTTCACGAGCAGTATTCATGCCACCCTTCTTATCCTGTTTCTATTTTTTACCAACATACATATCCTCTCTACACTCCCTATCCCTAACATGTTTCTCCACAGCCTTGGTAGACCTAAAGTCTCTACGAGGGGAAATTATAGGGCTACTGATGGCCATTTTCTTAATATGTTCAACTATTAGGAGAATGAGGCCCTCATCCAGAATTGTCTTATTCCCTTTCTTCCTATGGTCAATTATACTATGACGAAGGGATTGTAGAAGAAAAAATGATAGTGAAACCCTAACCTTATGTCTTTTTATACACTAAGTTTGCACCTTTGTCTCAAGCTCTCTTGGTCTTGATAACCTAGTATAACATTGGATTCATCTCCAGGTGTGGGACCTATGCTAACTGAGATGAAACCTCCAGGTTCTAGGTTGGTTCCTCTTGGATAATCACCTTAATCTTCTTCTTGCTATGAAATGAAATAACTTTTGAGGGAAAGGGTTAGAAGGAAAGCTTGGAAAGGGAAAAATAACTGAAAATCAAACTATCTACTAGGTGATACACCAAAAATAGGGTTTGGATATCAGTATAGAGGAATGAGATGAATGGAGGAATTAGGTCTAATAAGTCACAACTCACTAGATAGGCTTGCATAAGTATTTCATAGGAGGACCTGAATAAAAGACTCAACCTATGACCTACAAACAAACATCCTCTTCTACAACTAGGTGTAGGAATGAGACAAGATTGCTAGGGGCTGTAGCATACCCACAAAACATCTAAATTAGATCAGACACAGTAACACACAAAATCATAGAAAGTGAGAGGGACAAGGAACCCCAATTTCCATTAACAACATTCATAGACTCCAATCCAATAAGAGATGATAAAATAGTAAGGATAGGGATAGAACAAATATCTCGAGTACCTCAAGCTTGCTTTGATCATCAATGGGAGATTACAAAATGTGGGAAACTAGAGGGCAAAAAGAAATGCCATAGATAGCTTTCCAAGAAAGAGACTTTCTTCTTTATAAAATGCCCCCTCCGAGCACTAAGGCTCCAAAAAGAACTATATACCACTCAACTGCACGCAGGTAGGAGTAAAAAACTAACCTAATTAGGGCTATAGGTCAAATAATAATATCAAACCCTAAGTCCCCTAAGAAATGATCAAGTCTGATCCATAAATGAAACTCTACAACATCATGGCCGATCAAATACTTGTGTGCCCATCCTTGTACTGCAAACATTTTGCAAGCAAGCAACTTGGATCTATCTAATTCTCTGCAACTTCACTGCCAGGAACACACTGATTAATATTCTTAAAAGCAAGAAAAGACCAAAGGCAACCACCTAGACACTCCTCATCATCCTTCTCAACTACAAAATGTCTTGAAGCATTAACTCTGAGCTACTCCTTTGTTGTGGACAACTAATCTGATAAAAAATGGTACAAAACCCTACAAAAGCATTTGAATTTAGAAAACAACAGCTAGATTTTGGTGCTAGCAGTGAATCGACGGCTAACATTTAAACTTGATTCACCTTTAAGTCATGGCCGTTAGATCCTCCTCTTTACTTGGGCACCATGACTTAACCTTATAGGAATCCTAGTTTACATTTTCCTTTTGTTCGTTGAATCTCTGAATCCTTCAACCAACCACGGTCAAGTCAAGCGAATGCGAGAAACCTTTGTTCGCCAGTTCGTGAGATGCTTAGCTTGACCCTTCTCAGGAAAATGGTTTACTCTTGGTGAATCAGTGACCAAAGGCATTCCACATGTTTTCTTAATACTTTATCTTGGCCATGAAATGATTTTGAGAACACATGACTGAAGGATTTGCCGAATCGCTTAGAAATATGGGGCTTCACTAACTTTTTCTGAGACTTCGCGAATACACACATTCACCCATTCACCAGGTTGATTGGAGAACTACTATTTTATCACATGAATACATGACCAAAGGGAAACTATCAGAGCCACCAAATACCCTGTTAACCCTAGGCGTATCTCCACATGTCATTCTCCTATTTTCTTTCAACTTCCTTCTCAGCTCTAACAACCGCCAACTGTCCTAACATCAGACCCACTTGATTGAAACCTCTAACTCTAGAAGGATTTAGCGAATATGTTACTGAGCATTCTCTGATTCACTAAAAGGTTAGCCTAACTCTGGTTCCATTTAGACAATGAGTGAATACATGCATTTGCTGAATCGTTGAATCATTACCTTAACCTGGGGTTACATTGTGAGATCAAGAGAATGAAGCCTTAGTCATGTATTCACTAAATGTCTTGACCTTAGGACCCATTGACAATCCTACCACATCATCATCTTTTGGCCAATGAAGAGTAAGCACATCATCATCCTTTGACAACTGGGTCCACTCAAATTTTGGTTTAAGCCGTGTCTCTATCTGGCGATCACGTGACTGAGACCTTATTCTCCAAGTCACCTAATCATTTGGCATATTCCTTCACAACTTGGAGATTACCTGAACAAAGCTTTCTCATAATCTTTGAATGGAAAAGAATATTCGGTATGCATTGAGTGAACACAAGATTGAGGCTTTATTCGCTAAATCACTGAATAAACTTTACTTAACTAGGACTAGATCCTGAGAATAGGTGAACACACCCTATTCGCTGATTCGCAAGAACATTTCTTGACCCTGAGTTACCTTAAGTGAATTCCTGACTGAAGACAATTCGTGGAGTCACTGAATAGAAAAGGAAACCACCAAAAAGTATTTGCGAATGCGTGACTGAAAGGAAGTTAATGTTTTCCAGGTCACGAGATATTATGTAGTAACTAAGAAATACTTAGCGATTATGAGAATCATTGAATTTGGTAAGTCACTGAATAGAAAGGATGACCACTGGAGAAATAAGAGAACCTGTGAAAAAAGGCCTTCGCTAGTTCATTGAATAAAAGGGGCATTGCATCGGGAACTTGGAGAACTAGCGACTGAGGAAAAGTTAATATGTACATGGGTTTTAGGAGCTTAAGTTGCTGAGATAAAGCAACAATGAAATAGAAAGAAGGCCTAGGGTTTCAAAGGGTTTTAGCATATAACGACTACCTTTCAAATTTTTTTGGACCAGCAGACCAGGAAAATAGAAAATTTACAGAGGCTAGGAAATTGAACATAAACTCATGAAACTTTCAGGGGTGCTCGACCTGGCAAAAACAAAGATCCTGGGATAGAAATAAGCCAAATTTCCAGGATAGGAAATTTAGGGCAACATTTTGGCAATTTTTGCTAGATGTCAGCCTTCTAGACATGGAAAACTAGTAGCCTTAAAACAATCCATTGGGCATGGGGTCATCAAAACAAAAAAATTCTCACAGGGAGACAAAAATGAACCAGAAGGATGATTGTGCATGAGAACTTTTTGGAAAATAGGGAACTAAGCTAGAAAATAGGGAAAAGGGAGCAAAACACATATACAAGAATTTACAAAAGCAACTTACAGAGAGGGATTAACCTCAAAACATGGCTTCAGATGGAATCCATTTACTGATATTGGTAGAGGATCACCTTCAAGAGTTGCTAGCTGAAAAGCATTGGATCCCCTACACTCTGTGATAACAAGTGGACCACCCCAAAAAGAGTCAAACTTGGTATGCCTTCCAGGCCTTGACTTGAAATCATCCCATTTGAGGACAACATCTCCTACCTTGAAATTCCTGACCCTGGCTCTTTTTTCAAAGCTCTTCTTTGTTTGATTCTGATGAAACTCCATATCTTTCATTGCTTTATCTCTGATTTCCTCCAATTCCATCAACTGAGCATACCTTACCTGCAAAGGATCCATTTCTTCAAATAGGGCATACTAAGTAGCCAAGTCCAGAGTTGGTAACTTAGTTGAAATAGATAACTTAGCCTCCTTTCCATACACCAACATGTATGGGGAATTACCAATGATTTTCTTTGGGGTAATTCTATCTAACCACAAGGAAGACTTGAGCTTTGTATGCCAATCTCTCTGATTGTCTTGCAGAGTCTTCTTAATTATCCTAATCAGGTTCTTGTTTGTTGATTCTGCAAGACCATTGCCTTGGGGATAGTAATTTGAACTTGTGTTTAGATAAATTCCATTCATGATTGCCCATTCTGAGACTTTAAGGCCTGTGAATGCTAATGCATTATCTGATATTATAGAATCTAGAGTGCCAAACCTATGAATTAAATCATCATAATAACTTAGGACAACACTCTCATTTGATTCTTTTAGAGCAATTGCCTCTATCCATCTAGTGAAATAATCTGTTGCAGTGATGATCCATTTATGACCTACACTAGATGGAGGATTGATCATACCAATGAAATCAATACCCCACTTCATAAAGGGTTGATCTATTCTGATTGGTTGGAGGGGAAGAGAAACCAGTCTCTCTTTCCTGCAAACAAAGCACACTTGATGCATTTCCCAACATAATCATGGCTATCCTTAAAGATATATGGCCAATAGTATCCAACTCTCATGATTTTAAAAGCAGTAGTCCTAGGAGAAAAGTGGCCTCCAGAAGGTCCATCATGAAATTGAAATAGGACATCAGCTATCTTTTCTAAATCAATGCATCTCAAAAGGACACCATTGTGATCCTTTTTGAAAAGAATATCATTTATTAACACAAAAGGAATAGATTACAACATGTAGTACCTTCTTTTTTCTGAATCCAAACCTGTAGGACATTGTCCTATCTTCAAAAAATGAACCATGTTAGGCAACCAACCTGATGCCTCAGCATGTTCATCTATAGAATGCACAACCAAAGATGCATCCATTTGTTCTAATTTCTTTGAACTCTCATCCTCTACCAGATGCTCACAAAGACCTCTTCCTTTAACCAGCTTGGTAGTTTGAATATCTATGTCATACTCCATCACCTTGGTGATCCAACCAGCTCTTTTTTCATTCAGGTCCTTGGAGAGAAAAAATTCCTTGACACTTGGATGAGTAACCATCAAATGTACCTTGCTATGGGTCAATAGGTATCTAAATTTTTTGAGGCTCTTAACCATAGCAAGTACATGTTTCTCCACAAAGGAGTACCTCTATTCATATTATTCTAAACCTTTGCTAAAGAAAGCAATAGGTTGCTCCAATCCTTCTGAACTCCCTTGTGTCAACATTGTAGATATAGCATCCTGACCTCCATATGCATAAAGGATAAAATCCTTCTTGAAGTTTGGGTTCAAAAGAGTAGGAGCCATTGTTAAAGCTTCCTTGATAGCTTGGAAATTAACTCTCCCCTCTCTGGTCCAACTAAAGGCTAAATTCTTCTTCAACATTGCTATCAAAGGCTTGAGTAAATCTGCAATGTTGGGCAAGAATCTCCTAACAAAATTTATCCTTCCTATGAAGGACTGAAGACTTTTGTTGTTGTGTGGTAGGGGTAGATCTAGGATGGTTGCAATTCTCTTAGGATCTACTATGATTCCTTTCTTGGATACTATATATCCTAACAGCTTTCCCTCATGAATTGCAAACACACACTTCTTGGGATTAAGAGAAATCCTAAATTCTCTACATCTTTCAAAAATCTTCCTCAAGTGTTTGATGTGGTCTACTGCATGCTTTGAGTAGACAGTTATGTCATCTAGGTAGACTAGCACAAACTTATACATTAGGCTCTTAAAGGTCATATCCATTGAATTTTGAAATGTAGCACCTGCATTTGACAAGACAAAGGACATCTTTTGATAAGCCATGGTTCCCCACTTGGTTGTAAATGTAGTCTTGTATTGGTCCTCTTCATTAACTAGGATCTAATTGTATCCTAAATAGCCATCCAATAATGAAAATCTCTCAGATCCAGAGACACATTGCAAAATTTATTCCATTGAGGGTAATGGATGGTGATCTTTTAATGAGGCTCTATTCAAATCCCTGAAGTCAACACATAATCTCAACTCCTCATTATTTTTCCTGACAGGAACAAGGTTGGAAACCCAACTAGTACATTTGATGGGGTAGATGATACCACTCTCTATTAATTTGAGCAATTCCTTATGCATGAGTGGCTCGAGCTTAGGATTAATAGGCCTTTGCTTTTGTCTTACTGGCTTGGTATTAGGTTCTAATTCAATAGTGTGCTGAGCAAGGGTAGGGTCAAAACCTTTGAGGTCTTCATATTGCCATGCAAAGACATCACTAAATTCTTTAAATAATTGAGTGTAAGCCTACTTCTCTGAATCACTATTTACCTTTCCAAATTGTAAGCCCTTACCTAGTTCCAACTCTAATTCAACACAATGTTCTTGTTGGACTACCAGGCCAACTTTATTTTTCTCGACTTCATCATCCTTGTTGAAGATAGCTTCTAAAGTAACGAAGACCTCTAGGAATCTTATTGGACTTAAGTTGTATCACTTGATCACCATAATTTTGTGATAACCTGTCTTGATTATGCATTAAAAAAACATCTTCTTCAAACAAGAATTGCAGAATTTGTTCATCATTGTCAAACACTTGCCAATTAACATTATTATCAGGAATAGAAGGTCTGATAATCATTTTGATATGCTATTGGTTTTCTTCTCTTAAAAAACTATTGGGAATATCATACTGAGATTCGACAGCAGCTAACCTATTTGCATTCTAATTTAATTTTCTAGGGATAGCAACAATATTGAAAGCACAAAAATCTTCAATTGCATCCCAAACTCTATGTTTGTATGCTCTCAAGGTGTCATTTTTGGTTGCACTTATCCCTCTCACTTGGCTAACAACAAGATCACTATCACCATAAACTTTTAAGGCCTTAAGCCCTCTTTTTCTATTCCATTCTAGACCATTGACTAGACTTTCATATTCTACAGTGTTACTAGTGTAGGAGAAACTGAACCTAAAGGCAACATAGTACCTTTCTCCTTTTGGGGCCACTAGCATATCACCACCACCAAAACCATGTCTACTTCTAGCCCCATCAAAATATAATTCCCAAACCTGATTGCTCTGATCTTCTGAATCAACACTCCTTTTGATGAGGCTTGGTTCCTTGACATCATCTTCTTGTATCAAATAACTTCCCAAACCAAAAGCCCAAATTACATTTTCTTAAATCTCTAAAGCTCTTTCATCTATTAGAATATCAGGGATATTCTCTATCTTAGTGCTTACTTCACTAATGGTTTGGAAGTCACTGCTATCAAATATGGGGCAATTGGCATTGATGGTATTGGACACATAAGGTTCTATATGGTGTGCTGCCAATTCCTCTAATTTAATGGTAACCTTGGTACCATATCTTGTGTGAAATAACATGTGAGACTAGTCAAAAGAAAGATAACCTCCTATCTTGGTTGTGAACTCCCTTGATAGACATATAGCAAATAATGCAAGGAGATCTATGATATATATATCAAGGAGGATGGAAAAATTAGGACTAGCATGAAGGATCAAATTGGTATCCTTGGCTACACCTATAGTACTAACTGAGGATCCATCAAGTTGAGTCACCTTCTTTTGAAAGGGTTCATATATCAATCCTAATTGGTCAGCCACTTTCTTGGGCATTACAGTACTAGTAGCTCCACTATCCACCATACAATTATGTACTAAAGAATCTCCAATAATTAAAGATACATAAAAGGGAGGAGGCTTTGAGTTCCTACCTTGCATGGTGTTTCTTCTGGGGTTGTTGCTTGGAGCTTCCTTCTGTTGATCAGTGTTGAGTAACATTGGCTTTGTGGCTTCTTTTGTAGGCTGAGGAGCTATCACTTTTGACATAGCCTTTTTTAAAATCTCAGGTTGTCCTGGAATGGCCAAAGAGTCCCACATAGACATAGTGACATTCACCTTCTTCATGTTGTCCACAATATTGTAGGGTGGTATACTGTGTACTCTTTGTTGTACCTTTGGCATGATGGGCTCCATCTCCTTGAGAGTCTGACTCTCTTTGCTTGTAATAACCGAAGCCTCCTTGGGTATGACAAGAATAGCCTGCTGCAATAGTTCTGCAGATGTAGTGGCTTTGGGACCAGAGTTAGCTCTTCCCATGTCTTGAGCTCTTCCTTTTTCTCTTTTATAGGCAAAAAAAGTAGCTTCATCATTGAATCCATTAAAGTCTGATTGCTCCCAATTGAAAAGGGTAGTATCATGCTCATGTGGTTCTTGTTGAGGGACTGGTCCACTGGATGAGGCCTCTAATTGAGCTTGTGAGGCATTCTGAACCATTAGAGCTTGGTTCATCCATCCATTTGAACATGTAGCCTAATTGTGAGGTTGATTGCAAGGGAAAAACCATTCATTGTCCATAGCCATATTATTTTGACCAGGCACCATGTCTCTAACTGGATTTATAGAATTTAGAGGTGCAGGGTTATATGGTTGGAATGGTCTCTGATTAAAATTTTGTCTTTGTCCTTGATAACTTCCTTGGTATGGTGGCCTATTTTATTGATAAGGTTGTCCCTAATTTTGATACTACTGACTAGGACCTTGGCCTTGTGGTTGGAAAGGTGGTCTAATTCCTTGACTTTGCTTCTTCAAATTAGTGACCTCCTTGGTTAGGGTTTGCAACAAGTTTGTCATTTCTTGCATACTAGTCTACTGGCTACTTTTAATCTCTTGCAATTCTTGAGAAAAACTTGCTTTAGCATGTTCTTGACCACTAGTACTAGCTTGAGGTGCTAATATGGTAGGGATAGGGGTAAATGGGGGTACTTGTATAGGTGCAATGGGCTGGAGATTAGGAAAAATGGGCATAGGTGGCCTTCTAGCTGTCATGCCTGCTTGAATCAGATAATTTTTGGCCCTGACAGCAGTGTCAAAAGATTGAGGTAAAGAAGTACCGCCCATAGACTGGATCATGATAGATATTTGACCATTCAGACTTTGCAAATAATATAAAAAGCATGGTTAGCTGATGGTCTCACTGAGATTAGGATTCTATTCCATGTTTTAAGGAACCTACTATTATAATCTGTCATTTGTTCTTGCGGGTCTCTCTTAAAGGTTGTTAACTACTCAACCAGAGATAAGTTATTTGATTTATCCTCAAAATGTTTACTTAATGTATCCCCTAATGCATCCCATGAAGTAATAGAGCCAATAGCTAGAGTTCTAAACCATTCAAGAGCCTTACCTTTTAGAGATGCTGCTAGTAGCTTTGTGGCCACATCTTCTTGGGTTATATTGTGAATGCTGCAGATAGTGGTCACGTCTCTTATGTGTTCAAAGGCTGTAGTCTATCCTTCACCTATGAAATCAAGTAAGCTTTTTAATGCTGCCAAGGGCACATCATGATGCACTGCGAAGTCAAGAGGACTCCCCTGGTTGAAAGGTGCAAAAGCAAACTGCCTAGCCATTGTAGGAGCTGCAACTTGAAGATTAACAACTATATGAGCTGTACTTGCTAGATCTGAATCTTCTTCTTCTTTAAGATCCTTAGTTAGAGATCTTCCTCTTCTTCTGGAATGAAAGGAAAAAGTTCTCCTTTCTAAAGTATTAGGAGGTGTTGATTGAACTCTCCTTGCAGGGGATGTTCTTTGAGTTAACCTACCTTTGTGACCTCCTTTTGAGGGAAACTCTAAAAATTTGGTAGGCTTTGAGCTTCTAGTCTCAATCTTTCTCATAAACTTTGAACAGGGCTATCCTAAATCTTTGAAACCAGTGGAGTCACTAGATATACTTGGTAGAATGACTTCTAAAAGCCTATTTTATGCAATCTACATATCAGAGATAGAACAATCTTCAACAATGAACTTCTTTTATAGTCCCACCGGGTGTGCCAGAATTGTTATGCACTAAGTTTGCACCTCTGTCTCAAGCTCTCTTGGTCTTGATAACCTAGTATAACATTGGATTCATCTCCAGGTGTGGGACCTATGCTAACTGAGATGAAACCTCCAAGTTCTAGGCTGGTTCCTCTTGGATAATCACCTTAATCTTCTTCTTGCTATGAAATGAAATAACTTTTGAGGGAAAGGGTTAGAAGGAAAGCTGGGAAAGGGAAAAATAATTGAAAATCAAACTATCTATTAGGTGATACACCAAAAATAGGGTTTGGATCTCAGTATAGAGGAATGAGACGAATGGAGGAATTAGGTCTAATAAGTCACAACTCACTAGATAGGCTTGCATAATTATTTCATAGGAGGACCTAAACAAAAGACTCAACCTATGACCTGCAAACAAACATCCTCTTCTACAACTAGGTGTAGGAATGAGACAAGACTTCTAGGGGCTGTATTATACCCACAAAACATCTAAATCGGATCAGACATAGTAAAACACAAAATCACAGAAAGTGAGAGGGACAAGGAACCCCAATTTCCATTAACAACATTCATAGACTCCAATCTAATAAGAGATGATAAAACAGTAAGGACAGGGATAGAAAAAATATCTTGAGTACCTCAAGCTTGCTTTGATCATTATGGGAGATTATAGAATGTGGGAAACTAGAGGGCAGAAAGAAATGCCATAGATAGCTTTCCAAGAAAGAGACTTTCTTCTTTACAAAATGCCCCCTCCAAGCACTAAGGCTCCAAAAAGAACTATATACCACTCAACTGCACGTAGGTAGGAGTCAAAAACTAACCTAACTAGGGCTATAGGTCAAACAATAATATCAAACCCTAAGTCCCTTGAGAACTGATCAAGTCTGATCCATAAATGCAACTCTGTAACATCATGGCTGATCAGATACTTGTGTGCCCATCCTTGTATTGCAAACATTCCGCAAGCAAGCAACCTAGATCTATCTAATTCTCTACAACTTGGCTACCAAGAATGCACTGATTAATACTCTTAAAAGCAAGAAAAGACCAAAGGTGACCGTCCATACACTCCTCATCATCCTTCTCAACTACAAAATGTCTTGAAGCATTAACTCCGAGCTACTCCTGTGTTGCAGATGATTGATCTGACAAAAAATGGTACAAAACCCTACAAAAGCATTTGAATTTAGAAAACAATAGCTAGATTTTGGCACTAGCAGTGAATCAGTGGCTAACATTTAAACTTGATTCACTTTTAAGTCATGGCCATTAGATCCTCCTCTTTACCTGAGCATCGTGACTTAACCTTATAGGAATCCTGGTTTACATTTTCCTTTTGTTCACTGAATCTCTGAATACTTCAACCAACCCCGGTCAAGTCAAGCGAACGTGAGAAACCTTTGTTTTCTAGTTCGCGAGATGCTTAGCTTGACCCTTCTCAGGAAAATGGTTTACTCTTGGCAAATCAGGGACCAAAGGCATTCCACATGTTCACTTAATACTTTATCTTGGCCATGAAATGATTTTGAGAACACGTGACTGAAGGATTCACTGAATTGCTGAGAAATTTGGGGCTTCACTAACTTTTTCCAAGAGTTTGCAAATACACACATTCACCCATTTGCCAGGTCGATTGGAGTACTGCTATTTTATCACATGAATACACAACCAAAGGGTAACTATCGGAGCCACCAAATACCCTGTTAACCTTGGGCCCATCTCCACATGTCATTCTCTTATTTGCTTTCAACTGCCTTCTCAGCTTTGACAACTACCAACTGTCCTGACATCGGACCCACTTGATTGAAACCTCTAACTCTGGAAGGATTTAGAAAATACATGATTGAGCATTCTCTACTTCACTGAAAGGTTAGCCTAACTCTGGTTCCATTTAGAGAATGAGCGAATACATGCATTTGCTGAATCATTGAATCATTACCTTAACCTGGGGTTACATTGTGAGATCAAGAGAATGAAGCCTTAGTCATGTATTCACTAAATTTCTTGACCTCAGGACCCATTGAAAATCATGCCACATCATCATCTTTTAGGTAATGAAGAGTATGCACATCATCATCCTCTGACAACTAGGTCCACTCAAATTTTGGTTTAAGCCGTGTCTCTATCTGGCAATCACACGACTGAGACCTTATTCTCCAAGTCGCCTAATCATTTGGCATATTCCTTCATGACTTGGAGATTACCTGAACAAAGCTTTCTCATAATCATCGAATGGAAAAGAATATTTGGTATGCATTAAGCGAACATGAGACTGAGGCTTTAGTCGCTGAATCACTGAATAAACTTTACTTAACTAGGGCTAGATCCTAAGAATAGGCAAACACACCCTATTCGATGAGTAGCTAGAACATTTCTTGACCTGAGTTACCTTAAGAAAATTCTTGACTGAAGATAATTCACGGAGTCGCTGAATAGAAAAGGAAACCGTCGGAAAATATTTGTGAACGCATGACTAAAAGGAAGTTAATGTTCACCAGGTCACAAGATATTAAGTGGTAACCAGGAAATACTTAGCGATTATGAGAATCATTGAATTCGCTAGGTCGCTGAATAGAAAGGATGACCACCAGAGAAATAAGAGAACCTACGAACAAAGGCCTTCGCTAGTTCACTGAATAAAAGGGGCATGCCATTGGGAACTTGGAGAACTATCAACTAAGGAAAAGTTAATACGCACATGGGTTTTAGGAGCTTAAGTTGCTGAGATAAAGCAACAATGAAATAGAAAGAAGGCCTAGGGTTTCAAAGGGTTTTGGCATATAATGGCTACCTTTCAAATTTTTTTGGACCTACAGACCAGGAAAATAGAAAATTTGCAGAGGCTAGGAAACTGAACATAAACTCATGAAACTTTCAGGGGTGCTCGACCTGGCAAAAACAGAGATCCTGGGATAGAAATAAGCCAAATTTGTAGTATAGGAAATTTAGGGAAACATGTCTAAAGTGAAAAAGCATCACAAAATGGTAAGAATGAGCCTCTTGTACCTTATATCCAAATTAATGTACTCCATGATAGTGGTCATGACCTTCTCCCAAATCTCCTTGAAGGTGTTGATATCGTAGCAACCACTGGAATCCTTCACCAAACACTTGGCCTCAACCTCATCTTTAGGGAAGCATTAGATAGCTTTTTGGGATATCTTCTTTTCTCTGTAGAATTTAATACCCTTGAGGCTCAGCCTAGACACCTTTGCAATAAACTCTTTAGTGATTTTTATAGACATATCACCAATGGTCACTATGTCATCCTTCCAAGACTCAACAAAGGTCTTCATGACATCATCTTTGAAAATGTGAAGGCATTCCATATAAATGGTGAGACCACCCTTTCTGAGCTTGTCCCACACCTCCAACATTTTCTTCCACTTAATGCAATTCTTTAGCTCCCTGTAATTAATCCCACCACCCATAATTTCTTTTGTGAAAAAAGCCTCAATTGAAGTTGCGAAAATAGAATAGAGAAAAGAAACAATGGCAACCTTCAAATTGGACTTTGCACTAATATACGTGTGTAAAATCTTAGTAGTCTCAGGAAAGGTGAGGCTTTCGGTTACCCTTATAACCATAATATTAAACTTGTGTCCTTTGATGATATCTTTTTGAGATATTCCAAATCAGCTCTTTTGATGTGAGTCCTTTCCAATGCCAACTTGGCCTTCAAATCAACGGTCAGATCCTTACCTCCTTGCCATGTCATGATGTTCTTTGCCCTGACAACAATGTTAGCTAGCTCATCAGTAGTACCATTCACCTCCCAAAAGATGTAGGAAATGATGACCCGCAAAAAAGAATTAATGATAATCTGAGCCTCCTCAATTATAACCTTAATAGACCATGATGGATTGATCACACCTTTAATGCAATTTAAAATGTTCATGGAATTGCCTTCAATCCACACATTCAGGGGCATGTCCTTTTCAATAATTTTTAAATTTTGATGGAGGGCCATATCTTCCACCACATGATTGGTCTACACACCAATGGGGAGCACCACAGTAGCAAGAAAGTTTTCCATGTCATCCATAATAAGCCGACCACAACCTGCAGGACCCGAGTTACCCTTAACTGTACCGTCAAAATTGATTTTGATCCATCTAGAAGGAGGGGAAAGCCAAATGACATTCTCTAATTAGGAAGCGGATTTGACTTTGGTGCCAGCCATACATCTAGCACAAAAATCTAGCTTCAAACTGAATGAGGTGGTGCAATTCTCCATGATACTTCTCTTAATCTTCTCAACAATCACCATCGGGGGGAGGGCAGTATCATGAAACACTCTGTCATTATGTTCTCTCCACATATTCCAAATCACATGAGGGGCAATGAGATTCCATAGCTACTTAACGGTAGGGACCTCTGGATTTCTCCATTGAGTAATGAAATTTGCCATTTTATTAGGAAAAAAATAGCATAGCTTCCAGCATTGTAAACTAAGACACAAGACCTCCCAGGAAAACTGACAATCAATAGCTAGATGGAAGACCAACTCCTCACCATTCTTACAAAGTGTTAGCCAAGTTTTCCATGCCTTCAAGATCTAGTAAAAATTTATTTTACTTTGAGAGCTAGGTCTTTGTTCTTCATAGGGTTTCACAAATTTTTTGTGCTTATGTCAAAAAACCCTACCCTTGGTCTTTTTTCATGTTACTTTTTTCATGGCACTTAAGTCCCTTTTCTAGCACGTGGTGTTTTTTTTCCTCTTGTTTGCTGAATCTCATAATATCTAAGTATTAAGTGATTTCATCTAGCAATTAGGTGACTGAGGAATGTCTTATGGTTATCGTTGAGTCTCTAAGTTTTTAACAGTTAGTAGCTTTCATTTATTGATCTGGCAAATGTTCTTTTATCCAAGTCTCTGAATATGTGGCAGTGATCCCTTAGCATCTAGCGACTCAAAGAAAGTAGTCATGTCTCGATCTCTTAATTTTGGTAGTTAGTGGCCTTGCATCTACCAACCCAGTGAATAAACTATCTCTCGATCGATGAGCCTAGAAGCTAATTCTTTAATCATTAACTGACCTAGTGACACAGTTAGAAGGAGATGACAACTTTGTTTAGTTGTGTGTTCTCAGGATAGTTGATAGTTAAGGAAAAACACTTGGTGACTTAGCAAATAAGGATGGTCGCTAATTCTCTTAATGCTAGCAGCTAAAGGGTTAACCTTCAGAGATCCAGCGACAAGGTTAATAATGAAACAAGATTACCATTGTGGCTTATTCTTGTAATGCAAAGGTAATATTTTGAAAGGTCTAGTGATTTAGTGAGGATCGTAGATGATGAGAAGGATCCATGGCTCACACTTAATGTCAAGATCTTACCAAGGTTAAGAAAAAGATCTAGCGACTTGGAGATAAAGGTTATCTCTCATTCTCCAAATGAAACTAGGGTTAAAAGATAAGTCATCAGATTGCACGAATACCATTATTGCTGGATCACATAAACATGAGTTAAGGAAGGTGTCTAGAGAACAAGAGATTCATTTAGTCACTGATTCTCCCAGTGCATTTGTGGTTAGTAAAAAGACCTGGGTATGTGCAGGATCATGGTATGCCAAACGAGGCTCTTAAGTGGCAATGAAAATTTAGAAAATTAGGTGTAGGCAAGTTGACATAAAAATTTGAACAAGTTATGAATATTATATCAAAAATATGTAAGAAGAGAATCAGTAGAAAATTGAATTTAGTTTCTAAGATACTAGTCCTTTTTTGAAAAACAATTATTGTATTTGTTGAAAATTTCAAATTTCAATGTAGTAGTACAAAAATTTCAGGAAAAAAATAAGTAGGTGTATGTCTGACCACCTTAAACACAATCAACTAATAATTTTTTTTACTAGATTTTAGAAATAAGTAGTAGACTCATGTTTGGATGTGACACATATTTTTTTGTAATTTTTTTCCAAGTAAATAATTAATTATGATTTTTCTTCTACAACTTTTCCAGAATACAAAAACTCTCTTGTTTGACCACGTTAACTTAGTCTAAACTTTACCAAATTGAAAACTTTTTTTATTTTTCTTGTAGTAGGAAAAGCATAGAATGTGAAAAATATTTTGTATTTAAAAAATGCTATACAGTTTGAAAGTTATAGCTATTTTTCAATAAGTCTATCAATCACGACTAGAAAGATAACAAGTAGGTGAATGTCTGACCACATTAAATAAAATCAAATAATAATTTTTTTTTGAGAAGATTATAGATTAAAGTAGTAGACTCATGTTCGGATGTGATGTATATTTTTTTGTATTTTTTTCTAAGTAAATAAATAATTATGATTTTTCTACTACAAATTTTCTTGAATATAAAAACTCTCGTGTCTGATTACCTTAACTTAGTCTAAACTTCATGAAATTGAAATAATTTCTTATTATTATTGTATTAGGTGAAGCATAGAATGTGATGTATATTTTAGATTTCAAAAATGTTATATTGTTTGAAAGTTATAGTTGTTTTTCAAAGGGTCTATCAATCAGGACTTCTTTTTCACATCGCCACTTTTTGGCATACCATGATCCTGCACATACCCATTGGAGAATTTGAGACTGGTCTTAGTCGCTCATTCTTGTGATATAACCAAGGTTAAGAAAACTTAATGAGATTGGGCGATTTGCTTCATTCGGTGAGTCTCCAAATCAAATGTGAGTTAAAGAAAAGGTTATGAGATTAGATGAATGCTTTGGTCATTTGATCTTCATGATTAAACCCCAGCTAAGACATAAGTTTAGAGATCATGAGAACGCCTTCAGTCAGTGGATTGCCAAACAAGATATGGTTAATTTCACTGGCCCATAAAGCAAAAAGGTAACTTTGTTGTGGAAAAAGTAGTATAAAAGGTTGGAAAAAGTAATGAACTGGCCAATCACAGTGCGGTTAAGGTTTTTTTTATCTATTTTCATGGTTTTAAATCAATAAAATAGTAATCATGGGTTGTCACTTTTTTCTGAGAATTGAATGCGGCCTATCAACTTCATACCTTATGGCTAGCCTGGATTTGAACTTGGTTTCACATAGTAGTGAATGCTAAGGTGACTGAGAAGAATATTTGCATAAGATGCTCTTATACTTATAGTTATCAATTTTTAGAGAGAAAATTGTGAAGCCAAGCTGTTACAGAGTATTAGTTTCAAGGAGATAATTTGTAGTGAAGGGTTATTTCAGAGCAGAAAACATGAGTCAACCAGAGGCCAGTCATGCTTCATCTAGTGAAGGAATACATGAGAAGGGTGGTGACCAGAAGGGAAAACCAAACTATTTTGAAGAATTCATCCAATTACTTCCAGGGTCAACACAAAATAAGAACACTAGTACATTTGACTTGGTTTTTCTACCAAAATTATCGACCATGAAATAAAAAAGTTTTGATTGGTCGAATGATAGAATGAAAACTTTCATTTTTTTTTAATCCTTGCCTGTGTTCGTCGAAATTTTGACAACCACGGGTATAACTTAGAAACAAAAAAGATTTCATTTCATTTCATTATTACCACGACATATGTTTTCAAAGTTCATCGGCACTGTGTATTGGAGGGTGGATTCGACAGGAAGGGATTTTCACTTTCACTGGGGATTGGGCACTATGAATTTGATCGGCATTAAGGTAACATTCAGATTTGGCACTGAGGCACTAAGTTTGAATGCATCTTTTTATTATTTCCATAAAAAATGACTGGTATTTACATTCCTGCAAACCCGTATTGAAATAAGTCAAGAATCTAATCGAATGGAAGGCTTTTGAACACTTCTATCTTTAGTTTTAAAGTGCTTTGGGGTGATTTCATTAAGTGTGGAAAGAGAATTCGGTTGCAGAATAGGAAAACCCATGGGTGTGCCCTAGCCAGTAGTTTAAATTTCAAACATCTATTTCTTTAACCCGTGGGTGTGCCCTAGCCGACATTTGGTGAGGCAGAGGTCAATTATCATTTACAAAACCTTGATGAGGAGGAAAGTACAATATGATTCTAGATTACCTTATGGATGCAATGCCAGCACTGTCAAAACTTATCAAATTTTGTCATAGAACTTCCTAATTTAACTGTCAAAACTTATCTAATTTTGTCATATAAATTCTGTTATTTCAAAATATTTTTATATCATATTGGCTTTCAAAATCAATATTGTATTTGTTATTATCACTGTTATAGAATTTGATGGAGAGAACAACCTCTAACAAGCTTGGTTGCAGCCACCTAGTTAAATCCACTAAAAGCTATTAGTTGAGTAAGTAGAACCAATTTCGAAGTAAGTTGAGTTTTTATTCCAACCACAACCCACAAGGAACATCATAACCACGTAGAATATTATGTGGAATCCACATTATGAGAAATCATAATCTAATGAGTTTTCCACAGCCATTGGGGGCATTTGCTAACAACAGTCTTCTGGTAATATTATATTATTGGAAGTGCTAATACTGCATAATGTCATTGAAAGTTGGTTTAAGGAATCAATTTGTAATTATTAATCAAATAACAGATTGACACTATACTAACTGCACTCTTTCCATAGGGAGTTGCAATCTGTTGAAAAATTGTATGCAAAAGCTAACTGCACCCTTGAATCATAGCAATTATGACTGAGGCCTACTTGCCATATATTGAATATGATTATAATCTATTGCATAATGGAGATATTAACAATGTCTAAAGCATAGTATGCAAACTCTAAGAGTACTCTCCAAGTTGGAAAGTAATCTATTTTTTTTTTCTAGGAGAGTTTTCACAAGTTTAACTCTCGTGTTTTTATAGATGCAAAAAAATCTGGGTAAAAATGTTGCAGAGGTAAAATGCTAGTTAAAATGAATTTTTTCACATGTTTTTGCTATAAAACCATGCATTATATTTATATCTTTCAAGATGTCAAATTTTAATTTGATACGTTTTGTAATTGAATTTTACAAAAAAAATAGGTTGCTTTAAGAGATTTTATTTTTTAGTACTTTCTAACTTGCCAAGTTTTTCCTGAGTTTTTGTCAAGTATTTGCCAAGATGAAAATTTTGGGCTTGCCGAGTACTCTCTGATTCTGAGTCTGCAAACTATGGTCTAAAGGATCTGCCATATTCCTCAAAGTGGCATAGGCTTTTTATATATTTGCTGTAGCAATAAAAGGTATGCAATAGTGAGCACAACCTTAAAAGGTATGCAATAGTGAACACAACCTTGATGTAAATTAACAACATTCATTAAAAGCAAGAGTCCTTTATACCATTCAATTTAAGCCAGTTATATCATTAAAAGGTTAGCAGTTTCCCATGAAGATATTGTCCTTTACAAGTGATCACTCAATTTGGGTATTTATTTTGTGCTTTTCAGTTTTATTTCAACTGTTTGACAAATTGTATCCCTTCAGATTGTTGATTAATTGTTTGTCATAATTCCTACTAAAGAGTACTCATTACTTATCATTCAAAATTGTAATCATTTGTGTTCTTCAACACTATACTAGCCTTAATTTGTAAGTTTGGATGGTTATGCTACCAAGAAATTATTAATAATTTCCAACATTGTATACATTGTAGCACTGTGTGCCCTATCGCTAGTAAGTTAATGTCCCAATTACCATATGCTCTCATCTGCCCATTGGGGTTTTGGTGATCATAAAGTGCAAGGGTTTGCATTTCATCAAATAGTTATTAAAAATTAATTAAAATAGTAATTCCACAATATTACAAAAAGGATCCCTTGCTCTTGCATTTGTCCAGTTGTCCTCTTCTTGGCATCCCTGCATAACAAGCACAACACAATAACCTTCATATATTTCTTTTGTTGGTTCATTCATTTAGTTTTCTTCTGATACTCCATCTACAAAGAGCACATCTCCAAAGTAAATTTGGTAAAATCATTCCCCTTGATTTGTCACATAAGACATTGAATACTACACTCAATAGCTTAATAGGTACTAATAATCATGACATTTCAGGGAGTGGCAAATTGTGGTCATCAAATAACACTAATTGCCCATGGGGCAGTGGTAGCCGGTAAGCCTATTCTCCTATTGTCATTCATGGCATCTAGAGAGATCAGGGCATGTTAAACATGAGAGGCTTACAAACTGCTAGATGGGTTTAGTGCAAAATATGGGATGTTAGTCCAGCTCAACAATGACAGGAGAGATGGGCTACAAATGCATCATATATTTTTATCCAAATCTAGCCATGGAAATTTCCAGTTTATTAGCCTCCCATTGTCTTAAATATCAATTACAATATAAAGATTTATCATGAGAGTTAAAAGATTTTGAGAATCTTAAAATACAACCACCAAGCATGTAATTTGGAATGACTCACACTTCAGCCAACTCAATGAATTATATGAAAAAGACATCCAAGTTTGAATTTTAAAATTTGGAGTTCAAATGCAAAGATGTAGAATAATCTAAATCAAACATCATTATACTACATGACCATACATGCACTTCTTAAATTTATATTTATTTGTGCTAATTCATTGTTCACTTAAAAATCATTATTTAGTCTTATTGTCATCCAAAATAACCAAAGCGACCGTAATGTTGGAAAGGCAAATGAGGAACCCATCATTAAGCCTTTGAGTTTGATTACAACTTTCTTTGAGCACCAAAGAATGAGATCCAAAGAATTACTAGATTTCATCGACATTTGGCAATGGTCATCTTGATCACTGGCAGACATTTAGATTTAAGAAGGAATATCATTACTCCTTTCGATCTACTCATTGTCTTATTACTTCTTATCTTTACCTTACTGCATATTTGTATGACCAACTAATTATCATTTCATATTCTGTGTAACTATGCTTCTCCTTGATAACATTTCATCAATCTAATAAAGCAATACACACAATTTTTTGATAAAATATACAGTAAAATATTTGTAACCAATACATCATCAAAGTCATTATGCAACTAGATACTGTTGTAATAGAAAAATATATGACAAAATAAATTTTTTTTTTTCTTAATCAAAGCACATATTTGAGAGATGGTTCATAAAGGGACTAATCTTATTCTTGCCTAGAACATCAAACAAGTACTTGTCAAGTTTGTGGTCAGACGAGCTAAGCTCTTCTGAGCTAACTGTCCATTTCTAAACTTTGATTTGGTATGATAAATGTCCCTTTGTGTTGAGAAAATTATAGTTGAGAAAATGGTTGTTCAGTAATGATTTGTACTTGCAAGTTGCAAACAAATCATCCTTCTTCCACCAATGAGTCATTCCATTCAAGAAAGACCATGTCTGATGATATCAATGCACAAAAAAATAGGGAGACAATTGCTAGACTATGGTCTAACTTAAAAAGAAAAGGTGATGGAAAATGTTATTGTCCTTGCAAAATTTGTAAGGGCTTAAAGACTCGAAGATGTCTAATCAAAATAGTTGAGGAACATTGTAGGCAACATGGTCACATTGAAGGGGGAAATGAATTTTATCCATTGGTATGTATTTTAATAATTTATAAAATACATAAGACATGATTTGATGATGACATCATGGTCATGGTTAATATGAGGTCATCATTTTCATATAGGTCAACGTCCTTGAGTTTCATGTTATGGACCATGGCAATCCAGAGAATATGGATTTCCAAATGAGGGAACATGGAGGTGTGAATATAGAAGTAGAAGGTAATGATACCATGGAAGAAGACCACGATGATGAAGATCATGATTATTAAGATGATGATGGTGATGATGATGTTGATGCAGAACTTGATGTACCTATACTTGAGAAGGCACACGAGCCCCTATATGAAGGCTCCGAAACAACTCTTCTTGTTGCTATATTGTTGTTGGTGAACTTGAAGGTTATGAATGGTTTATCCAATGTAGCAATGACACGTAGTTAAGGTATGTCATCTTTTTTCATTATTTTAGTCATAATTCCCTTACAATTAACATTGGGTGAATCATGTAGCAATTAATATTCTTTAAATTAACAAATTATATTTTTGGTCGTAGGTTGATAAGTGAGTGTTTGTTACCACCATCAAACATTCTACCTCACTCGTACAGAGAATTATTTTCCATTATGAAAGATATTGGAATGGAGTATCAAACAATACATACATGTCTGAACGATCATATTATATATCATAAATAGCATGAATTTGCAACAAAATGCCTGATTTTTCATATTAGTAAATATCAATCAGATCAAATAACAAAAAAGGTGCCTCGCAAGGTTCTTCGACATATTCCCATTATTCCACGTCTGCAACGATTATTCAGGTGCAATAGCTTGGCACAATTTATGGATTACCATGCATGCAATAGAAGTCAAGATGACATTATGTGAATGCTTGTGGATGGTTCGACATTTTAGGAAATAGAGGAAAAATGGCCACACTTTAAAGAACCTCGTAATCTCAAGCTTTCATTGGCAGTAGACGACGTCAATCCTTTTGGAGAGATGAGATCTAATTACTCAGTGTGGCCCATTTTTGTTATCAATAATAACATACCTCCTTGGTTGTCCATAAAGAGGGAGCACATAATGTTGGTACTGATTGTTCTAGGTATTTTTTGATTTAATGGTCATCTAAATTAATTTATTATTAATAATCCATCAAAATGGTCATAATAATTATGTAATGTTTTTGTTCATTCAACTAGGTAAGTACCAAGTTAAAGATATCAATGTATATATTGAGCCCCTTATCGACGAGTTGATGGTGTTATGGAATGGGGTTACTATGTATGACATCTCTAGACCAATAGGACAAAGACAATTTCAATTTCATGCAATGCTTGTATGGACAATACATGATGCCCCTGGGCTAACACATTTTTGTGGCATGTTCTCTTCTTAACACCTCTATTTTGGTATGTTATAGTGCCAACATAAAGTTAACACATTTAATCCAATTATACACAATCTTGTAGGTCTTCAGACAAAGGGAAAATTTGCATGTCTAGTTTGTGGTCCAAAGATGAAATCTTGTCATTCAAAAAGTTTAAGAAAGTAGGTGTTCGATGAGAATAGACACTTTCTCCACATAAATCATAAGTACCAATTTACCAAAAAACATCTTTTCAATGGGAAAGAAGAGACTACATCAAAGCCACAGAGAATGACACCTCGCCTATGGAATTCGACATACAATAAAATAAATCATCGAGGTAATGTCATTCCATCTAATGGTTTTTGTTTCAAATTTATATTTTGATATTGTGTTTTGTTTACTGATGATGTAATTGATGCTTGTGAAGGTCATCAAGGCATCAATGACCAACTTCCAAAAGGACTAAAAAGTTATCCTACACAATTTACTAGGTTGCCGTACTATGAGCAACTCCCAATTGTGCATTTGTTTGATCCTATGCATATTAGAAAGAATGTAACAAAGACATTATGGAAAATCTTGGATGGAAGGCGTGACAAAGACCAAATTGTCAAAATTTGTAGTGACATTGAAGAATCCAACCATGCAATGAAAAATGGCATTCGATCAAATAACAATGGAGACCAGATTGATACAAGTGCCCTTAGTTGGTTATTGTCAGAGCAGCAGAACAATGCTATAAAAGAAGTCATAAAAAAAATATGAATTCCCACATGATTTGCTGCGAACATAAATGATCTCATATCAAAGAAAAGTGAATTTGGGCTAGGGATGAAAACACATGATTGACATACATTTATTAAGGTAATTCATGTTATTTTTTATTCACTATATATTTGTATACTACATGTAGTTTTCATTGCATTCTTTTATAAAATATTGACAAGATCATTTTACAAATATTGCAGTACGTTCTACCTCTATCTCTCCCACACCACTTCGCCAATAGTGTCAAACAAATTATATATGATCTTGGAAAATACACGAGGAGGTTTTCATCTAAAGAAATCAATAAAGAAGATATAAAATATTGGAAGAGAAAAATTCCTCTTCTTATGTGTGAAATGCAAAAGTGTCTACCTTCAACTTTTTTCAATGCACAAGAACACTACCTCATACATCAAGTTGAGGAGATTGAATTGTGTGGACCTGTACCAACTAGGTCAATGTGGATGGTTGAGAGGCACTTGAAATTTTTGAAAGGCTTGGTTCGATAGATAGCACATCCTAAGGGTTCTATGGTGGAGGGATATATGGTATACCAGACCATGGTGTACATTAGTGAATAGCTTCCTAAGTTTGCAGCAAAGATCCATGTACATCGTATTTGGGATCCCAAATCCATTAACAAATTTGAAGGGGAGTACTTGATGGGAAAAGGTAGATTGAGGAAAGTGAGAGGTAAATCTAAGATGTTATTGTAGTTAATTAATTCTTATAAATCTTCAATATAAGTTATTTATAATTGGTGTATTTTTTTTGATACAGTTGGTCGAGAGTGGGATGCAATACATTTATATATTGCAAAAAATCTTGATTGGATGACGGTATGGATTGAACGATGTCAAAAAAATGGTTGCTCATTAACATGGGAAGGTGTTGCTTCATTGGTTAGAGAAGCCCATTGTAATGGAGATTCCAATGTTACGCCAATGGTAATTGATCTAGCACATAGTTTAAGAGGTGGAGAGGTATGTACAAATTTATTAATGATCATGATTCGACGTATGTTTCGTATCAACTCACAATGCAAATAATTTACACACGCTTGAAAAATTGCAGGTCAAGCACCACAAAGCTATGTACTATCATGGCCACAAATTTTGCATAAAAAAGTTGGATGACACAAAGAAAACTTGTGATTTTGGGATAACTGCAATTTTCAAGGTCACCAATATATCATCTAGAAATGACATACATCCTCAACAATCTCAAAATTAATACTATGGCATCTTGGATGATATAATTGAGTGCGACTTTAACTCCTTCAAAGTAGTTCTATTCATTGTCAAATGGTACAGGTTATGACTAAATCAAAATGATCAAGATAGAACTATTATTCAACATGATAATAGATTTACAATGATTAATACAAGGTCATTTGAGCCAGTTAGAGATGAGCCCTATGTTCTTCCAAGCCAATGTGAGCAAGAATTTTACTCAGAGGTTCCACATAAACAGGGTTGGTCATTTTTTGTTAGACATGATCCAAGAGGAAGGCCAATAAAGTATAATGTTATGGAAGAAGAAGATATTGAAGATGATGAAGAAGTAGATGATGAAGATCAAGATGATGGTGATGATGATGATGATGATGATGATGATGATGATGGTGATGATGATGATGATGATGGTGATGGTGATCATGGTGATGATGATGATGGTGATGGTGATGATGGCGATGATGATGGTGATGATGGCGATGATGATGATGATGATGATGATGATGATGATGAAGATGATCAATGACATAATTGAAATGATCAATAAAATGATTGACATGATTTATTGCTTTCAATTGTAATGATTACATATTTATTGTGTTCAATTCTAATGATTACAACATATGTGATTTATAATTACTAATGTTTATATTGTGTTTGATTATCACCCTTTTTGCAAATAGGCAATTGACTACAGCCATCATCACCCCTTCTGTTGACGATCTCTCATTCCATATATAAGGTAAATTTGTTCATGTTTACGATGTTTTATATTGTTCATGTTGTCTTCTAAGTTATTTGTAGCATACGTATCATGTAATTTTTAGCTAACTTAAGATAAATGATTAACATATGCAAGAAATTTGACCCCTTTGGCGTGGATCGTGCACAATGACATGGATCAGTAGGTATAAGTCAATAAATAGACATAATTTTCTTATATTCTTCTTGTTTATCACTGAGTATGTATGTTATAAATAGACATATTATATAATCATATAATGTATATATAGACAAAGAAGAACCATATAGAAATATAATTATATAATCACTTTCAACTTAGTACATTTTATATCTCTCACGTATAGACAAAGAAGAATCATACGTATGGGTCATGACTTGATTATTCTATATATATTATTTAAATATTATCAAAATTTCATTTGAAGCGGGGATGTGACAATATCTCATTTGATAGATTGCAGGACCCACCAAATAGGTACTTGTCAGATCTATCTACATTGAATGAGGGAAATGAGGGAATGGTAGATAAAATTTCTACATGTAGTATGTCTAAAATAGGGAGATCAACTAGAGGTCAAAAGATTAGAAAAAAATTTGATAAACGCATGCAATTTTTCCTTGCTAATGGCGGGTCATGTTCTTATGATGATGAGACCAAAGGTGACATCAAGGTGCCCTTTCGATACACACACATTGAGAAAGAATGGGTACCCAATGAGCTACCTCCAATTAACAGTGATTTTTGTGTTAATGAGAGGATATATCGCATTGCTCCATCCTCATTACATGGTTTGGGCCTATTTTCCATGGATGGGATAAAGTTATGTTACAACAAAGTTGTTGAATTGTTCAAGTATGTCGGTCCGTGTTACAATTACAATGATTGGATGCGGATTGTTCAATATAAAAAAAGTATGCATAGGTATGCACTATCAGCTAATTATATACAATGGAAAGAAAATGGTCAAAGTAAAAGATTTGCAATGTACATTGATGGGAGACCAAAAGCAATAGGTAATATTGCGGGTTTTATAAATAGTATGTGACCTTCCTCAACTAATAAGCAACCCAATTGCATATTTGAGGCGCGTGAGGGGAATCAAGTTTTTGTATGTGCAATAAAATCAATAAGTGTAGGGGAAGAACTGCTAGTAGATTACCATTTAAATCACATAGATACAAACAAAGTTACTATCATGAGGGTGGTAAGTACTATATACCATTTTATTAATAAGTTTTTTTTTGCTAAGTCTATTGCTTTCAGTTCACTGAAGTTTTTATGTTTAATCTTTTTCACAGGATGATATGGATCCCGCACATGATAGAGGCGACAAGGATGCTCCTCCCACCCATTCTTCAGCAAGGGTAAACCTTATTGAAATTGTACAAATTAGATAGTTAGAAAATGTTATATTATTATGTTATTTTATTTATGATTTTGGAGTTTTTATGATAGTTTTATTGATATTCCTATCACAATTTGATGTTCAAGATAGGGGAAAAGCACCTGCAGTAAGTACAGAGGCAATAACTACCCCTTCTGATGATGATATTGTGGAAACACCCAATGTAACAATTATGTTGAAGAAAAAAATTAAAAAAATCAATTTAGAAATAATGAGAATTTTGGATGAAGCAAATATTCCAACTGAGGAGATGATGAAGAGGCTATCTGATTTGAGAGTGCAAGCACGTCATTATGAAGTAAGTAGTAATGAATCTTTAGTTATAACAAAAGTTCAATAAAGGTTTATATTTTATACTCTTTTATGTTGTGAAGTAAAATATTCAATATGTGTTCTTGTTACAGGATTTTTTGGCAACTGATCTAGAACATGGTCAAGGACAATGCGGTGAGGCCGATACTAGCAGAGCTCCAGTTGCCACTGGTAAAATAATCCTTTAGTTGACAAGTTACAAGGAATTTTTTATTTGGAACATTCAAAAACTTCTTAAGTTAACTCTTACTTTTATTATTTCAGAATGTCTTTGCTAACAATGTATTGTTCAGGTCATCAAGTGCAGGAGACTCCTCCTAGGAGGTTGACAGATGTCCATTCAAGATTTTTGACTGCAATGTCAGCAATAAGGGGCATGCAAACATCGACACCTTCACGGTCTATTCCAACTGGTAAGTCCTTGATTTTCTATATTTGGTTTTGTGTTAATTATGAGTTGATAATTTGTACTTTAATCTTGGGTGCATCACATAGTGGATTATTTTTTTGGAGTAGGAGATACACTAGTGGCACCATCTTGTACGCCAGATATAGATCAAAGTACATGTATTGGTGATAATTCACCATCATTTCCTGGAGCTACCTGTGTTTCTAGCACGGGAGTTATGCAGGTGTCATTGTTGATTGACAATGATGAATCAATGCCTTTAAAATGTCCTAAGCTTCTAGGTACTTTAAATAATTATTTTTTATATTGTAATATGCATTTACCTATTGATAACAAGCTTTGGATTGATTATCCCATGACATTTTTTGTAGGAAACGATTCATTTTATAAGAAGCTTTATGACCTCACACTGCAAATATTCGGGCCCACCATACATACAAGGTGGAACATCATAAGTGAACTAACTTTATCCCACTATTTTTTTTTCATATCATTAATTGGTACAACATTTTTCCTTTCATTTGGGTCTTTTCTTTTACTAGCTATATCTAACAATTTTGTGTTTTTTCTTAAAAGGTGGAACTTGCAAGGAAAAAAATTAAAAGATTAGCTTATTAAAGATTTAGAGCATGAGTTTGGTAATAATATTTTTTATCAGAAGATGGTGTTAGAAAGAGCTTGCAAACATCTTAAGACTATGAGGGACTCATATAGAAAGAATCTCATCCAGAACCCAAAGTATGAGCATCCTCCCTTTATTTCAGTGAGGGATTGGAATGAGTTCATTTTGGATGCAAAGGAGAAAGGGGATGCTCAAAGAGGAATTACACCCGCAAATGTGAGAAGGTATGCAATAGTATTAACTACTAGTATATTAATGTAATAATGCACTAATTAGTGATCTTTTTATCTATATCATCTAACATATTTCAAACTTTTCATAGGTTGCAGGACACATCAAAGGCAAAAAAGGCAAGGCTGCAAAAGATTGGGTAGCACAGACTTGGCTTTGGTGGATATTCAAAAATTAAAGCACGAATTGTAAGTAGCAGTAAATGAATTGCAGAGAAAAATTATTTATAAAATGCAAATAATTTTGTTAATTAATAAAAAATGTAGGGCTCTGATTTTAATTTAGAGGCCACGGAAGAACACAAAAAAATTGCCTTCAAGGAAGGCTATGAAGCCGTGGCTAAATGCCTATGACAAGCTTCCATTGGCCCAACCGAAGAGTCTCCTGCATCATGTGCATAGGTAAATATGCCAAAAAATATATTAGAAATTGAATACTTGAGCAACAATCTATTTGATAATAATTTGCATGACATTGCAATGCAGCTCTTAATCGTGACATAGATCATATGCCGCATCATGAAGCCCCTGATGTGCATCATACTGTACATGGAGGTGCTCATTTTCTATTTAAAACTAATTATGTAATTATTAATACAATTTAACATCTTAAATTGAACTTGGTGTAACCTTTTTGTGTATATTTTAGAGGGTACAAAATCATGTCATGTTGAATGAGTGCCGGAGGATGTTCAAACTGATCACCATGTAGATCATGTGGCACATTCAAGTAAAGAAAATCTATGTTTTGTTCTTTTAAATTAATTTTTTGATCTATAGTTCTTTTACTTAAATAAATACTTGTAATTCACTAATATAAAATGGTGTGAATTTAACTCATGAAGTAGTTGTTATTGCAGCAGACCCCCCTTTGGCGCAACGGCCTCGTGCTCCTGAACAGATGATGAGGAGACATGCGTTGGAATTAGAACTAGTAGAGGAGGGGAATGATGAGGACATTGATCTTCCTCTTAGAAATTACATGATTAAAAAAAATAGCAAGAAACCCAAAAAGAAATGATTGTAATTAACATTTTTGCTAATGAAAGAACGTTGTCTTAATGGAGGTAATTTTGTACTAGTAATGTTGATGAATGATGTGTTAATGAATTCTTCATGAATGTTGTGTGTTAATGAATTTTATGTGTTAAAGAATTATTCATGAATGTTGTGTGTTAATGAATGTTGTGTGAATGAATTATTCATGAATGTTGTGTGTTAATGAATTTTATGTGTTAATGAATGTTATCATGTGATTATAATGATTGAATGTTATATTTCAAAAATGTATGAATGAATGAATGAATGACTGTTATTAAATGTTAATGGGGAATTTAGAGTGATGTTAGGGGGGGGGGGGGGTGGGGGGGGGAGGGGCCAAATGAGCGTCTACCTTCATGTGGTTGGCCTTGTTTAGTAGAGAATATTAAACTATTCTCGAAACCAAGTGAAGCTCAAACTTTAAAGATAAGCTTAGAGTTAATAGTGACAACCAATTAGCAAGTCGAAATGAAGTTCTTCATTATAGGTACCTTTTCAGTTTTTAAATCACAATGTCATGTTTTAATATTGTGTAGTTTTTTTCTTAAGTCAAAGTATTCTTTTAATATAAGAACATACTTTATGACCATTTTAGTAACTATTCTAACATTGCTTTATGACAAATCCTATTTTGGCAAAGAAGGTGATAAGTGGTGCTGTCTATTCCTTGGGAGATTGGATTACATAGGCCTGTATCTCAAAATCATTTGCATGTGGTAGAAATGCATACTTACAACCATTTCATTCTACATTTAAAAACATTGATGACACTCTAGACACAAAATAATGCTCATGCTGTTGACTTGATAGTGCTATGAAGGCAAACCAATTTTTGAATTTGAACAAACTTGAATGTTCAGATCTGGTCTCCTTGGATTTAGTCTTCATGGTTCTTTGTCTCATTATTACTATCATCCTAGTGAGGTAACACCTTTGCCTTCTTTCTTAGTCTCTTACAATTCATACTTGTTTAATTTGAATAATTTTTGAGTTCCTTGCAAAAAAGGGTATGACAAACAAATATGGTTATACAGGCTCTATTTCCTTTACTTGAACTTGATGTTGTGTTTTATGATTTGACATTTTAATATTTTGATGTTGAACTTGAAGCATATGATGATACGATGGTATGATCATGATGTTATGATTACAAGTTTATGGTGTTTTTGTTGTTTATATGATATTATGTGACATTCTAATTTGGATTCATGCTTATAGCCTATATCCATTCATAATGTTTCTCCAAATCATCCCTTTGTTGCTGCATCTTTGCTATCAATTTGTCTGCCATCTTCTATTGAGATTATGGAGATAAGTAAGATCTTGGTTCATGAACTTCTAGAGCTTACTTTCTCCATGTGGACCTTGTGTGAGTAGACATGCAAAATTTGAAGAAGGATTTAGATGAGCAACTCCAATACCACTAGGATTTGATAGACAATAACGAGGTGCTTTGATGCTATTGACCTGAGGCCAAGTACTTGTACTTGAAGGACAACACACTCAGACCAATTTAATAGAAAAGAATAAGCTATTTTTATCATATATATAAATGTCTGAGTATATGTTTGAATATTGTTTGATGCAGAGGGAAGGGTGGTGGTGTTCAAAACATAAGAGATTTTTACAATTTCAGGGGTTTAGGCACTTGGACCTATTCAACAACCTTAAATGCTTCAAGGAAATGACCTATCAAGACTACCTTCAAGAATCTTAAATAATGAATTTGGTTTAATAGGGCTTTCAATTCAAGGAATCCTAAAGCTTTACTTCAATCCCCATGCTCCATTTTACAAAGGTTCTCTCAAACTGAACCCAAAGGCCTAATAGGCTATCTAAACCCTGCAGTAGACTTAAAATGTTAGTAACTGTATCTTTTCCCAAAACACTTGACAAGGTAATAACATATATAGATACCCTTTTCAGTTTACTATAACATATCCAAGACTTTTGTATGGTTCCTTTGGACCAATACCCCAAATCATAATTGATGCATTGTTTTTAATGCACAAAATGATCAAATTAACAAAGGAAGTATAAGCTAAAGACTTCCTAATGACTCCAACTCCTAGACAGTATTTAGTTATGTCTAAAAATGCCCAAATCCAAAAGAAATTAGCTACCAGGGTGCTGCAACACCAAAACCCCCAATTTGGGATTCCAACCCCTAGTTTTTAGGGCTTCTCCAATCTCCCAGTTCTACACACTCCTGCAACCAATTGGTGAATGATTCACCATTACTTCAACATGTCAAAGCATCTCCCATCATAAAACATTGGGCTTGTGTGGATGGATCACCCACTGCTGCACTTTTACACCCAACTTCAATGGCTCTCTTCACTGTTCTTGACTGTGAACGCCTTCACTTCCCCAACTCTGCATATGAAATGTCAATTAGTCTATAATACAAGTTATAAACTATCATTCCATGAATATTTGGCCTAAACATTCATGGAATGATCCACATTATCCCTAAACTCTACTGCAACAACAAATTGAAATATAGAACGACTGGTTTTAAACTACAACTAGCGCAATAGTGAACTTAACACAATATGAAACTCATTAATCAGCACATCCAATGTCTCAAAAAACTTTGTCAATGCATAAGGAATTCAATCGATCAAATTAAGATCCTAGGAATTGGAACAGTTTGCAACAAACCGAGAACTTTTTATTGCTTAATTTGTTTCCTTTTGTAATATCATTTACAGACATTAGCTACTTGCTAATATCAAATCAATCTTTATGATCTATATTTCATGAGCATTGTTTTTCGTCAAGGGTACTTTGAAGATACATCTTTAAATATGATTCTGTTGCTCTTGCTTTCCAAGGATGGAACATCCTGAACAGTTCTAATAGTCTGTAGATACACAAAAATGGAATACTGAATTTCATACATGTTCAAAACAAAACATGAACGTAGAAATAACATTAAAAATGTCATCTAGAAATTTCATATATGGACAAGAGAAATAAAAAAAATGGCAATCACATTCTCCTACGAGTTGATTATTGCCAGTAGAGTTTAGAAAGAAAAATATGCTGTAGTAAGTCTCCATTATGTCACAATCAATCATAAGTCATTACATGTATAAAATGAATCTTACACATGTTGCTGGCAGTGTTAGTTTTAGTTTTCGTAGTTTGTTAGAGTTGGATTTTATTAGGTAGCTAATTAAATTAAGTCAGCTGTCAAGTTCAAATCTAGGTTTGAAGAAATTGTGCCCTTTAAAGACTACATGTAGCATGTAATCTTCTTCAATAAAATATATAGACAATTTTATTTGTATGCATCTTGTCTTTGTATTGCTATTATCTCTATAAATTTTAACATGATATCAAAGCCCACTCAGTTCTGACCTCCTATCATAAAGGAACTAAATCTCATAGGCTTTTATTATGTGCCTTGATACCCTCGTACGAAAAATTGAGAGAAGATGGAACCTTTTTGTTAATATCAAAAAACTCATACCATAATTTAGGAGAGAAAAAGGAGATCATTTTTCTTGACAAGAAAAGAACTAAAGCATTTATATTAGTTTTTAAAGTGAAATTTACATTGTTAGAAGACTACAATCCTCAATCATCTCATGCCTTCTCTCTTTGGAAATCCCAACCAATGGGCTTTGGATTTTCACCTTGTTCTCATTCATGTTTTGTGGACATGCTAGTTCTATACACGAGAATGTGCTTTTGAAATCACATTTACAAGCTCAATAGAACTTGACCATAAATTAGACACATGTTTCATTGTACGTGTGTAGTGAGCGTATTTGTGCAGTATATAACAATGCACTACGTATTGTCAGGGAAACTACAGTAATGATGCTTAGAAAGGTCAAAGACTAAGGTATGAACCTTCTTGAGGGAGAATGCAACAATATTAAGAATGTCGTAATTGGTCACAAACCTTCCTCTATCCTCAAATACCCTCCATAGGAACCTACCTCCATCCTCAACCCCCTCTATCAAGTCCTATCCAATGCATAGATGTTATAACCGTCCATGTCAGTAGATCCTGCTTGTTGTTTATAGATTTAGCATTGATCTAAAGGTGGAGTAGGGTTGCTTCTAAATTATGACACCGTCTTTCATCTTGCTTTGACATGTGTTTAACCATTGTGATAATTTAGTAGTGCATGCTCTTCTATTAGGAGTCAAGGTGGATATTTAGGGTGAAATAGCAGAGCCCAAAGGACAACAACTAAAGGTGTTTCAAAAATGCCAATTTAGGCTCTACGCAGTGACAGTGGAAGCAATTGGATAGAGGAATGGGACACTTCCCAAATTTGAAAAACTTTAAAGAGACTTACCTTAACACACTTATATAAGGAAATGAGAAAGCCAACTTCCTTATAAATGGAACAATGAGCCTACATAAGCAAGGGCTGATAGATTTTTTTTTTGTAACTAAGGAAATAGAGATTCAACAATTATAGAGTTCAAATAGCAAAGAAGGCAATCAATTTATAAGGTGAATCCTGAAACAAGGATCAGTAAGAGTAAAGCTTAAGAGCTCTCTTGCATTTAGACAGGGAACGAGGAACATCTATTTATATGATGTATAATTTTGGAAGTGAACTAGGGTATTTCTGCATGCTTCAACTGGCATTTTCTAGTTATTTATTCAGTTTCCATTCAATTGTTTTACGTGCATTTAGACATTTTGATATATATTGTCTTTTGTATACTTCAAAGCATATTGTGGGGTATTTATTAATAGGAGGGGCTTTTGAGATATGATCTGGGATCTATGTGAACATGAAATCTATTTCCATTATTTCAAGAATGGCATGGTAATTACATATTTCTTGTTGGCCTCCAAATAAAAAGGTCTCACATTGTAGATGGAAATTTGTTCATATCCATTTTTTTGCAATTGTGATGATATATTTTAGCTGTCCTTGTGTCAAAAATATTTAGTAGTAATACTATTATATATTTTTTAGCTATTTGATCCTAATTGTCATTTGTCTTAAAGATGTCAACTAGAAGTATGACCTGATATGTTGCTAAATGCTAAGTGATAATGAATTCTATGAGGTCACACTTATAAACCTAATGACAAATATTTATTATTCTATGAGGTCTTGCATATATGTTGCCATAACTATCATCTAGATCTCAGAACTTTATAGGATAATATAAGATGATGAAATCAGTGATTCAACATTGAGATTTTAACAACATTTCTGACAAACTAAAGCTAACACTGAGAATTGCCCACAATGTCTTGGAACATTTTAGGTTAACATAAATATTTAATTTTGTAGGAAACAAGGCCAAATATGTTGGGCAATATCGGATTACAGACACTGAATCATTGGAAGCAGCTATGGAGGCAGCTGGGACAATCCGGTTTAAGTTACTCATGTTAAATAAATGTGTTTCCTACAACTTCATGTTTCTTGTTGTGACATATATCTTGGATTATGTCCTTATTAATGATTTTGGAACAGATTTTATTAATGATTATGGGGCTGAGCTACAAGATGAAGATGATGCTTGGATTTATCGCCGACCTTTCCTCCCTCGAGATGATCAAGAGGAACAAGATGTGGAAGATCTTGAAAGGTTGATACAACAAAGATATGCGGCATGCTCAGATCATGTTGAATATGATGAAGAGACTACAAATGTTGAACAACAAGCATTATTACCATCTGTGAAGGATCCAAAATTATGGATGGTCAGATGTGAGGTATGTTGCATAAATTTAAGTTAGGGAACCATGTCATTATTCACATTTATGCTTACACAGGATGAGTTATGCTTATCAAATCAAATTCATTGTTTGGTTTAGATTGGTCATGAACGTGAGGTAGCTATTTGTCTTATGCAAAAGTACCTTGACATGAAGTCCCAGGGGATAGATTTGCATATCACATTAGCTATAGCTCTTGATCATCTTAAGAGCTACCTTTATGTCGAAGTGGACAAAGAAGCACATGTTCTTGAGGTAACACAATTTGATTGCATCTGGTGCCTGTTAGTTGGTTTTTATAGTATTTTGTAGGAATCTGAATCCATGGTCCCTGCAGGCATGTAAGGGGCTTCGTAATATTTATTCTCATAAGATTAAGCTTGTCCCCATCAAGGAAATGATAGATGTACTTTCAGTAGAAAGTAAATCAGTCAATCTTTCCAAGGATACATGGGTGCGGGTGAAAATTGGGACCTACAAAGGTGATCTTGCAAAGGTGAGGACATGTTTTGAGTACTTATTTATATGATACTGTTCATTTTATAGTATTTGATATGTTAGCTTAATGGTCATCATTACTCAGGTCATGGATGTGGACAATGTGAGACAAAGAGTAACAATGAAGCTGGTTCCTAGGATAGATTTGCAAGCCACGGCAAATAAATTGGTAAAGCATGAATGTCCTATTGTTTAAGGCATAACAAAAAGATCTCATAACTTCAAATATGAAATTGCTCTTTTAAACATATACTTAAACTTCACAAGTCTGTACCTTGTATGCAAGAGGAAAAGGATGTAGGGAAGAAGAAGGCTTTTGTCCCTCCACCTCGCTTCATTAATATGTGTGAAGTCAAGTAATTTACTTTACTAATGCTTGTATTGAAAAAAAAAAATTTCCTATAAAATTATGAGCTCTAGAGGATTGATAAGTATTATTCAATGGACTATCCATATTTTTCTCAGAGATATGCACATTCCTGTTGAATGAAAACATGAATGATGAGGTTTAAGTTACTCATGTTATGGATGCATTGATTACTCCTATAGTTCTATGACTTAGTTGATCACAATTGAAATAGGACCTTGGTTGTCTCTGCTTCTAGTATCTGTGTTTCCTCCTATTTCTAACTTACTATTTTCAATTCATGGAGGCACCTTAAGGACTTATGTGCATATTCTAGTTTGTAAGTAAGGATTCTAGTTGTTTATCCACTTTATTTCACAATGTTGGTCCTCATGCAGATATGTCTTGCACTTCACCACAATGTGTGATGAATATTTTATATGATGCTTCTTTCCTTATGATCTGTGCATATCCTTTACCAATCTACTTGATTAAAATTTCTTTTTTGATTGGTTAGTTCCTCTTGCATCGTGACCATCTTAAATACCATGATTGATAGGTGTCTCTTCTAGTGAATTCAATTGGGATTTTTAGTAGTCCAAGTTTGTTGGGGTATGTCATACCTAGAGAGTTGGATGTGTTATCTTTCCCAATTTCAACACTTTGTCATTTCTTTTGAGGATTTAACTTGGATAACTATAATAGAAGAAGCCCTAATATTTTTATCTCTTGATCTCATCTCATTAGACTGTAATTTATGCTATATTTTAGTTACCATAAATCCCACACATATTATGAATTCATGCTGCATTACCACAATTTTTTTTTAAACAACATTTTGGATTGGTCTCAATTTCTACCTTTAAACACCATTATTTTTGACTAGAATGCTATGCATTCGACGGTCCTTTCCATGAACCACCATGGATAGTTCGACGTTAAAGGTCATAGTGAAAGTCAAAATTTCAATGGTCACACTAATTGACTCCATCAAGGTGGTGGTTTTATTCTTTCACTTCCAAGGGATTATTGTAGTGGATAATTCAACCACTAGTCTAGTTGGAATTTAGATGATTAATCACCATGTAGAAAATTCGATGAAAAAAGATCGATGATAGTTTTAGTAGACAATTTGACCAATTGTTGTAGACAATTCAACCTTTTCTCGTCAAAATTTAGGGAAAAATTTACTAGTGGAAGGTTAGTGATGCAACCTTTACTAATTCATTAGCAACTTGTAGAGATCCAATCACTCCCTCTGTCTTAGGCTATCATATTTTCAATTACTTCTATAGTCATAGGGATAAACCCATTCCAGTGTGCAATGCCTAGAAATTAGGATTGGGGAGATTGGTAGTGCCTGATGTTTTCCTAGATGTTGACTTATTGATAAAATTAGAAATAAATTATGATCCAATCTCCAATTCAATTATGAGAAGTTAAAAATCATCCCTAGGTACCTTAGATAGGGGATCATTCATGAAAGCATTCAACCTGTACACTTCTTCCTCGACAGAGATTGACCTAGGGAAGAAAAAGGAAAAGTATAACAAGAAGACAGCTTGTGGAAACTGAGGTCGCCCATCATATGCCAAGAACTAGTAAGTACATAGCCCCTATTCCTAGTAATATGAAATCCCCATATGTGTTTAAGGCCCTAAATTTCTACATGAAATAACTTTAATATGGGTTATGCCAAGTCCTAGGAGTAGATGGAGATGAAGAAAGACTCTGAGAAAACTTTTTGATGATTATCTTCGACATGAAAAGTCATCATGCCAACACTGATTATGACTACATCTAGTATGTGATTAACAGGATGCATGAGGGCTTGATTTCAATGAATGACAATAATAAGCCATCCAACTTCATGCATTATTCATTGTTGATACATTTAATTATGTTCTTTAACATTGATCATATGGATGTAAGCATGTTGAGGCCAAGGAAGGTGAACTGAGGAATTCCAAACCCAGTATAGTTTTAGTTAAGGGTTTGGAACTTTACATCAAATGAAAGTGAGTTCAATGGTTTTCCAAATTGGATAGTGTGTCCACTCCTGAATATGATGGGAAAAAATTTCACAAGGCTCCTAGTAAGGATTCACAGGCTTCTAAGGCCTAGAGAGTATGTACACAAATGGCCAATTGATCACTACTAGGGAGATTTCTACTTGGGTGACAATTTCACCATAATTAGAGTCTATGGGTGTCCTCAGTCCCCTTGTGTTCTTCCATAATATGTGGCACAAAGGGTTTCTCTTTTGGATTTTATTTGGCAATTGATTTGGATAGATAAGGACATTTTGGCCCCACACAGGAAAGGGACCTTACTACTAGAGTGTTTAAAGTAACAAAATCTGCAACTGGAAAGAGAGCTCTGCCTCAACTTTCCCTATGGTTAAATCAGTTTACAATGGCTACTATAGCATATAGATATGTAGACCCTAAGGACTTCATAAAAAATTCAAGGAAAATTCTCATCCCTAGCATTGGAGTTAGTAAAGAACATGAGGGCTATGATAGGGAGGATATCATCAAAAATATCCTGGATGAAGAAGAAATTTAGAGGAGATTGGGAAGAGTCCAAGACTTGATGGACTTAGAGGCACAATTGAGAAAAGTTGAGATTCCCTTTAGTGGTTTCTTCCCTGATCTATCATACATTGCAAGGATTGACAAGATGATACATAACTATGACATCTTCTACAATCAATTAGACTCTCAATTGGATGCCAAGGTGCAAATTAAAAAGGGATACTCATCTTTTGAGTATGAGACTGGCAGTGGGAGTTCATATGAAGAGGATAGCCCACCTTAGAATGTGGATGAGCCAATTCAAGAATAGGGGACTGATGTAGTAGAGGTAGGGGATACACATGAGCCTCCCTAGAAGAGAAGAGTGGACATGGCTTCTTCCTTGGTACTAGGTGATAGATCCTATCATCACTACCTAAGAAAGAGAATAAGAGAAGGTAAAAAAGTACACACACAAGAGGAGGTTGAGTTTCCCCTATTGTTGTGCCAAGATAAAAGAGAATTAATTTAAGAACTCATGAAAGATGACAAACTCATCAAAAGTGATGAATTTCAAAACTTCTTGATTTGGAGAAAGCAACAGGAGATTCCTAACCAGGGAACTAAAGGTGCAAAACCAAGCAATAAGGCCCTACAAGCCCTAGCCTCTTATGGTCTAGCATTAGAAACAATAAGAGTTGAAGAGGATAGGTAATTGGTTAGCACAAGTGGAATGCTCCTAGTTCCAAGGTGGGATTTGACCTCAGCCTTCATCAAAGATCAAATAAGGAGACAACCATAGGGTGGCTTGTCATATGAAGCCCAAATTAAGGATATGATTAGAGGATGTGGTTATGACCCTAGGTCTCAAACATTAGCAATGTGGTATCTTGCTCCAAGGACTCAAAAACCCTCTCTTGTTAGTATAGAGGATAAAATGGAAGGAGATAAGATCATTTGGACTATGTAGGACACTAGTGATCTTGAAGTTTCAAAGGCAGTGACTCACTTTTCCCATCTAAATGAGGCCAAGAATGCACAACTCTCTAACAAATATGGGAAATTGTTTGAAGCATCCAACCTACTAGCCAAGGACATAGAGGTAGAGCTCATGAAAATAAAGATGTTGGAAGATGAGCTAGAGTTGATGAAGAGAAAACTCAAGGAAGCATCTAAGGCTATCCCTCCTCCTATTATAGAAGAAGTTATAAAGGTCCCGGTGATAGAGGTACCTGATGTAGCAATTGGTGAGTGAGATAAGGACAAGATAAAAGTATCCCTCAATGCCCTGACATAGATTTTGCAACATAGACTAGAAACAATAAAGGGAAAGACGGACCTAGTCCATAATTCATTTTTCATGTTGCAAAAGATAAATGAGAATGTGAATAATGGTACGACTACTTTGGAGACATTATTTATCATGTGGTCTAGCAGGAGTACACTTCTTGAGAAGCTTGAAATGTTGTAGCCACATAGGATTGATATCCTAGAGTTTGTTGGAGAAGTAGGAGAAAAGGTTGAACTCATCAATGCTACTTGGGCATTCTTCAAAGGAAAATCCAGCCAGGTCAAGGCTAAGATAGAGATGTTTGGACCTGATTTCAGTAAGTATTTGCCTCCTATTCATAAGGGTGATGGTGACATCATAGGGGTGGAGGACTAGAAATTGGGAATGGACCAATTAATGACAAGCTAAGAGGCTTTCCTAAATCATGATGGAACCTTGGATATTAAAATGTTCAATGACATCCTTGATGGTGTTTTTAAGGTGGAGAGTAATTGCTCCAATTTTTTTGCAGATGCCAAATCTATAACTAACTCTAGGTGGGATAAGTAGGTAAAGATACTACATGATTTGAAGGAATGCACCTAGCCCACCAAAGAAGAGGTTGCTAAATGGGATAGGAGCACAAATCCCAAGAAGAAAAATCTTGCACCTATTGATTTGGAGGAAATGGAGGAGGAGTAAGCAACATCTACCACCTGATCATTGAGCACATGGAGAGTTGTCATCATGAAGAGGACAGTGTAAGTTAGCCAGTTGAGGCGGTGATTTTCCATGTAATAACCTATGAGACTACTTTGAACATATGTAGACAAAGGTGCCACCTATTGAAGATATGGAATGATTTGGAAAATATTCCTCCAGTCTCCATCTAGTTTTAGATAATAATTTGTACCGATTTTTTATCTTATAGTGCTTTTCCTTTCCTAGCCATCTGAAGCTTATTGCATCCTGATTCTTCTAGGATTACAAGATAGATAGTGAATACTATAAGTAGTCAAGTGTAACTTTTGTTAAGGATGTTGAAATTTGTAAGTGAATAGAATACAATTTTTGTTCTCCAGTTTTGGTTTAGGCATTTTCTGCCATTGTCAATCTACTGATTCTGAAAATATTAATGAAAATACTCTAAGATTTCATCTCAAATTTATGTATGTCTTCTTTTTTTGAGGGTAAATTGTTATATGTTAATAGTGCAAAGAAAAATTGATTTATGGTTTACAAAGTAGATTGTGAATTTGTCTTTCAGTTCTCTTTCAAGGAAGAGGTAAATTCTTTAAGGAAATTTCATAGGGTTTACAGTCTTTTCAAGAATCAGATGTCTGAATGTGGGAATGAGAGGGATAATTTTTATGGCATTTATTCTAAATTTTAGGAGTGTTGGATTTGGTTTTTCTAATGATGTATATTGTTGATGACTCTATGCCCTAGAATAAGACATTGGTCTGTTTTCTGGACATATTTCTTCAACATCAAACAATCTATAAATGATAAAATCTTTGAATCAAGATAAGTAATATTCATGCTAAGTGATATAATGCATTTTCCTAATTCCTTTCAAGAAGTGAATCTATAGGTGTACCCACCTAAGCATTAAAGGCTAAAAGTATTAGAGGATCATTCTTTTGATCCTTGTTAATTGGTCCTTTTCCTTCACAGATCTAGAGTGGGTTGTAAGAGTCAGTGACATTAATTTGTCAATTATATTGTAAATCTGCAAGTGGAAATAAAAGGAGCCAACAAAATGGAAACTCTGTTCGAGACTATAACAACACAAAGTACACTTTCTTAGAGGTCTCTAGCTAAGTTATTAAGAAATTTTTGTTTGGTGCACATTTGTTTCTTCTTGGACCTCATGTTTTTCCTATTTTGTCATCTTTTTCTTTTTAGATTCTCAAGGTTTGTCTGCAAAATTTTCCCATTGAACATGGGTGGTGACTCAAAGGGTAGAAACAATGTTGTTATAAGATAAAAATCATGGATCCAAGAAAGAATACAAGGGCTTTTGTTAAGAGACATCCCAAGATTAATCTAGAAGCTTTACGTTGGTTAGGAAATAAATTTTGGCTTTGAAAAGGTGGAGAGTCCACTAGTGCACCTATAAGGGAACAAGGTAATAATGCTAAAGATGGGGTAGTACATACATCTTCAAATGAGGAGGGATCACAATACAAGAGTTCAAAATGTAATAGTGGTCTCTCTGGAGACAATTTTTATGGTACTTTGAAAATGTTGTTTCAGGATAAAGTTGTTCTCCCTGCAAATCAAAACACAAAGGTAGGAAGTAAGAATTATGTGCCTAATATGGATCATAATTGAGTTGATATAGAAAGATAATTAGTGGAGCCAAGGAGGGTCCACTTTCCATATCAACAAATCACTGATATGGATGTGTCATCAAGCTCTAAAGATATTATGATGGACCCTACTAATTTGGGTGCACTAAGATTGCAATTGGTAGAGCAAGATGAAATTTAAAAGAGGTTACAAAAGGAGAGAGAGGTTGAGACCATAAGTGCATTAATGGAGAGAGAATCTATGCTTAGAAATATTAATGAACTAAAGGAAAGAAATAAAATATTTTCTTTTGCTCCTAAATCTTTGCAACCTGATATTCTCGATGACCTTCATGCTTTAAGAAAAGAGGAAGAACAACTATTGTAGGACCAAGAGTTTGAACAAGAGGGCCCTATGATTAGACAAGTTCAAGGTTATGTTCCTCAACCTAAGGAATAAAACACAACAAAAAACATTAAGCCTATTTCTATGACAAATGAAAAAGGGAAGTAGAAGATGGTTGGCATTAAGATACATGAGCCTCTAATTATACCAAAGATCCCACCACCTGTTTCCAATCTTTACATAGAGATGGAAAAAAGAAGGAAAGAAAGAGATGATTTAGCAAAATAATTGGAGAAGGCTGAAGTTGAAGCATCTACTACAAAAACAAAAAAGGAAGATTCAATTCTTGAAGTCTTCATCTATAGAAACTCTCAAACCATCTGCAACTAAAATAGGTATGTCATCTGCAACTTCTAGTGTTGTTCCACTTGGTAATATTAACACTCAAAACCCACCACCTATTTCATCTGCTAAGTCAAATTTTGTTCTTAAGTAATAGTCAAATAATGCACAAGTAGTTGATAGTACAACAATAAATGTTGGTCCTAGTGGAAACACTGGATTGAATTTTCAAAGAAGACCTATGTAATTAGAAGGGTATAGGCAAATTAGTTTTGATGGGATACATGGTTATCCTAATACTATTATAATTGGGATGAGAGATAAGGTGCCCAAATTTGCTAGTAATAACGCTATTAGTTGTGAAGAGAATCTTAAGTTGTTTGTAGATATGTTGAATGATTATGAGATACATCATGAGGATGTAGTCTTGAAACTATTTGTTCAGTATTTAGTAGAAGATGCTAGAGATTGGTTTAAAATACTCCCTAACTGATATATTGATACATGGGATTCTTTTGAAAAATGTTTTAAAGAACAATATGGTGATAGACCAAATGCTAGCTTCATGTTGAATGAATTCAATAACATAAAGAAGAATCATAATGAATCAACAACTAAGTTCAACATGAGATTTCAAAAGGGTATGCATAAGTTATTTTAAGTTATGAAGTTAGATGACAATGTCTGTCTGACCACATGCCTCAATGCTTTTGATGGAAAGACTGGATATCAACTAAGAGACAAAGAACCAAGGACTCTTAGAGATGCCTTTAGAATTGTAGTGAATATTGAGAACATTATGAAAATAACTGGAAGATTGGGTGGGAAGAGAGATGATCCTAAACTATTTGGGATCAAGAAGTATAAAAAGGATAATGAAAAGATAGTTGGAAGTAAGAGGCAAGAAGATGACAAGTTGGATAAGGTACTAAATGCATTGAAAGACTTAAAATACCTAGTCACAGGAGTGATAAGCTCCATGCTTTGGAAAAACCTCATTTCAACAACAATTTCAATAGGAAGAATAGGCTGCAAAATGACCCTTATAACACCCAATTGAAGGATGGTAAACCTATTGTCCCGAATGCAAAAGGAAGTAATGACAAAGTCATCCTTGATCGCTTGCACAAAGATTTTGTGAATGTTGTAGAAGATGCACCATGGTGTATGGCCTGCCAATCTCCTCATTTTGTAGAACATTGTGTGGTTGCACAGTCCATAACTACATACCAAGATGATGAATTTAATGAATTTTATCAAGAAGAAACCAATGATGATATTAGTCACAACATGATTGACTCATATCTAGAACATGAAGAGTTTATGATGCTGATGAAGAGACTGATGTGTGTTTAAAAAGACACAACATGGCACTTTTCCACCAAGAGGTGTTTTTAGATGATGAAGACATTGATGAAAAGACATGTAATATAAATTCCTCCTCAGAACAAGTAAACTTGAGAAGACCTTCAAAAGAGAAAATTGCTTGGATTACTATAGAAGTGGTTGCCCAAGTGCAAACTAGAAACATGACAGCAAATGATGGCATTGCAAGGCTACAAGAATGTCTATAAAAATTACCAGTTCTAAGGAACCCATTGGGAACAAATGAAAGAGTGACTATGTAGTAAAGTTTAAGAATGTCAAAGGTAAGAAGTGGGAACCAAAGGGAACTGGAGTTGTCAAGGTGTCTAATTTTCATGATAAAGACACCCAAAAGGAAGATGAGAAGCCAGTTGATACAATAGCCAAAGTTTAAAAAATGAAGGTGACAACAATAATTAATGTACCTTAGAAGAAAAAGCATATTAGGGAAATACAGGTTGAGATTCCCTCTCCTACCCCTGTTGACATGTTGTCAATACTGTCTCAAATTACTATCAAGGTTCCTTTGTTAGAATTACTAAGAATCCCTGAACACAAGGACAAAGCTCTAGCATGGATGGATAGTGTTCTTGACCATAATGTTGATTGCAATATTAGTGAACCACAATCAGAAGCTAAGAAGGAAGTGAAAGTTCAAGGAGTGATGTCTCAGATACCACCTATGTATTTGGATAACTATGTCAATGCAATCCTTTAAAACATTGATCCATTTTTTCTAAGCATCATAGTGAATGGAATGATAGTAAAAAACTATATGATTGATCTAGGTGCATTAAATATTGTCATGCCTTTTAAAATTATGGAGAGACTGGGTCTCATAGTTGATTATTGTTTAGGGTAGATGTTGTGCAATGGACCAAAGAGAGGTGCCTGTCATTAGAACTATCAATGCAGTACCCTACAAGTTGGCAGCATATCTAGAGAAAGAATTAATTATGAGTGTCTTGGTTGTGGATATTCCTCCTCATTATGGGATGCTATTATCCAAGAAATGGAGTGCTTCCATGGGTGGAAGTTTCTAGTGTGACCTTTCATTTGCAACTTTCAATATTGATGATCAATCTGTCAAGATTGAGAGAGGACCAAGGGTAACCCATATGATTGAGAAGAACATTGAAAATGAAACTACTTGTTTTATAGATACTGATATTAATGCTTTCAGGGAAAAAGTTACTGTTCTCAAGAAAGAGAATCTATCTTGCCCCCTATCATTGTGGAAGTAAATACTAAATCTGAGAAGGATGAGTTCTGGGTAGTGTACTTTGATGGTGCTAACTGTAAAGATGGCTCAGGAGCAGGTATTTTATTCATTTATCCTAAGGGAAACACTTATAAGTTCTCTTTTACTTTAAGTTTCTCATGCACAAATAACATAGCATAGTATGAAGCATTATTAATAGGTTTGAGATTGCCACACAAAAATGGGATTAAATGTGTGAATGTTGTTGGTGATTTAGAGTTAGTAGTGTCTCAAGTAAGATCAGTTTATGCTTCCAAGAATAAAAGGTTGAAACAATATAGGAATGTAGTTTGGGATATGATTGAATGTAAAAGAGAACATATAGGAATTAAAGTACTTGTTTTATAGATACTGATTGAAACACTTATCCATTTGCATTCTTTAGTAAATATTTACTGGCTGCTCAATTGAAATATGATATCAATGAAAAACAAGCATATGCACTTGTGAAGGCCGTAAAGGATTTTAGATGTTATCTAATGGGAGCAACTTTGGTTGCTTTTGTACCAAGTGCTACAGTGAAAGACATATTTTCACAGCAAGAGGTGTCTAGAAGAGGATGTAGATGGATAAACATAGTTCAAGAATTCAACATTGATATCTAGATCACCAACTTGGTTAGAGGACAAGGATCAGAAAAGTTAATGGCTCAATCCAATCTTGATGTAAATCTAGTAAATTAGACTAAAATTGATTATACTTGTGATATGGATGATTGTATCTGGTATCAAGTTGTAATCTATTATTTAAGAAATATGAGATGTCCACTAGAAATGGATGATAGCAAGAAAAGAGTGTTAAATTTGTAGGAAATTAAGTATATTATATTCAGATGCAAGCTATGGTGAAAAAATCTGGACTGCATTTTCTTGAAATGTGTTTATGAGAATCAAGATGATAAGTTGTGAAATGAAATGTATAAAGGGATATGTGGTGGGTATTACATGGGAAAAACTACTACCTAGAAGATTTTGAGGGTAGGGTTTTGGTGGCCAACAATTTTCAAAGATGCAGAAAGATTAGTGAGAAAATGTGGTGCTTGTCACAGATTTTATGGTAAGATGAAGTTTTTAGGAATCATGCCACTAAGACTAGTAGAGATACAAGCCCCTTTCTAATAATGGAGAATTGATTTTATTGGAGAGATACCAAACAAGTCTAGTGGGGGACATTCTTGGATCCTAGTTGCTACTAACTACTTTACTAAATAGGTAGAGGCTATTCCCACAAATAATACAACAAGCAGAGTGGTAAATGATTTTTTGTTGAATAACATTGTCACTAGGTTTGGTTGTCATGAAAAAATTATTTGTGATAATGTGATGTGTTTCAGATCCAATGAGTATAAAGAATTATATGAAGGTCTAGGGATTCAAATGTCATACTCTTCGCCCTATCATCCACAAGGAAATGGACAAGCAGAATCATCCAAGAAAATTTTGGTGAAGATTCTTAAGAGGATTCTTAAAAAGAACAAGAAACTATGGAACTCAAAATTTCCATTAGTTGTGTGGGATGATAGGGTAACTATGAAGAAGGCAATTGGGTGTGCAACATTTGACTTAGTATATGGAATACATGCAAGAATGCCTTAGAATAACTTGTTAGAGATGTACAAGTTTTTTCAGCTATATATGATGATCTAGATGATGAGATGTAGTTAAGGATTGAAGATTTGATCAAGTTAGATGAAACCATAAGAGAATAAGCTTCAAAGAATGCTAAGATGCAGATAAAAGTTAAGAACTTGTATCACAAGAAAGATGTAGAGAGAAAATTTGAACCAAATGACCTGGTATTACTCTGGAATGCCAGATTGGAAGACAAAGGGAAACATGGAAAATTTGACCCAATCTGGTTAGGACCATACTTGATTCATGAAAAATGGAGACCAGATTCATATCTTGTGAAAGATCTCGTTGGTGATATTCAAGAATTGCCTGTTCATGGATAGTTCTTGAAAAGGTACTTTTGTTAAGAGGTATTTTCTTTCCATGAGCAGTAGTTACGATTTCTATATTTTGTAAATTTTTTATAGGTGTGGTGTGTTTCTTTCCTACCTTGTGTGTTCATTGTAAATATGTTTTTTCTTAGTGCTCTTTGTATGTTGTAATTTTGTCAAGTTTGTGGTCTGATCTTCTAGAAATTCTAAGTTATTGCATGGGCACAAGTTACCCATCATCCCCAGATAGAGCCACTGTTAGCTAGGTTTTCCATACATTCGAGATCTAGTAAAAATAGTAAAAAAATGTTTTAATTTGAGAGCTAGGTCTTTGTTCTTCATAGGGTTTCACAAATTTACTGTGCTTATGTCAAAATACCCTACCCTTGGTCTATTTTCGTGTTACTTTTTCCATGGCACTTAAGTCCCTTTTCTAGCACGTGGTCTTTATTTTCCTCTTTTTCATCAAATCTCATAATGTCTAAGTATTAAGTGATTTTGTCTAGTGATTAGGCAACTAAGGAATTTCTTATGGTTATCACCGAGTCTCTAAGTTCTTAACAATTAGTAGCTTTCATTAAGTGATCTAGCGAATGTGCTTTTGTCCAAGTCTTTGAATATGTGGGAGTGATCCCTTAGCATCTAGTGACTTAGTGAAAGAAGTTACCTCCTGATCTCTTAATTTTGGTAGTTAGTGGCCTTGCATCTGGTGACCCACTGAATAAACTATCTCTTGATCACTGAGCCTGGCAATTAAGTATTTAATAATTCAACGACTTGGTGACATAGTTAGAAGGAGATGAAAACTTTGTTTAGTCATGTGTTCTCAGGATAGTTGACGGTTAAGGAAAAACACTTGGTGACTTAGTGAATAAGGTGTTAGCCAACTTTATTGTATCTTTAAGAGATTGTGAAAAGTTTGCATGTTTTTAGAGGAAGGTAGGTCTTAATTTTCCCTAGGGTTTCAAAAATTATCAAGCTTATGTCTAAAACCCTACCTTTGGTCTATTTTCCTATTACTTTTTCATGCACTTAAGTTTTTTTCTTGCACATGGTATTTTTCATTTGTTCCCTAATTCACCTAATGTTCAAGTGTTAATGGGTCATACCTAGCAATCTAGCAACTAAAGAATGTTACATGGTATTCACTGATTCTCCAAGTTCTGAGCAGTTAAGTCTAAACATCTAGCGACCCAATGAATGTGGTTGTCACTTATTCTCATGACCTTGGTGGTTAATGGCCTGACATCTAGCGATCCAACAAACAAGCATTTAATGGAACAAGTTATTGTTGTCACCTATTCTCTTGATGTAACGGTCAAGTCCCAAATGATCTAGCAACTTAGTGATCACCGTAGATTATGAACAAAATCAATGGTTGGTGGTTCATCTCATGTTTTAGCTAGGGTTAAGAAAGGTGTTTTGAGATCAAGAGAATGTCCTTGTTTATGTGATCTCGTGATCATACATGAGTTAAGACAAAGATCTAGAGAACATAAGATTAATTTAGTCGCAGATTCTCATGATTGATCCATGGTTAATGAAGGAGTATGGAGAATATGAGAATAGGTCATTCACGCGATCTCTTGATATAGCTTAGGTTAAGAAAAGTATTCAAAAAATTGGAGAGGTCTTTAGTCATGTGTTCTCCAAATTGAGGATAAGTTAATATAAAATTTTCCAAGATTCAACATCTTCTGTTGATGGAGCCAAGATCTAACGGTCAGTGTGTGATCTCTAGATTTAACCTCAAGTCAAGAAAAGTTTTAGCAATCATGAAAATGCTTCATTCATGTGATCTCTAGGTTTGATTCTAGTTAATTAAAGGGTCATGAGATTCAATGATTTCTTCAGCCGCGTGATCCCGTGATAAAATATGGGTTAAAGCCAAGGATTTTGAGATTCAGTATAGACCGATGATAGGCCTACGATCAGATGATAATCGCTAATTCTCCTGATGAGATCCTAGTTAAGGAAAAATCTTGGTGATCCAAAAAATGCTTCAATCACCTAATTTTATGATCAAACCAAGGTTGGATAAAGTATTAAGAGACTACGAGAATGTCCTCAATTGCTGAATCACTGAGTATGTCGAGTTAAGTTATCTAAGTCAAAAGACAATATAGAAACTCTGATGTGGAAAGGGCATGATGAGAATCTAGAAAAGGTACTCAATCATCCAATCACAACAATAATGAGGGTTTTTATCCATTATCAAGGGTTTTTAAGGCAATAAAACAATGATTATTGCTAGTCACCTTTTGTGAAAATTTATTGCGGCTTGTCAATTTCCTACATTATAGTTGGCCTCGATTTGAGCTTGGTTTCATGTAGGAGTGAATGCTGAGGTGTCTGAGAAGGGATTTTCTTAGATTTTGATCATTTCCATGCATTTATTTCTCAAAGATATATTGGCATGACGCTTTCATTCTCACACTCATTAGTTTGCAGAGGAGATAATTTATGAAGATGAGTTGTTACAAAGAGCTATTCACAAGGAAATAATTTACAGAGGGATATACTTACAAAGAAGGAAGTCATGAGTCAACTAGTGGCTAGTCATGCATCATCTAGTGAGGGGGTGCAAGAGCAAGGTGGTGACCAAAAGGGGAAGCCGAACTATTCAGAAGAGTTCATCCAGTTGCTTCAAGGGTCAACACAAAACATAAAGGTTAGTGGTGAATCTTTCATTGATGCCTTAGCCAATTGTAGGGATCCCATTACCCCAGATATTTCAAGTTACCACATTTTCCATTATTTTTATAGTAACAGAGAAAAACCTATCCCAGTGTAATTCCTGGAAGTTACGACTAGGAAAATTGGTAGTTCCTGATGTTTTCCTTGATGTTGATTTGTTACCACCTTATTTACTCTAGATAGAGGGTCATTTATGAAAGCTTTAAATTTGTACTCCTCTTCTTCAATTGAGATTGACTTAGGAAAGGAGAAAGAAAGGTATAGCAAGAAACTATTGCTTATAAACTCTCAATTTGTCCATCATATACCAAAAATAAGAAAGTACACACCCCCACTCCCTGCTCATATGAAGGCCCCATTTGAATTTTAGTCTTTAAATTTTTATATGAAATAACTTGCCTATGGGTTGTGTTGGGTCTTAGGAGTTGATGGAGATAAATAAAAATTGCCAACAAATTTGATGATGATCATACTAGATATGCAGAGTCATTATTCTAATACTGATTATGACTATATTTAGTATGTCATTGATAGAATGCATCAGGGCCTAGTTTCAATTATGGAAAAGAGAAAGCCTTCAAAGTTCATACATTATTCTTTGTTAATGCATTTGATTATGTTCTATAATATTGATTATCTGGATCTAAATATGTTGAGGCCTAGGAAGGTTGGCAAGTTTTGACCAAACCTAGTACAATTTTGGTTGAGGGTTTGTAATTTTACTTCAAATGAGTGTGATTTTCACAATTTTCAAAATTGGATAGCTTATCCAATTTTGAACATGATGGGGACAAGTGCCACAAGGTTATCAATGAAGTTTCTTAGGCTTCTAAGGCCTAAACAGTATGTGGGCAAGTGGCCGATTGATCACAATTGGGGAGACTTCTACTTGGGTGAAAATTTCACCATTATTAGGGTTTATGGATGTCCTCTAGCCCCTCACATCCTTCCCAAATATGTACCATTGAGGATAGCTATGATAGAATTGATCTCTCAACTGATTTGGATAGATAAGGAGATTTTATCTCCACATAAAAAGGGGACTTTCACCCCTAGGATTTTCAAGGTCACAGATTTCACAATTAGAAAGAGAGTCCTGCCTCAGGTGTCTGGGTGGCTGAATCAATTCATGATGCCTATTAGATTATTTAGGTATGTTGAACCTAAGGGATTTATCAAAAATTCCAAATAAATTCTCATCCCTAGCATTGGAACTATCAAGGAGCATGAGGGTTGTGATGTAGAGGACATCATTAGAAACATCCTAGATGAGGATGAGATTAAAAGGAGATTGGATAAGATCCAATATAAGCTAGAACTAAAGGCCCAATTGAAGAAGGAAAAATTTCTGTTCAGTGGTTTCTTCCCTAAATTGTCATATATTGCAAGAATTGATAGGATAATCCAAAATTATGATACCTTGTACAATAAATTGGACTCTCAATTGGGTGCCAAAGAAAGCGTTGATAGGGGATACTCATCTTCTAAGTATGAGACTGATGGCTATAGCTCTTATGAGGAAGACAATCCACCTCAAAATGTGATGGAGCCACCACAAGAATAGGAGATTGACATACCAGAGACAAAGGATTAAGGAGGGTGAATTCTCAAAGGCTCTGATTACAAGGAGAAGGAGGGTGAATTCTCAAAGGCTTTGATTACAAGGAGAAGGAGGGACATGGCCTCTACTTTGGTTCCAGGTGGTATGTCTTATCATCATCAATTTAGGAAGAAGATAAGAGAAGAAAAGAAAGTGCGTACACAAGAGGAGGTTGAGATGCCCCTGCTGATGTGCTAGGATGAAAGGGAGCTACTCCAAGAAGAGCTCATAAAGGATGATGAATTCATTAAGAGTGATGAATTCAAAAATTTCCTAATTTGGAGGAAGCAACAAGCAGTTGTTAAACAAGGAAATGAGGGTGCAGAGCTAGATAATGAAGCCCTCTAAGCCTTAGCCACATATGATCCAACATCATAGTAGATAACAGTGGAGGAAGCTAGACAATTGGCGAGGTCAAGTGGGATGCTCCTAGTTCCAAGATAGGATCTAACCTCAGCTTTTATAATTGATTAGATAAGAAGATAGCCACAGGATGGCTTGTCTTATGAAGCTAAAATTGGAGATATGATCAAAGGTTGTGGCTATGATCCCAAGTCCCAAACATTAGCAATGTGATCTTTGGCTCCAAGAACACAAAATCCATCCCTTGTAAGTATTGAGGATAAAATGGAGGGAGACAAGATCGTCTGGACTTTTCAGAACACCACTGATCTTGAGGACTCAAAAGAAGTGACTCATTTTTCTCATTTGAGCGAGGCCAAGACTACTCAATTATCTGATAGGTATGGGAGGTTATATGAGGACTCCATTAAATTGGCCAGGGATAGGGAGGAAAATCTTTTAAGAATAAAAGCACTGGAAGATGAGTTGGAGATTATGAAAAGCAAGCATGAAGATGCATCAAGGGTTGCCCCTTCTCCTACCATAGAAACTATGGTTGCAAAAGTCCCAATAGCAAGGGTACTTGAGGTGGCAACAGGGGACTTAGAAAAGGACAAAATAAAAGTTTCCCTAGATGCCATGAAAGAGATATTGCAACATTGGTTTGAGCTAATCAAAGGAAAGATGAACCTAGTCCATTGTTCATTTACCATGTTGCAAAATATTAATGGTAATATAAATGATTCTATGACTACTTTGGAGCCATTATTTAATGTATGGTCTGGTAGAGGTGCACTTTTTGAGAAATTGGAAATGTTGCAGCCACATAGGACTGATATCCCTAAGTCTATTGGAGAGGTTGGAGAAAAAATTGAACTCATTGGGGTAACATGGGCATTTTTTTAGTGGGGAAAGCTAGCTAATTCAGAGATAGGTTAGCAATGTTCATACATGATTTCAGTAAATTCTCACCTCCTATTCACAAAGGTGATGGTGACATCATAGGGGTAGAGAAATGGAAATCATGAATTGACCGGTTGATGACACATCATGATGCTTTCCTAAATAGTGATGGTACTTTGGACATCACTAGGTTCAATAACATCCTTGATGATGTTTTTAAAGTGGAGAATGATTGCTCCAAGTTTTTTGTAGAGGTAAAAGCTATAACTGATGCTAGGTGGAACAACAAGATTAAGGTTGTGTAGGAATTGAAAGAGTACACCTAGCCTACCAAGGAGGAATTTGTTGTATCGGATAAAAGCACAAAGCTCAAGAAGAAGAAGCCTACACCTATTGATGTGGACACATTGGAGGAGGATTAGGAAACATCTGGCACCTAATCATTGAGCATAGGGAGAATAATCATCATGAAGAGGATAGTGTAAGTTAGCTGATTGAGGCGGTCACTTTCCACATAACAAACTATGAGGCTATTTTGAACATCTACAGACAAAGCTGCCACTTGTTGAAGATATCAAATGATGAAGAAAATATTCCTCCTGTCCTTGTCAAGTTTTCCTTTCAGTTGTAACTATTTTGGTCTTTTAGTGCTTTCCTTTTCCTAGCCATTTGAAGCTTGTTGCACCCTAATTCTTCCAGGATTCCAAGGTGGCTAGTGAGATGCTAAAAGTACTCGAATGTATCTTTTGTAAATGGTTGATGTTGTAAATATAGAATTAAATCTTTGGGTAGAATACAAGTTTTGGCTTTTTAGTTTTGTTCAGGAATTTTTGCCATTATCAAATGTACTAATACAAAAAAGATCAATAAGAATATGATTGGAATTGCTTTTGCAAATTGTGTATCTCTTCCTATTTTTAATCTTGAGTTCTTGTGTGTTGATTTTACAAAGTAAAATTAATGTATGGCTTGCAAAGTAAGTTGTGAATCTATCTTTTAGTTCTCTTTCAAGAAAAGGGGTAAATCCTTTAAGGTAATTTCAAAGAAGTTGTATTTTTAGCAAGAATTTGATGTCTACATGTGTAGATGAGAGGATCAATTTGTAATGCATTTGTTTTGATTCGAAGAGTATTTGAGTTGTTTTTCTCTTGATGTGTATTGTTGATGATTTTATGCCTTGGAATAAGACGGTGGTCTATTCTTTGTAGGTATCTATTCAACATCAAGCAATCTAAATTGGTAAAATCTTATAATAAAACTAAAAATTATCTATGCCAAATGATATAAACTAGTTTTTGATTCCCTTCAAGAAGTGAATCTAAGGTGTACCCATCTAAGAATTCAAGGCTTAAAGTGTAGGAGGATCATTAACTTAATCCTTGTTAATTGGTCCTTTTCCTTGTAGATCTGAATTGGGTTTTAAGAGTTAGTAACATTAAGTTGTCAAATATATGAACTATTTACAGGTGGAAAGAAAAGGAGCCAACATAAGGATGGTCGCTAGTTCTTGTAATGTTAGTGGCTAAAGGGTTAGCCTTCAGAGATCTAGTGACAAGATTCATAATGAAACAAGATTACCATTGTTACTTATTCTCGTAATGTAATGGTATTATTTTGAAAGATCTGGTGCAAGGACCGTAGATGATGAGCAGGATCCACAGTTGGTGCTTAATCTCAAGATCTTATCGAGGTTAAGAAAAAGATCTAGTGACTTGGAGATAAAGGTTATCTTTCACTCTCTAAATGAAACCAGGGTTAAAAGATAAAACTCAAGATTGCATGAATACCTTTGTCATTGGATCACATGATTAAACATGAGTTAAGGAAGGTGTCTAGAAAATAGGAGATTCATTCAGTCACTAATTCTCCTAATGCAACTATGGTTAGTAAAAAGACCTAGAGAATACAAGACTGGTTTTAGTCGCTTATTCTTGTCATATAACCAAGGTTAAGAAAACTTAATGAGATTGGGCGATTTTGTGATTTTCTTCATTCTCTGAGTCTCTAAATCAAATGTGAGTTAAAGAAAAGGGTACAAGATTATGAGAATTATTTGGTCACTTGACCTTGTGATAAAACCCTAGTTAAGACAAAAGTTCAGAGATCACGGGAATGCCTTCAGTCGCTGGATCATAGAACAAGATATGGTTAAGTTCACTAGGCCATAAAGAAAAAGGTAACTTTGATGTGGAAAAAGTAGTATGACAAGTTGGAAAAAGTAATGAAGTAGCCAATCATAGTGTGGTTAACGGTTTTTATCCATTTTCAACATTTTAAATCAATAAAATAGTAATCATGGGTTGTCACCTTTTTATAAGAATTGAATGCAGCCTGTCAACTTCATACCTTACGACTAGCCTGGATTTGAACTTGGTTTCATGTAGAAGTGAATTCTAAGGTGACTAAGAACAAGATTTGTAGTGATCCTGAGGATTTCCATGCATTCATTTCTCAAGAATATATAGACAATATGCTCTTATACTTACACTTGTCAGTTTTCAGAGAGCAATTTGTGAAGCCAATCTGTCGTAGACTATTAGTTTCAAGGAGATAATTTTTAGTGAAGGGTTTTTTCAAAGCAGAAAACATGAGTCAATCAGAGGGAATTCATGCTTCATCTAGTGAAGGAATACATGATCAGGGTGGTGACCTAAAGGGAAAACCAAACTATTCTGAGGAATTTATCCAATTTCTTCTGGGGTCAACGCAGAATAAGAAGGTTAGTGATGAAACCTTTACTGATTCCTTGGAAACTTGTAGACCCCCAATCACTCCCTCTGTCTTAGGCTATCATATTTTTGATTACTTCTATAGTAACAAGGAAAAACCCATTCTAGTTTGTAATGCATGCAAATTAGGATTGGGGGAATTGGTAGTGCCTAATGTTTTCCTAGATTTTGACTTATTGATAGAATCGACAAGAAATTATCATCCAATCTCCAAGCCAATTATGAGAAGTGACAAAATAGCACTAGTTACCTTAGATAGGGGATCATTCATGAAAGCCTTCAACGTGTACACTTCTTCCTCAAAAGAGATTGACCTAGGGAAGGAAAAGGAAAATTATAACAAGCAGGTACAACTTGTGAAAACCCAAGTCACCCATCATATGCCAAGAACTTGTTAGTACATAGCCCCTCTCCCTAGTAATATGAAAGGCCCATATGAGTTTAAGGCCCTAAATTTCTACATGAAATACCTTGCTGATGGGTTATGTTGAGTCCTAGGAGTCGATGGAGATGAAGAAAGACTCCCAACAGACTTGTTGATGATTATCTTGGACATGAAAAGTGATCATGCAAACATTGATTATGACTACATACAGTATGTGATTGACAAGATGCATGAGGGCTTGATTTCAATCAATGACAATAATAAGCCATCCAAGTTCATGCATTATTCTTTGTTGATGCATTTAATTATGTTCTTTAACATTGATCATATGAATGTAAGCATGTTGAGGCCAAGGAAGGTGAATCGAGGAATTCCAAACCTTGTATAGTTTTGGTTAAGGGTTTGGAAGTTTACATCAAATGGAAGTGAGTTCAATGGTTTTCAGAATTGGATAGTGTGTCCACTCCTGAATATGATGGGCACAAATTCACAAGACTCCTAGTAAGGATTCTCAAGCTTCTTAGGCCTAGAGAATATGTACACAAATGGCTAATTGATCACTACTAGGGAGATTTCTACCTGGGTGAAAATTTCACCATAATTAGAGTATATGGGTGTTCTTAGTCCCCTCGTGTTCTTCCCAAATATGTTCCACCAAGGGTTGCTCTTTTGGAGTCTATCTAGCAATTGATTTGGATAGATAAGGATATTTTGGCCCCACACAGGAAAGGGACCTTTATTGCCAGAGTGTTTAAAGTAACAAACTCTGCAATTGGAAAGAGAGCTCTAGCTCAACTTTCCCTATCGTTAAATCAGTTCACAATGGCCGTTGCAACATATAGATATGTAGACTCTGAGGACTTCATAAAAAATGCATAGAAAATTCTCATCCCTAGCATTGGAGTCATTAAAGAACATGAGGGCTGCAATAGGGAGGATATCATCTGAAATATCCTAGATGAAGAAGAAATTTAGAGGAGATTGGGAAAAGTCCAAGACTTGATGGACTTAGAGGAACAACTGAGAAAAGTTGAGATTCCCTTTAGTGGTTTCTTCCTTGATTTTCCATAAATTGAAAGGATTGACAAGATGATCCAAAACTATGACATCTTGTACAATCAATTAGACTCTCAATTAGATTCCAAGGTGCAAATTGAAAATAGATACTCATCTTTTGAGTATGAGACTGGTAGTGGGAGTTCAAATGAAGAGGATAGCCCACCTCAGAATGTGGAGGAGCCAATTCAAGAATAGGGGACTGATGCACCAGAGGCAGGGCATACACATGAGCGTCCCCAAAAGAAGAAAATAATTAAGGAGGGAGAATCTTCAAGAGAAAAGGGTGTAGGAAGAAGAGTGGACATGCATTCTGCCTTGGTACTAGGTGATAGATCCTATCATCACTACCTGAGAAAGAGCATAAGAGAAGGTTAAAAAGTACACATAAAAGAGGAGGTTGAGTTTCCCCTATTGTTGTGCCAAGATGAAAGATAATTAATTCAACAAGAACTCATGAAAGATGATGAATTCATCCAAAGTGATGAATTTAAAAACTTCTTGATTTGGAGAAAGTAATAGGAGATTGCTAACCAGGGAACTGAGGGTGCAAAATTAAGCAATGAGGCCCTACAAGCCCTAGCCTTTTATGATCTAGCATCAGAAACAATAACAATTGAAGAAGCTAGGTAATTGGTCAGAGCAAGTGGAATGCTCCTAGTTCTAGGGTGGGATTTGACCTCAACCTTCATCATAGATCAAATAAGGAGATAGCCATAGGGTGGCTTGTCATATGAAGCCCAAATTTGGGATATGATTAGAGGATATGATTATGACCCTAGGTCTCAAACATTGGCTATGTGGTCTCTTTCTCCAAGGACTCAAAAGCCCTCTCTTTTCAGTATAGAGGATAAAATAGAGGGAGATAAGATCATCTGGACTCTACAAAACACCAGTGATAGATTGAAGTTTCAAAGGCATTGACTCACTTTTCCTATCTGATTGAGGCCAAGATTGCACAACTCTCTGATAGATATGGGAAATTGTTTGAAGCATCAAACCTACTAGCCAAGGACAGAGATGAAAAGCTCATAAAAATAAAGATTTTGGAAGATGAGCTAGAGTTGATAAAGAAAAAACTTTAAGAAGCATCTAAGGCTATCCCTCCTATTATAGAAGAAGTTGTAGAGGTCCCAGTGATAGAGGTACCTGATGTGGCAACTAGTGAGTCAAATAAGGACAAGATAAAAGTAGCCCTCAATGCCCTGACAAAGATCTTGCAACATAGACTATAAATGATAAAGGGAAAGACAGACCTAGTCCATAATTTATTTGTCACGTTGTAAAAGATAAATGGGAATGTGAATGATGCTATGGCTACTTTGGAGCCATTATTTAGCATGTGGTTTGGCAGGAGTGTACTTTTTGAGAAGCTTGAAATTTTTCAGCCACATAGGAATGACATCCCAGAGCCTATTTGAGAAGTAGGAGAAAATATTGAACTCATCGATGCTACTTGGGCATTCTTTAAAGGAAAATCTAGCTAGGTCAGGGCTAAGATAGATATGTTTGGACTTGATTTCAGTAAGTATTTGCTTCCTATTTATAAGGGTGATGGTGACATCATAGGGGTGGAGGAATGGAAATCAGGAATCAACCAATTAATGAGAAGCCAAGAGGCTGTCCTGAATCATGATGGCACCTTGGATATTAACAGGTTCAATGACATCCTTGATGATTTTTTTTAATGTGGAGAGTGATTTCTCCAAGTTTGTTACAGATGCCAAAGCTATATTTGACTCTAGATGAGATAAGAATCTAAAGATACTATAGGATTTGAAGGAATACACCTGGTCCACTGAAGAAGAGGTTGCTACATGGGATAGGAGCACAAAGCCCAAGAAGAAAATCCTACACCTATTGATTTGGAGGTAATGGAGGAGGAGTAAGTGAAATTTTGCACCTGATCATTGAGCACAGGGAGAGTAGTCATCATGAAGAGGAGAGTGTAAGTTAGTAGGTTGAGGCGGTCACTTTTCATGTAATAACCTATGAGACTAATTTGAACATATGCAAACAAAGGTACCACATGTTGAAGATATGGAATGATTTTGAAAATATTCCTCCAGTCTCCATCTAGTTTTATGTAATAATTTGCAATTGTTTTTGTCTTCTAGTGTTTTTCCTTTCCCAGCCATCTGAAGCTTGTTGCATCCCCATTCTTCTAGGATTCCAAGATAGCTAGTGAATACTATAAGTAGTCAAGTGTAACTTTTTGTTAAGGATGTTGAAATTTGTAAGTGAATAGAATACAATTTTTGTTCTCCAATTTTGGTTCAGGTATTTTCTACCATTATCAATGTACTGATTTTGAAAATATTAATGAACATACTCTAAGATTTCATCTCAAATTTGTGTATATCTTCTTGTTTTAAGGCTTAAATTATTATATGTTAATATTGCAAAGAAAATTTGATGTATGGTTTACAAAGTAGATTGTGAATTTGTCTTTCAGTTCTCTTTCAAGGAAGAGGTAAATTATTTAAGGCAATTTCAGAGGGTTTATAGTCTTTGCAAGAATCAGATGTCTTAATGTGGGAATGAGAGGGATAATTTGTAAGGCATTTGTTCTAAATTTTAGGAGTGTTTGATTTGGTCTTTCTATTAATGTATATTGTTGATGACTCTATGCCCTGGAATAACACATTGGTCTATTTTTTGGATGCACTTTTTCAACATCAAACAATCTATAATTGATAGAATCTTTGAATCAAGATAAGTAATATTCATGCTAATTAATATGATCCATTTTCCTAATTCCTATCAAGAAGTGAATCTATAGGTATACTCACCTAAGAATTCAAGGCTCAAAGTGTAGGAGGATCATTCTTTTAATCGTTGGTAATTGGTCCTTTTCCTTGACAGATCTGGAGTGGGTTGTAAGAGTTAGTGACATTAACTTGTCACTTAAATTATAAATCTACAAGTGTAAAGAAAAGGAGCCAACATAGAGAAAGCATTTATTGGGTAGAATCATGCCACACTTTTGGAGATTATCAATAGTGAGAATCTTGTTCTGCAAAACTAGCCAAAAGAAAATATTAATTTTATGAATTAACCTTTTACCCCAAACCTGAGCCCAAAAGGGAGGAGGGTTTGGTTGCTTCAACAAAATCTCAGAAGAAAAGGCAACAGAGAAGACTTTGAAAGGGAGAATTCCCCAAATCAACTCGTCAGGTCTGGTTGAATTCACTTTCCAAACCTTTAGGTCTTGCAGTAGATTCTTAAGAGCATCACCAACAATAGAGAGGTCAATCCAAGAGTAGCTCCCTGAATAATCTCTGACCCATAGACTAAATCTCTGTAAGCATATATCAATTAAAGGCCAGTAGACATGAACATAGTTCAAATGAAAGTCTTTAAGCTAGCAATCATCCTAGAATTTAATTCTTTGACCATTACCCAAATACCATTTAGCTCCCTCAAAGGTCATCTCCTTATCTTGCTGGATGTAGTTCCAACTAAAAGAACCTTGCACCTTCACTTCAGACTACATAAAGTCTAAAATATGAGGGAAGGAGTAGCGATATTTATTGTGGATGATCTTGTTCCACTCTTTTTTCTCACCAAAGATCCTCCAAATTTTCTTGGCCAGTAGCGCCTTATTAGTAATTCTTGAAGGGCGAATCCCCAACCCTCCCCACCTCTTTGAAATACAAACCTTATCCCACACAACTAAAGCTAGTCTCTTTTTTTATTCCACACCTGTCCAAAGAAACTTTCTCTGAATCCTCTCAATAATGTCAGCATATTTACCAAGGATCTTAAATAGGCTTAGAGAATAGATAGGGAGACTATGCAAAGAGGCCTTTAGGAGTTAGAGTTTCCCAATTTGACTAAGCAAAGATTCTTTCTAGCAAGCTAATTTTTTATTTAATCTATCGACAATCCTAGACTGAAATGAATCAAGAGGTTTTAAACCCAAAGGAAGACTAAGGTAAGTGGTGGGAAAGGTGCCAATTTCACATCCAATAATTATGGCAATTTTATTCTATCTATCCACAGGCATGTTAACAAAAAATAGAGAGCTCTTGTTCTAATTAACAATTTTACAAGTACCCAAAGAGTAAATGGATAAAGCCTTTTTAATAGTTATGGCCTCCTGAATGGATGAAGATCTTATAATGACTGTGTCATCCATAGATTTCTCATGGAAGCATGACCTAGAGGTAGAATAAGGAGTGAGGTCCTCGATGGAACCATTAGTCACCAACCTCTGAAAATAATGACCAAGAGACTCCACCAGGATTAAAAAAAGAATAGGAAACAAGGGATCTCCTTGATGAAGTCCCCTAGAAGGCTTGAAGAATCTGTAAGAGGATCCGTTCACTATGACTAGAGCCGTAGAGGTACTAATAAGCTAGAGCACCAACTGCAAGAGTTTATCACAAAAACCAAAGGAACACAAGACCTTGATCAAAAAATCCTAGTCCACCCAATCATAGGCCTTCGAGAGGTCTTGTTTCAACAAAAAACTAAAGTTAAGGGAAACATGAGTAGAATGAATAACCTTGTGCACCTTCATTATAGAGTCAAGGATTTTCCTACCTAGGACAAAGCCGCTCTACTAGGGAGAAATAATCCGCAAGAGAATAGCCAGTATCTTAAGACTAATAACCTTAGAGAAAAATTTATACACCAAATTACATAATCTGATCGGCTAGAAGGAATCAACAGAATTAGCTCCAGGTCTCTTGGGAATCATGACTATAAAATAAGCATTAATTTCTTTTAGCATACATCTGGATCTGAAGAACTCTTTCACAACATTATAGACATCCATGCCTCTAATATGCTAGAATTTTTGAAAAAAGAATAGAGGAAACCCATCTGGACCTGAGGAATTATCACCCTCAAAAGAAAAAATAGCAGTCTTGATTTTCTCCAAATAGGGAATAGTAGTAAGCTCCTTGTTAATAACATCATCAACAATGGAGTGAATAGTCTCAAAAAGCATAGTTTGGTTATCTAGGGAAAGATCCAAGTCTTTAGATAATAGAGAAGAGAAAAAATCAACCATAGCCAAAGAAATGTCCTTGTCATTGATTACTTCTCAATAAGCCACCCTGAGTCTGGAAATTCCATTAGACGCTCTATGTTTAGAAGCAGACATATGAAAAAACCTAGTATTCATATCTCCAACTTTGAGCCCTATCGATATTGACCTCTGTCTCTAGTACTCTTACTCTTTGGAAATGATATTATGAGTTATGGCCAGGATATTCTCCTCTCTTTTAGCACCATCTTAGTTTTAAAGATGTCACTAAGATCTTCCTTGCTCCAAGATTTAATATGTTGTTTTATAATCTGGACCTTTTTAGCCATCCTAAACATAGTGGTACCCCGAATGTTAACATTCCACCATCCTATGATCTTCTACTCAATCTCTGGGTAATCGATCCACATCTTCTCAAATCTAAAGGGGACATTACTAGAAGACATAATTGAATCAACTACAAAATAGATAGGGAAATGATCAGACCAAATCTTTGTAAGAGAGGACAATGAGAAACCAAGGGTTTTGAACCAACTTATAGAGATGAAGACCCGATCCAGACAAACCTGGATAAGATCCAACCCAACTCTTGTATTGGACCAAGTGTAATTAACCCCCCGAAGATCCATATAAAAAAGAGCATGTTTATTGACAAAGTCCATGAGCTCAACTCTACCATCTAGTTGACTTTGGCTGTCAACTCCATAAAACTTCTCATTATCTTTCAAAGGATAATTGAAATCTCCCATAACCAACCAGGGAAAATATTAGAAATAAAGAATATGATTCTCAACCCTCTTCCAATATTGATTCCTTCCAGCTTTAGTATTAGGAGCATATATATTAGTTGCAAACCATTCAAAATCACACTTGAGGTGAACAAAGTTTATGCTCAAACAATTCAAGTTCTCAGCTAGCACTTCACCTCTAAAAATATTTTGATTCCAAAAACAACAATACCCCCCACGGCCCCTTCAGAGCTAGAGCCAGCAACGCCACTAATTTTGAAGATTCTAATTTTTTCCACCTTATCTTTCACCATCTTAGTTTCCCAAACAAGAATAATATCAGGTTTGTGATCTCTAACCAAATTCCTATGAGTATCTTGATTATGGGGGTTGGTCAACCCCCTGATATTCCAAGAGATGACTTTCATTTCTTAACCAGGGTACAAACTACCTGGATAGTCAACTACTTGCCATCCACAATATCTTTCTTATTTTCTCTTTCTCTATGATCTTTATTAGAGGATATTCCTTGTGGTTTTTTCTGAGAACCAACATCTACCTTCAGATTCTTAGGTCCCATATCATTTTTACTACAAGTGAGAATACCCTTGGACCCAGGGGTAGAGAGCTTATTCTGGTGTTTCTTCTATTTCCTCCCCCTTTGTATGGTCTAGGGATCACCATTTCGATCATCCATTAGATCAAGACCATCATGAGCTATATGGTCCTCATCACCACTCCCCAAATGGGTATTAGGCACAAATGAAAAGTCCTCCTCATTAGACTTTTCAGGCTTTCTAGGTGAGCAAAATTCCCCCATCAAATCGTTGTACTTCTGAGAAAAATGTTGGGATTCTTGCACTATGTTCAAATCAATAACCTGAATAGGGACAAGAACCTCTACAGGTACCGAGTCCTAAAAACCCAAAGAAACAACATTAGGTGGGATCAGGGTGTTTTCCATTCTAAGGACAGACTCCAAGGGAGATCCACTAACCAACAAATCAAAAACATGAGTAACCAATTCAACAAATTCCCCTTCCTCTAGGTCAAGGAGATCATTGGAATCCACCTTATCACAATGACCATCCTCCAAGATTGAGGCCTCCTTGTTGGTGCTAACTCCCTCAGCAGCAAAAGGAGGCTTAATCTCCTTCCAAACTTGTCTGGTCTCATTTTGAGGTTTATGGCCAAGGTCCACAATCTTAGATTCCTTGATAACTTTCTTTAGACAATTCTTAGCCCAGTGACCCATTTTGTGACACAAAAAATAGGCAAACTGAAGGGATTCAAAGATCACTTCCTACTTCCAAATACCTAGTTTGGAGTTAATATTGATTACTGAAGGGAGGTTGTCAAACTGGCAAATGTTAACACAAATCCTAGCAAAGACCAGATGAGATTTGGCTGTCATCATAGAATTAACTGATAGAAGATCCCCTCCAAAGGTAGAAGCCAAACCCTTAAGGAATTCCTTGTTCCAGTATTCAAGAGGCAAACCAGGGAACCTAACCCAAATCAGGGTAGCCTAATTTTTAGAATAGTCCCAGTTTGGAGCTCATTTTCGAAAGGCCACCATTGCTCTACCAAACATCCAAGGACCCCCACATAAAACATAATCTAGATCTTCTTTATTAGAGAAAGAAAAGGGCAAAAAACCTTTGGGTAAAGCCACAATGTCCACTTGACCCTTCAAAATCCATCTTTTCTTAGAAAAGGATCTAACCATTTCAATATTGGGATGAGGGCCTAGGAAGTTACCAACCAGAGAGAGATCCATAGTAGACATAGAGTGATCCACCAGAGAGTCGGGCACTAAAATAGCAACTTCATAATCTTGAGGGCCCTCCTTAATAGACCCTTCTAGAGAAAAGGGCTTTCACACCGATTTGACTCCCAAAATTTCTGACCACATTTTGGAAGTGGAGGGGTTGACTTTAGCACTATTAGTACTAGTTGCTTTGTGTGACCCCACTAGTGGGTCCTTGGAAAGAAAAACCTTATCATTCTTCTCTTCCTGTGAAGGGAAAGGCTCAACCTCCAAGGCAACAACACATTGCATCAATGCCTTAGGTGAAGGGCATGAGATCACATCGTTTAAGGGATAAATTATGACCGCCTTTCATTAGGAAAGATTCTCCTTACCACATAGAACAAGATCTGATAGTTGCATTGATAGACCTGGAATAGGTACTGGAGAAGTAGCTAGAGGTTTAACCAAGTCCATCGAAACACTTTCCAGATGAGCACTAGAACTAGAACCCTTAGCTCAACCACCATGCCTAGCTGGAGATCCTTTGATATTTGAAAAAGTTCTCCCGCTCGAATCCTCTCCCATGATTTACAAAATTATCTCCAAGTCTCCTATGTTGATTATGGAAAAGTTATTTGATACTATCAAGAATGATTTGGTATCTTGAAACTATTCATTATTTGATAAAGAAATGGCATTAATTGATGTTTTTTTTCCCACACGAACTTGCTTCTAACAACAAGATAGTAATATATGCATTTCATAGATTGTTGGCACAAAGACCTCTTCCCAAAATACACTCTATTGAAGAAAAGAAATCTATCTTTGATATAAAATCTAAAAATAAGGTATGGAGAACAATACCATTGCTATTGTGGGGAAAAATTAGCCACCTAGGGAAGAATTTGCAAGTAACTCCTGAACCTCCTAAGTTTTTTGTAACGCCCCACCAGGAAACCTAAGAGGACAAGACATAAACCTCTATAAAATGCAAGTAGTAAATTTCTTTTTTTAATTTTAACTAGAATAATATTCATCATTACACTTCATATTTCTAAAAGAAGAAATAATTTTCTACTACTTGAATGTAATATTTATACAACTTAAGTCCTCACGGGTCCCCTCACGTCGCTACTAAAGCAACATCATATAAACCATTTACATGCATAAGATATTCATGGAATCATGAGCTTAAAAGATCTACGTTCATTTTAATGCATCAAGTTAAATGTCCCTAACTTATTTCTTTTGTTAAACATAAGTTAATCATCGAACAACATTATTCCTTTTATCAACTCATTCCATAAATTCATATTTATTTCATCTACATCTACTATCCTTTATATCACTTTTCTCTAATAATTTAGGTAAGAGATTAATATTCATTAAGGTAGGCATCATCCTAGGTACTTCATTAACATGAACCAAGTATTAACATTAAAATCAAATTACTATTTTATTGCATTGTTTCATAACCATTCATTGTTAATAATTCCAATCACTAATCTATCATTTCTCAATAATTTCCTTGGATTCTTTCATCAAGAGAGAATACATTATTGTTGTGATACATCATTATATATAACTATATTTAAGATTATTTCCTTTACACGTGGACAACATAGGAGGATAGGAGAAATAACATAAACACTTTCTTTTAATGCTAGTAACATGTCCAATATTCCACATTATTTTCCCTTTCTTTTACCTAGAACTACCCATTCCCTTATGCATTGCTTTGAATTGAGATTAAATCAATACTACAAGACTCCTTTTAGGAGATTAAAAATTACATGAATACAAATACATAAGTACATCTCAACATATTAAAATATCCAATAAGAAATCTTCAACTGCAGATTTGGAAAGGAATATGTGCTAGGATCATCCAAAGAATCACGATCAATACCTTGATATAAATATTAACCACCCAACCATGTGGAACCAATAGGCCCACTCCCTTGAGCTAGGAGATAGAACCAAAGGCCCATACAAGAGGTAACAACTAGGAAATTCCTAAGGTGGTGATAAAATTTCCCCAAAGTCACACACAAAAGAAAAGACAAGAAGACCACAAGGACTACCAGAGGCATGATCAAATTTGGTAGAGACTCTAAGCTACAAGCTAGGTGAGTGTCATCGCATAGCCCTCACCCCTTGGGTTGTCCTGGTACTAGCCACTCTTGGCCCCGGCCCCCAAGTAGGCATATGCGGAACTGAATGCCTCTCATACAGACAAGGTCATTCAATCGTACCTACGCATAGGTACCTTCTCCCACTCCCATCCTTAGTCTTTACTAGTACTAAAGGCATGGGAGAGGCACAATTAATCTTTATTAGTGTGTAATTTCCCATTCCAATAATCTCCCATTCCCAATTCATTTATTTAGGTTATCACTTGATTAAATAACTCATAGTAGGTTATCTTGGTACTAGCCACTTAGGGCCCCGACCCCTCACTATGAGCCACTCACATAGTGTACTTAGGTTCCCTAACATACATATAAAAATTATAAGAACACAATATATTCATCATCAATAATTCATATCAATTCCATAACAACATTTGATTGAGTTTAGGAAAACATATGTTGTCCCTAGTCCACTTGACAACCCTAAACCCAATATGGCATTCAGAATGTTCCAAACATATAAGAAGACATCCAAGTGATATTATAAACATATTCAGAGTATAAAAAGATCCAATTAACCAAAAAAAAATTCTAATAGCCTCTGGTAACCATACGAAACCTTAAAACTTAATGATGTTCTTAAACCGAATTATTTCAAGCAAGGATTAAATGCAAAGAATAGTCATCATAGAACAGTCATCCATATCTTCCAAAAAAATAATAATAAATGCAATCACTTCAGTGGAGATTTAGATAACATAATTATGGACTCTCAATTTGATTTTTAGGAAGATCCAACGGTGGGAAAGAAAGTTATGACTTCTGGTTTAAAACAGAAAATTCTGGTTAGGGTTCAGACCTGCCTTCACTAAAATGGTTGTAATTTTCACAAAACATAATTAAAATTCACAAAAATAATTGGAAATGAAATATAAGACTTAGGATAATCTCTAATATTAAATTCAGACTTTTATATGATCATATCAGCTTGTAGCATATGAATACATTTGACAGAAAATTTGGAATCAAGAATGGACAGGAATAGTCTGCCAAAATGTCAAAAATAAGGCATTAATTCGACCCTAAAAATAAAATTAGAGAGATACCCATTTGAGATCTATGAATTTTACTTCCATAAAATCAATTTAGTAAAACCCTAGATACAATTTAAATTATTATAATAATAGATCTCCAAAAATGGGTTGCTAGAAACCCTAGGAAAACACATGCTAATTCTTAAAAACAAAAACTCAAAACTTTAAAATAACCATAGAAATGAAAATTATAGATATAATAAATAATGATAATATATAAATAGATCCATAATATATCAGAGACATAAAGTAACTAAAATATTCAATCCATACCTCATGTCCTATGAAGGTTGAATCGAAGAAGGAAGGAAACAAAAGAGAAGACAAATCCAGACTTGAGATGCATCCTTCAAACCCTATCCACTTTCAGAAATCTCCATGAAAGAAAAAAATAATTCCACAGCAAAGAATCCCTCTCTCAACTACTGAAATTCTCACAAAAATGTCTCTCTCCCAAAAGCAAAGATAACCAAAAATTGTTAAAGACATATGCTTACAAACTCTCCCTCACATCTCCAAGTTTTCTCTCCAAAATCTCCATGAAAAGTAAGGCCATTCTCTCCTCAATGCTTCAGCCCCAAAATCTCCTCCCTTCAAATGAGAAAGTAGTGCATATAAATAGATTTCCAAAGGTTGAGAGGAAAAGTAACCAACTCCCAACTAACTCTTAACTAAAGGGTATTATAAAATAACTTAATATCATACAACTATATTACTCAAATATACAATAAAAGATTATTTGTATTCATTCATACACATATGTACTATTATCCTAACATATATGCATATGCCATCATTAATTACATCAATATCTATATATATAACCTATCCTCATTATTAATAATTAACAATTGAGAATAATATACCTCACATTATTTAATATTTAATTATTAATAATATTATACTTTACATTAATCCCAAAATATACACCATCAACAATATCTACAATAATTAACATATAATCACATATAAATTATATATATATAAATACATATATGTGTGCACCCATATATATATATTTCTATATATATATATTTATATTTATATAGATACATGCCAAATACCAAACACTATAATCTATAAGATTATGAAGTAATAGATCACAATATTATTACCTATTTATAATTACTATAGGATATAATCACTGAGGTAGAATACAATCACATGCCTCAAAATAAATCTAATCATCCAAAGAGGCCATACAATTCATCTATGAAACATATCGAGAAAACCATAAGATCAAACAAGGTCAACCAAAGTCAACAAGGAAAGTCAAGCCAAACTCCTGAAACACAACATAGAAAGATTAACTAAGAATCATACTAAGAAGGAGAAATAAATAAAATGAGTAAACAAATCATACAACCAAATGAATTCAAGTGGCCACAAGGCACTAACTACAACCATGCCCAACCGGGTGCGTTGGATCTGGGTTTTTGACCCAAAGGTTGACTGACAAATAAGGAACCCTAATATTCCCAAATTAGAATAATGACAAAGGAAGACTCATGTAGGGGCCTTAGTGCTATCTCCATAACAATAACCATCAAGGATTTGAGGGCATGCTCAGACCTGTGAAGCCAGGTGAAGTCGATGCCTGGTACCTGCAAGCCTGCATCACAAAGAAGAAATACATATGCACGGATATACATATAAAAGAAAACATTGCAGACAGATGATCGGGATCGATACATCGTGTGGACCTCAGTGATGTGAGTAACTACGACTTCATCCTGAATCATGAAAACACATCATGTATATATATACACTCAAAGCATGTAGCATCATCATAACGAAGGTTAGAATCTCAAGCATTGTGTTAGTCTCTTATCAATACTAATAATAAATCAACATAATCAAATCATCTAGTGAGATACAAGATTCATCCAAAGTAACCTTAATAGAAGAAAATATAAATAACCACTTATATATATCTATCAAGTACATATCATATAACATCCTAACTATGTTCATAAAGGTCTTGAAGGTACTCAATACATACACGGAGATAAATACATACAAAAATGATACCTTTAGATAGTATGTCTAATATTAGAATCATTGAGTACTCGCTTATGAAATTATTATAAGCAAACTATAGGAATAGATCAAACAAGTATCATGTACAACTTAAGCTGTAAGAAAACATCGAAAGATCTTAATTCTTTCAAAAACAAAAAACTTATATTAGGGTTAGAGGGGTATTACATTTTTTATGGTGAAAATCTATTAGGTTTAGTCTATTCTAGATGGTTTTTTTTTTCAAATAATGTCTTCATTAGGTTTAGTTGTTGAAGGCACTTAGTTGTTTCTTAGGATGCTTTGTGGTTCGTCTTTAGCTTTTCGTCAGATTCTTAAAAAAAAAATTGTACGACTTGTTGTTGTCATTTTTAACTTATAATATTAAGTATAGGCCTCTGGCCTCTTGTGTTGAAGAAAAAAATGTTATGATAGGCACAAAATGAGTAGGAAATAATTTTTTTTTTTGTATTTTTTAATTTTTAAGGTTAATTTTATAAGATGTAAAATTAATCTCTTGGCATAGAATAAGTCAAAATATTTGTGTTAATGTGAGAAATGATGGTCTAGATATTAGAACATATTAAATACATAATTTAATATATAGTATGAAAATATGCATTAACAAAGATAAGACAATCAAATAATTAAAAATATATTTAAACAAGAATGAATAAAATATTGAAGAATAAATCTAACTTCACAAAAAAATACATAATTTGTGAATTAATAATTATATGTAATCTATTTGAATATAATTCACCCTCTCTTACTATATTATAAGAATGTTCACCTAGTTACAAAGGCTAAAATTGTCACAAATTATTATGGAATTATACAACACTTTTGACCAATTCTCTTTCATTTCTCAAAGTTCCCTAAGCATATGGAAATATCTTTTAATAACTAAGAGAGACTAGTGGGTTCTGTTGTTTCTATTTGAAGAATATTTCCAAAATGCATATGTTAATAAATTTTGAGTACATTTCAACATAGCTCTCATAGCCAAAGTGGGGTGCCTACTTATAGAGAATAATAAGGACTAGAAAAACCTTATTAATACTAAATATCTCTAAAATAGAAACGTGGACTCTTGTTTATATGACCTTAACTCTACTTCAAGCTCCTCTCTTTGAAACAACATTCTCATGATAAAATAGGTGATATGAAAGGGTAGAACAAAAATTATAGGGGGTAGCAATAATAGCATCATTTAAGAGGATATTTGGTATCATAATAAATCCTTGGGGGACTATAACAGCTTCAACTAGATTAGAGGATGGCTTGTGAGAAAATATGGAATTTTTTTCAGTAATTATATTAAATGGCAAGGTGATAAGACTTTATTGAAGAACTACAAAAATCAATTATAGTAAAGTGAAGGCATTCTTATGAAAGTCGACAAAAGTATGTAGCATGACTTGAAAGAAACTCAATACTTGAACAAGTATATATTTTAGAAATGACAATGACATTAGGAAAGAACAAGTATGATAAAATGACTATTGAAAGAATAATAAATCCAAATTAATAGTTTATAATAGATCAAATTTATTTTGTAAAATACATGTCCCTATTAAAATGATATGATGATCAAAATTGTGTTGCTATTCTTATCATCAACATTAAAATCTTTATTTTGTTGAATCTTTATAATAAAGACACACTACTACACAACTGACGTTAATTTAAGACAAAATGTTAATTTTGTCTTAAATACATATTTTATATTTAAGTTATATTTTTTTATTTTTAACTGTCTTAAATTATGACAATAGAAAAATTAGTCAAGTGCAATATTGTTTCATTCCCTAATCTCAGCGCCCTCAACTCATCGTCTGCTGCTCCATTCTTGAACAACTACCATTCCATTCATTAGCAAATAGCGGCAGACACTGCGATCAATTTAGAATCCAGTTATAAGATCGCGGGAAGGGCTATCATGGGCATGGCGGGAAGTCACAAGTTGATTAATTGGTATTTTGATGAGGCTATATGCAGGAATGATGCCATATCTTGCATTTTCTATGCCGTAGCCCATTCTAGCGCACTATAATTCATTGTTAAGATTGTGAGCTACTACTTCAATCACCTCAGAAAGATTTGTGTTTACTGCAAACAGGTAATAGATCTATTATATTGTTTTGTTTTTGTAATATAGGTATTTTACATAAATGTTTTCTCCCTTGCTCTGTTATGTTATCTGGGTTTTCTCCTTGCTCTGTTCTGTTATTTTTTCACCCTCTCCACTTTAGGCTATACCTAAGCTAGAGCCCTCAAATCATGAGTGCTTCTTTTCCATTCTTTGTTTTGGGTACGCATTTGTAGTTGAGTGAGCAAGGTAGGCATATTTTCCCTAGCTGCTTGTCCCTTGCACCACTCCTTCACAGGTTTCCACTTGCACATCTCATGGGCCAGATTTTCCCTAGCCACTTCTCCCTCGCACCAGTCCTTTGGTTTCCACTATGACACTCTAGCCATGGGCACAATCATTGCCCCTTTGGCATCCTACAGACCCAGAATAGGCACTTATAGTAAGAGTAAGGCCACCAATGTGTTGCACCCTGCAAATAGATATGCTTTTAGCTCTGCTCTTGGCAATGGCGGTGCTTCTTTCTCACCTCTCGCAAATGCAAGGGGCCCTCCAAGTTATATGCTAAATGTCTCTTGCAGTAAAGCTTACATTTGTAGAGATTGCGGGTATTTGATATAGACTTACAAATATTTTTTGTTTCAGAATTGTTTTGTGATTAGTGCTTTGTTATATTTCATTTTCTAATTTGGATTTGGGTACTTCCATTGAAGGTATATTTACAATGATCAAAAACCATTTGGGAATCTGCCTGATAGTTTTGTTTGTCTTGGCGAGTCTTTTGTTTTTCATTGTGTTAATAGCTTGAATTTTTTTAGGATCCTTTGTCCTATTCAGTCCTCTTAATTAGCCATTTTCAGTACACTAGCTTTTGTAAGAACCCATGGGCAGGCATATGTGAGTCATGACAATAGTTTTGGTTATTGCTATATTTTTCATCATGTAGTGTATTTCCCCTTTTTTCTGTTATGTAAAGTCTCGAGAATGAAATCATGAAAGCTTTCTTTTACCATGTTAGTGAGTTTCCATATTATTCTGCATTGTAGATTTGGAACTTTTGGAGATAATTTCTAAGATTTACCTAATTTTTAATGAAATCCCAGACGAGGGCTCAATTTGATGGGTGAAGATGATGTATACATTTATTGAATTTGAGTTGGTAAGGGTCCAAGTTCAAGTCCTAAACCATGCTATTTAGGACACATTTTCAATTTCCCCTCCAAAGAATATAGAGATGTACACAATTTCTGGCACAGTACAAGATAGACAAGTTTGACTGTTTGGAAATTGGAACCAGAACTAGTATTGAGTTTTGAGAATCCCTGTTTTTACATTGGAGCTTGAATAATCAACATGAACTATGCATGGGACTGTAAAATTATCTTGATTGTTCAGTGTCTTTATGTCTTATGTGTTCAATTGGGGTTTCACCTTCTGGGTGGAGTTTGCCTCAGTATGTTATGAATTTGATGGTGTTTCCCCTTGTGAATGGAGTTTGCTAATTAGTAGTTACAAACATCAAATCATAGGTAGAGAAGCAATTTTGAATGTGATGCCATTGAGTATTGAACATTTAGGTCTCAGCTATGGAGGGATAGTTTTATTTGCCTTGATACTGTGCAAAAATATTTGAAAGGAATAACTTGCATTGCCTTTGATATTCAGATTTTCTAATGTCAGCAATTGGTTTTATGATATTATTTTAAATGATATTATTTTAAAGGACTATTAGAAGGCTCACTTTGGCAACATGTATTTCTCTGCTCACTCAAGTTATTTTGTTGTTGATCTCTCTTGTTATTTTCTAGCATACTCTCTACCCTGTCCAATGTCAAATATGGAGTCTCACTCATTTGTGGGTAGTATGAAAATATTATTTTATGTTGTTTTAACCTTCTCTAAAGTCTATATTTTACTTCCATTTGGTTGTGTTTTTCTATGTGCACTAAAAAACTTGGTATATTATTTGATTTTATAAGAAAATAGTGTTGTGAGTTCCTGTAAGAGCTTGTTCTGCACAAATCCATTTGCAAACCACCGGCCCTTAATAATCCATGTCAGTTGTTTGTGCCTGTGCCCCCTTAAAACCCCCTCTCCATTCCCATAGTTGTTCATAAAAGTTCCTTTCTGTACGCATTCATTGGAAAAGATCTCCTTCTTGGTCATGGAGTTTAGAAAGGTAAGCAAAATTTTGCAAAGAGTTGGAAGCAAAGTGCAGAGTAAGTCTATGTGGGTATTTTGTGTTAAATTATTGTGTGTTCGAGTTTAATAATCGATGGAACAGTCATGATATATATATATATATATATATATATATATATATATATATATATATATATATATATATATATATATATATAATAACTAATATTTAATGATGCTATTGACTCGACTGTTTGAGTTGAACATTATTAACAGTTGAGAAGTCGTGTATGTATCGTGACTGGGCACATAATAAAAGAGTCACGCATACATATTGTGACTGCCATATATGAGTAGTCATGACTTGATATGTATTGTAATTACACTGGGATCAAAGTGATAATCATATGTAAATTGAATTCATTAAATAAGAACAGTCATGGCTTATCATATATGATAAGTCATGACTGTTCATATTGATATCCTCTTGATTCAATATATATAGTTATTGTATTTTGTAGAATCAATCAATAACCAAGGCAATTGTATTCTACTGCATACATTCAGTTTACATCTTATCTTTTGATCTATAATTACTTAACATTTTGGAGTAGACTAAATGCTTTGTTATCCCTGCTCAAGCTCTTAACCATCCCCTCTTCTGTGCTTTTCTTGACAAGGCGGAAGAGCAGTTTGGATTCTGCCATCAAGGCCCTCTTCTTATTCCCTGTGACCCCCTTCTCATTCACAATGTTCTCTGCCTACTAAGAAACAATTCCAAGGTAGAGATTGAACAATTGATCATGGTATTGCAAAAATAGAACACAGGGAAATGGAACTCAAGTTCTGTATCAGCTGAGTCATGTATTGTTTACCCCAAGTAGCTTAGCTCACAATTTGTACATAGTGAAGATTTTGGATGTTTGAACATGGGGTCTTGTGCTTGTTTTAATCTTTTTATGTGCTCTGTCATACATTTGTTCCAATGATATTGTATTGGGAGGTAGTTTCCACATAAATACTTAGTATATTATGTTTTGATTACTTTTTTTTTTTGCATAAGTTTATGCTGGATTTCTATACAAAAACTTCAATCAAGATAGTTAAAACATTGGAGTTAAGGGCATTGCATATTTACTTGTAAGAATACCTTACTAAATGGTGCATTAGAGTTGAAAATCATACACATTAACAATAGAACTATTCATTAGTTTGAGAGATTTATATAGAAATAACTTCACGATACTTAAAATACCATTTCATACAAAGATTCTGTAGGTTAGAATTAAGGTATGGCCTTTTTACATGTAAGAGTTGTGCCACGTAAACAATTAATAAATCATTAGATTTAACAGAACATAAAAATCTGTGCATATATTTTATTAATTTTGAAACATTACATAAAAAAACATCAATCAAACTAGCTAAAACATCACTGCATATGCACAGCTAAAAGAATATGAACACTAACAGTGGAATCCTGTTTAACTTCAATGTATGATATGCCATGTCAAATACCACTGACATATTGACTTGAGAAATTTTAGTCATTGGTTGAAAGTTGAAAAAATAAATGTGAATTATATGTACACAAGGAATAATAATAAATATGGCCCTGTAATGGGTGTCTTTTACAATATGTTCCCATAATGAAAAGCAAGATTTGAGCATATGAAATTTTATCAACCATATGTTTTTTAAGTCTTGAGTAGATATTACATGAATTTTTTTATGATATTACAATTTCCATATTCAAAGAGGAGAGGGATGGTAAGATTTTTTATTTCTGTTCATTAGGATTAGTGGAGATAAAATGGAATTATTTCATGAGCATAAGGCATCTAGGATAATTATACAAATGTTCAGATTTTTTTAGCACCTTTATTTTATAAGCAGAAGATAACAAAACATCAACCTATCTCATCAAAATTCATGACAAAAGTAACAAAATCAGAAGTCAAAATTGATTTTTTATTTGTGGAAGGGTAGAATTATTGATTAATTTAAAAAAAATTTAAAATAAAAAATATTATTATTTTTAATTTTTAATTACTTAAATATTTTATTCAATAGTACAGTTTGATCCCTGCATAGCCATTTCCTAATTGGTTGGACTTTAGAAATATTTCATCATTTCTTATTTTTGGTTTGTATCTTTGTAAACCAATTCCTGCTTTGGTAGGGTTCCATAATATTTTTCCTGCAAGCTCTGCACATGACCCAATTGGTCCAGAATCTTGAGACAATTGCTTTGGTTTTAGTTAGTGATTTTTTTGGGAATCTATACATGATAGAATAATCTGTAGTGAAATAAAATGGGCTGCTGTGCAGCGGGAATCCCTGCCAAATGCTGATATGACAGTGCTAGATCTACCAGAAATAGACCAAGTGCAAGGCATGTACAGTTAAACCAAGTTGAATTGAAGGTTGATGTTAAATGTGCATGTTGCACTTTGCAACTAATGTGCTAACATTTAGTGGAGATTGTGGTTCCATTGTATGTCATTTGGTGCAAAAGAAGAGTGATGAATCTCAAATATAGTGGAAGAGCTTTTCATATTTCCCTGGCATAGTCTTATAATTCCCAGGTCTTCCTGTGTTGCGCCCTAATGGAAAATCAGTATGTCATGTAATAAAAATTATAAGTTTTAGGTTGTGCATGTTTTGATAAATTCTATATTTTGAAACTTTCCATGATTCATTAAATTTGAATGTGAGAGCCTCATTGTAAGTGCAAGTATCAATGACCTCTAGATTGTAATCATAATTTTCCACAAAACGGGACTTGTATACCTTTATTCTAATAAAAAAGAAAGCCTTATCCTGACATCTACAGAACAACAAAATGGCCATGCTAAATAGCAAGAGTAAATATGGTCATGTTGATAAGGATGGAGAATTAGAAATGAAAATTCGGCATATTGATGTAGTGATCATGACATGATAAAATTATGTGACTTAAAATCTGAAGTGTTTATAAATATTCCAGATAACTAGTGATATAAACAATAAAATGAAGATTGCTTGCATGGAAATATACAAAATGCTAATTTCCTGGTGTGAATGTGGCAGTGGAGAGATCGAAATCAACTTCAGAATGGCTCTGTGTAGGCCCAACAAACACTAGTATGGAAGAAATGAGTAACAACGAAACAAACTCAAGTACCCCTTTTGTGGATGCAAACACTTCTTTCATTGTCAATGCATCACATTAGCACTCTTTTTTCATTATTTTATTACTAGATTCATCATTTCTTATATCATTAATTGGTTGGACTTTAGAAATATTGGTTAAGGAAATTTGACAATTTCTTCTCTGATTTCTTTGTAGGACCACTTGGGTGAGGTGGTGTTTTTAGAATTGTCATAAGTTGGAGCAGTAGTTTCAAAGGGTGACATATAAAAGTTACTCTTCCACTATTTTGGGTAAGTACTATTTTTTTGTGGGTTATGTGTTTTCATATATTTCAATGCCTATTTATGTAATGATCTAAATTGGCACCCACATACTTTTCTTTGCAGCTTTCTATTAAGATATCTTCTTGGTGTCCATATGAAATGATAGACCAGGTACTTATTTTATTGTCCTTTTTTACTTGCAATAACAAAATTTTATATATTGAAAATATTTATAACAACTCTCTTAAGTCTATTACAAAATGAGATATAATTTTAAGAAATAAAACAGTAACCTAAGGTGCAATATTAAAGTAAAAGTTTGATATAAAATTATATTATTAATAAATTTTGATTAGTTTATTAAATTAATATAATATTATTAAATACAAAGATGTGGCTATCTTGAGCATGCATATTATTTTCCTCTTTACACTTGGGAATAGTCATTGCATAGTCTAATGAAAAACACTAACAACAAATATAACATAGCCTTTTCCCTAGAAAAACCTTGTAGTTGAAAACAAAGAATCCTGTAAAAATGGGAGGGTGAAAGATGTACAAAGCCAAGTCTCTTTCTATCTTGATAGAATAGGGGATCGCTCATCATAGCCCTCCATCTTGTGCAAACAGCTTTGAGATTAAAGAAAGATGTGCATGGCAGCCTTAGCAAGCATTCTATGGCAACTTCATCTAAAATCTGAGGAGTAAAAAAAAAATGCATTGAAAACTTTGGCAACTTCTGGATTCATCACATTGACCTCAGAATCACCCACGTATGATTTGTGATGCTTACAAACAATTCTGTCCGCTACAAACTGGACCCTGTGCAAACCTACAGTTGATTCCAAGCTGTACCCATTTCAGGTAGAACTCATACTTGGAAACATCTCATTTTCTAGACAATTCAAAAGTGTAGAGTTTTACCCAAGTCAAAGATGAAAAACATGAGAGATCATATTACAAGTTTTAAAATATGTTATCAAAATCCAGCCTATAAAGCATTAATTGTTTCTTCAAAATTAAGGGGCCATGGAATCCAATAGCAATAGCTCAATTCCTCAACAATGACCAAACTCAAACATGAAAGATCATAACATGAAATTTAGAAAATGTTATCAAATCCGCCCTATGAAGTATTCATTGTTTCTTCAAATTAGAGGGTTGTGGAATCCAGTAGCAATAGCCCAACTCCTTAATAACGACCAAACTCAAACACAAGAGATTATAACATGAGCTTTATAAAATGTTATCACATCCAGCATATGAAGTATCCATAGTTTCTTCAATATTAGAGAGCCACTGAATCCAGTAGCAATAGACCGTATCCTTAATAATGATTCAAGTGTTCATAACATGAGTTTTAGAAAAAATTAATAAATCCAACCTATGAAGCTTTCATTGATTCTTCAAACTAGAGGGGCTCCAGAATCCAGAAGAAATAGCCCAACTCCACAATTATGATCAAACTCAAACTCGAACTCACAAAATAAAATTTCAGTAAATAATGACCAAACTGAAATGCAAACTCAGGAAATAAAACTTATAGGCATTAAATTATATCTAAGATTTATTATTTCAGTTTGCAATTTGCCAGTAGTCAGCGACAATATTTTTTTAATGGTAAATTGTAACACTCAAGAAGAGTTGTAGACACTACATTGAATCTATATTTATTCTTTCAATTTGCATTTAATAGTTTTTTCCAGAAGTATCATTTTATTCCATAAACTGCAACAAGCCCACTTGGAGGAAACTACATGGTCAAGCGTGCTTGAAATGGAGTATTTCCTCTCTTCATTGCAATTTTCTTAGTTTTCCTTCATTTGTGGTATCCCAAAAGGATGTCAGTAGGTCAGAGAAGATGACTGTAGATCCTTGTAGACCCTTGTTGACGTCTATAGGTTTTTCTAAACTCTAGTATCTATAAGCTTTTTGAGCCCACCATTTTTGTTGCTCCCTAATTTCTCTTTATTCTCATTGTTGCTTGAACCAAATTCTGCAGTGTAAATCCTTTTTGTGGGTTGGTTTAAGACATGATTCATACTTTACTATTTCATTAGCTATGAATGGATTTGATTTTAGAATTCAAGCAGTAATTTTGATTTACTTTATAGAGAAATTTATGTAAATCAGATCCCTTCATTCATGTAGTAATTTTGATTTTTCTAATTCATTCTCTTTTGACTGCACTTGGGTGTATGGTTAAATAGCTCCTCTACAATAACCATTATTTATATACATAGCTAGGCATGGTAGTTGATGTAACATAATTATTTTAGGGGTGAGTGTGTTGTTCGTAGGTAGTCTCTCCTCTATTCATTTTTCTCAATGTCTCTCTAGCTTACAAAATTAGATATACGTAGATAAGCACACCAAGGGGAAGGAATTTGACTAATACATGTAAAGAGTGTGGTAGACTCTGATATTTAAAAATTTTCCTTGTATTGACAAGATTTTGGAAAGAATGCTTCCCTTAGATATTAAAAAGAAGGAGAGAAAATTGATCTTTTATTGCTACTTCAAGTTCTTGATGAAGTAAACAAATTATTTCCTTGAGAGCTAATAGCTTATCTAATGTCTTTGCAAAATGGAAATTGAAAAGCCTAGATGAATTGAAAGCTAATAGACCCATGTTTCCTCAACAATAATTTTTGAGTGCCAACTACAAGATGCAAAGATATTAGCTACTATGGGTCTGCCAAAATCAGTTCATCAGTTTATTGAAAACTGCCCATTTTTATTTCCATTTGAAATAAGTAGGAGATATTTTATGTATTTTGTATTACATAAGATTCCTCCACGTCCTTATTTAAGAAATTATTTAAGAAATATCGATGCTGTTAGGCTACCGCGCCTAAAGATTCATTTTTTAGATAGTATGTATTCGAGGCAGTTGCATAAGTGATGGATTTGTGCCTTGGGCAAAAGGCTATCCTTAAAATTGAGTATTATAATGAGGTCAGTAGCAGTCTGGGACCAACTCTTGAGTTTTACACACTTATAGTCATGAAAGAGAGTAAACTTATAAAACCATTGCAATGTGTTGGTGCATAATCGCTTCTTGTGTTGTAAATGGAAGTTCTAATTAAGGTTCAGTTTTTTTAGATGCCAGCAATTTTATACACTAATTATAATTCAAGTCAAAGTTGCAAAAGTCAAAATCAGAACCAGGATAGAACAATGGAGTGAGAAAGCACAATTATGGAATTGTAAACATCATTTGATGGAAATTTGAACTATTTGAAAAAAATTCCACAAAATATAAGCGTAACTATTCTTTAAATTTAGAAAGAAATGAATGTCAAAATTCAGTATCTTAGAATCTTACTGTTAAGTATGTCAGAATAACACATACTTTTACAGTAGTGCTATTACATTTGCAACGATTTGGAAACTTAACACTTACCAAAAGGATTAGAGAGCTTAGTATGAGAAAAATTAAACTCCTATAGAAAAGATATATCTACAGTGTATTTTGTAGATTTGATAGAAGCAACTAGAATTAAATCAGAAGAACATTTTTACATGTCAATGCCCAACAAGGACTTCCCAGAATAACTGTAACTTCATATAGTGAAATTATTGACCATGACACTTTTGGTTGTAATAAAAGGCTAGATTTTAGGAAAGACCATTATTTCAGCATAAATTTGTTTGACCTATATAGTTCAAACCTTATTGATACTTTGAGATGAGGAAGCATCCTTGAGAAAAGAAAAATATAATGAATGTTTGTTGTTATGCCTGCAAACAAAATGCATATATTAATTGTGCTCAAATCTATGTAATCACAGATGTATAGCTCCTTCAGTATATGTAACTAAATTGAAACACTACCTCATAATCAGTTGGCTTCAAAGAATTTTCTTTTGCCTTCTGCGCAGAAACGCTTCACATCCTCTGCAATGAGGGACAAAGCCCTTCTTATCAGCATCCTATAAATAAAATCCCATTAAAACCTCTGTGAAGAAAACCATTTATAATGGGATACTAGATTTCATACTTTAACAACTGGGAAAAACAAACCATTATCTGTTTGTACTACAACATTGATGTTTATGTTAGTATACCTACCCTGCAATCAGAAATGAATATTTGAATTAAAAGAATTATAGCTTTTAAATCAGAACAAATGACAATCAAAAGTATACATGTTTTGTTCTCTTTTAAAGCAGTAATGTGTAATGTATCATGCACCTAAGAGTCATGTTATCTTCAAAAAGAAGTAATACTTGAGTTTAAAGTTGTACTCTTACTATTCATGGTACATGGTGCATTCAGGGAAATAGAAATTCTTCATCATCTGAATATTTAGATGAACATGTAGCAAGATCTGCACCAGGTACAAAAGAATACTTCAATGAAAAGATATATTGCACTTGCAAAAGGTGCCAAAATAGGAAACTAAAGAAGTGATGAATTGTTCGTATGCATAGATTACACTACGGAGTTTACATAGAAGAGGTGCACTATAGTTAACAAATTGATATTCTTATAATAAATATATGCGCACATTATTTAATAAATTATTATTGATCATTTCAATGCTTTTTTGGATGAAAAGCCACTTCTAGTTCCTAATATTGATGAAGAACCAATGGATGTCACTGATGATAGCTAATCTCAAGATGAAGAGAAAGACACATTTATGGATGAAAGAACTTCACAGATAAATGAGGCTAGTATCAATGAATTTATCCAAGACTTCTACACATCTTCAGAAGAAGTTATTGATTCACCCCTAGCTCAATTGGCTAGGACGCCTCTTTTCCCAAATGCTGATACATCTATATTGGCAACAATTATGTTGTTGTTGAACTTGAAGGTTACACATGGATTGACAAACACATGCTTTACCGATATATTAAGGTATGCTTCAATATTCTCCATAAATAATGCTCTAGATATCTTTTTTTTTAATACTGTATACTCATGAAAATCATTTGTTGCATCATGTAGACTTCTAGCAAACAAAATACTTCCAAAAGACAATAAGTTACCTCAGTGTCATAGAGAAGTATCTTTAGTAATGAAAGACATTGGAATGGAGTACAATACGTATGATGCATGCCCAAATGACCATATATTGTACTATGGAAAGAATGTGAATTTGTAAGAATGTCCAGTGTGTCACATTGGCAGGTATTGTCAAGATCAAGTATCCAAGAAGGTTCCTTATAAAGTACTATGACACATTTCACTAAAGCCAAGGTTTGAGAGGATGTTTAAATGTAAGGAGTTGGCAAAACATATGGATTATCATGCACAAGGGAGGAGCCAAGATGGTGTCATGCGTATGGCTGCAGATATTAAATATTGGAGAGAGATCAAGGAAAGATGACCACATTTAAGAAATGAACCAAGGAATGCGAGAATTTCTTTAGCAATGGATGGTGTCAATCCTTTTGGAAATCTTAGAACAACATATTTTGTTTGGCTAGTTTCAATTATTAACAATAATCTTCCCCCCTAGATGGCAATGAAAAAGGAGCATGCAATGTTAACTCTTATCATACTAGGTACTAGAACATATGAATGTAGTACTTTCTTGAAGATTATATAAAAAAATTTCAATTCAGTTAAAACCCTAATAAAGTTTTTGTTTACTTAGAAAAGTATCAAGTAAAGGATATGGATGTATACTTGGAGCTCCTCATTGATGAGCTTCATGAATTATGGGATGGCATAAATATGTATGATGTATCAAGACCTATCAATGATAGAAACTTCCTCTTTCATGTGATTCTTATCTGGACAATTCATGATGCCTTGGGGCTCTCTACTTGTTGTGGTAGTATATTATAATTTGCATTGGTAAATATTGTGTTCATTGTACCATTTACTAAATATGATTTCCATTCTTTTTTCAGGTTGCAAACAAAGGGGAAACATGGTTGTCCATCATGTGGGCCAAAAATGTTGTATAGGCAGTTGAAAAATCTTAATAAAACTATTTATGATGAGTATACACAATTCTTACCACAAAATCATCGCTATCGAGTGCATGAGAAAAATAAGTTCAATGGAAAGGAAATGGAAATGAGGAAGCCAAGAAAGATGAACCTTGCTAGGTGGAAAGCCATGTATGACAAAAAAAGAAGGGACAAGCTTTCCAGCAGGAATGAAAAGGCTCTCTATTTTCTACAAATTAGAATATTATGAGAACTTACCAATTGCCCACCTACTTGATACTATGCACATCGGGAAAAATGTGGTAGAGTGTTTATGGAAACATCTAAATGGAACCAACCTTGAAGCACAAATAAAGTTACGGAAGGACTTGGAAGTTGCTAAGATCATGCCAAACATGTGGATGCATGGAGACAACTCATATATCCATGCTCCATGGACTTTTACATCAGAGGAGAAACTAAACATCATTAATACAATGAAAAGAATAAGATTTCCTTCTAGCTTTGGTGCTACATTAAGAAACTTATTCACAAGAGATTGATCAGAGTTCTCAGGCCTAAAAACACACAATTGGCACAATTGGATAAAGGTAACTTTGTAGTACATTAGATTTATTGGAAGCGTAATTAACAATTTGTATATATTTGAGTGATAATATCAGTTAATACATATTTAAACTTGCTTATTTATTAATGGTTGTGCAGTATATGCTGCCTGTAGCAATACCAAGCACTTTTGACTGTGATGTCACATTAGCTATTTACAAGTTATCCAAATATCTGCGGTATTTTAATTTAACTGTGCATAATCTTTGATGACTCTTATCATTTGAAGTGCATCATTTCTTATGGCTTTATATGATTTTATACTTTTAGTTTTGAAGATATCATAAATCTTTATTCTAATACATGTTGATACTTGTAGGTGGGTTTCATCTAAAGAGATACATCAGGATGACTTGAAGTATTGGAAGGATGACTTGAAGTATTGGAAGAGGAATATTTCACTCTTGATGTGTGACCTTCAAATGTGCTTCCCTCCAAGCTTTTTTAATTCTCAAGAGCACTATCTTGTACACCTAGTAGAAGAGATTGAGTTGTGTGGTCCTATTCATATTCAAACAATGTGGCTCATGGAGAGATATATGAAAGTTTTAAAACAATTTGTGAGGCAAAAGGCTCGGCTAGAAGGTTCCATGGTTGAGGGTTACATGGTTTTCCAAACAATGGTTCATTTGAGTGAATACTTACCTCAGTTACACCTTGAAGCACCACTATTATGGAATTATAACCAACCTCAATCATTTGAAGGAGAAAATTAGAGAGTCAAGGGACTTCAAAGAGGATAAAAGGTTTACAAAAATGTTGGAAGTAATTTTTATCTTAAATTTTATAATACACTACTTTTTTAATCTTAAATTTTATAATATATGGTTTTAAATAATTTTCAACTCTAACAATTTTATTTTTCAATGTAGATGCTAAGGAGTGGGAGGCATTACATTTGTATATTGCATACAATTTTGACTTTATGTTGGAATGGATGGTGAAGTACGCTAAGCAAAAGAAATTAGAGGATGAAAAAGCATGGGCCAACTTATAACGTAAACATGGTCAAAACACTGTTCGAGGATTACCTGCAAGCCATAAAAGAAAATGGCTAGAGAGATGCTCATGGAATTGGCTAAAGACCAATATTGAACATGAGACAACAAAAGGGAGGAATAGAGTAACACCACAACAATTGGATTTCGTTAAAGGATCTAAAAATGGGGAGGTAATGTATATATAAATGCATATATAGCTGTTTAATAAATTCTCTTTTTACTTTTGTATTGTTGAATCTAATTAGTTAATATTTATTTTTTTACTTTCATATTTGACATTTAAGACAATTTATTTAAAACTTAAGATATTTTCATATTTTGGTTGGGTTTCTAACAATTTCACTCTTAATGTGACTATATGTAGCAAATAAAAATGAAATTGATATACCTATAGGTGAATCTACCTCAACTCCTAAGACTTCGATAGTTTCCTTAGTGACTACAAAAGGGAAACAACAGGAGACAATCTTTCTCTCCTCAGAAGGCGATGTCTTGAAGGATGAAATGGGTATGAAATTCTTTCACTTTATTTATCATCGTGCAGAGGAATTGTTTCATAATACCATTCAAATGGATTGGAGGAAACAAGGAAATGCTAAGAAAGATGAACTTTTTAAAGATGTTAAAACAGCATTTGGAGATCTTGGTTTTGATAAGGAATATATTCTGAATATTGCACAGAAATACATTCATTCTAAATGGGATAATTCGAGGTCCAAGCTAACAAAAGACTTGAGTTATCCACATCTAGTTTGGATCATAGACCAAGCAACATGGGACGAACTCATAAGAGATGCCAAATTTAAAAGAAAAGTACAGAGTAATCCAAACTACCAACCATTTGCATGAGGAGGATCTAAAAGATGCCTTTGAGACACAACAAAAGCAACACAAGCCAGGGTGTCAAGTATTGGATCACATAAATTAGGATCTGGTGGGTACAATAGCATTTGTGGTGGCTTGGTAAGTAAACATTTCCATCTTTAGTATTTTTATTTCATAAAAAAAGTCATGTCAAACTTGTGAGTTGATTGTATCTTATGAGTCACTATACCTTATAAATTTGGTTATATTTATTTATGTAGGTTCACCAATTTTTAAAGGAAGCTTCAGAGGAGGACCTAAAATATGCTTTACTACATGGTTCCCAAGGCCTTAGACAATACATGCTAGATTGAGGGGAGATATTAGTCACTGGTCATGAAAATGAGGTAATTTCTTTAAAATATTCAAAAATTTATGCAATAATTGAATTAGAGCTATTATGTTAGTTTAATAAGTTAAATTTTGTTGTGTCGGAAGCCCAACAATCAAACTCATCAGGTGGTGAGAATGAAGAGGAGCTAGAGGAACATGATCAATTGTTTGTAGCACACAATAATTCACTTGCCATTTTGGAATCTCAAGAGGAAACCATCCTTGAATTTCAGCAAGCTGAGAACTAGAATAGTGAAGAGGGTGTTCAATGTGATGGACAAACTACACTTGCAATCAGAATAGTGCCTCGTAGAAAGAGGACACAAAGTAAGAGGATGGATGGAATATAATGTTGAATTTAAAAACCAGGTTTGTAATTTAATGTTGAATTTAAAAACTATGTATGTAATTTAATGGATGGAATATAATGTTGAATTTAATAACCCTGATATTTAACTTGGTGCACTTTGATTGTGGTACTAGATATCGGGAAGCTTTACATTATAGAATGAAATTAGCAATCAAAAAAATGATAAAAGCTTAACATATTATGGAGTCAATTTGTCATGCCTATCTTCTTGTTAGGCTCAAAGACATATTTGAAAAGTGAATCTTTTATTGACAACAACTGTGGAAATTTTGTCTTTAGTCTAGTTGCATCCAGCTCATTATTTTACTGGGGGCTGCTAGTACATTTTCTTGTTCTTTGAAAGTGACACCTACCACATTTTCCTGGATGGTCTCGGGCTTGTGAGATTCACACCAGTCAATATTAGGCCTACCTGTGACACCTGCAACATTTAGCACATGTGTAGGCTTAACATTCTCTATGTCCATCTGAAGATGAGACAAGTTCTCCAATCTGCCACTCTCATACTTGAATGTTATTCCTTCTTTTTCACATATCTTTCCTAGAAGCCCACCAATCCATCCATAAACATTATTCCCTCTTGCAGTAATCACATGCAGCCCATAGGATCTCCCATAGGCCATGACCAGTATCTTAGCACCTGCCTTAGTTGTAGAGTAAGCATTTGTGGGAAAACGCTGAGAAGCCTCATGATTACCCTCAATGGATTCCTTTTTTGTTTTGCCATAGACTTCATCAGTGCTGACATGTATGACTCTTGTAATCTTCCCACTGACCTTGCATGCCTCTAGAAGGACATGAGTGTCATAGATGTTGTTCTTGGTGAACTCAACATTGTTGCCAAAGGAATTGTCCACATGGGTCTAATCTGCAAAATGCATGATGGTGTCAATTTTCTCTATAATGAGATGAGAATTCACTAGATCTGCACTACCAATGTCTCCCTTCACAAACTTGAAATTAGGGTATGGCCTAGATGGGTTTAGGTTCTTCAGATTGGAGTAGTAGTCTAGCTAGTCCAATGCCACAATCTTGTATTGTGGGTACTTTTTCACAAGCATGTTAGCCACATGGGAGCCTATAAATCCATTAACAATTCTTAGAAGATCTTTCAACATATTGGGAAGATATCAATTATTTTCTCTACAAAATGGACTTGAAGGAGGATTGAATACCAACAATTATAAAAGATACCGAGACATATAAATGCTGTCTAAATTTATGGACTGGTGTAGTTCAGTTTTGACAGTAGAGTGACAAGTAAATGAACACAGGTATTGTAACTTTATCATCCCTTAGATCAAAGGGACTCCAATACACTCCTTCAACATTCTCAACGTATCCTTGCATGAGGAAACTCAGTTGTAAACAAGAATCCATTTTCAGTATCTTGTTCACTGTTATGAAAGACTGATCAACACAAACTGAGATTAAAAAAATTTCATAGACATTTAAAGGTATACTTGGGAGAGGGAGTTTACTACCTTATTCCATCACCTTGTATCTTTGGAACCTTCATTTATATATGTTAGAGGCAAGAGAATATACATTTGTTATGATTGTTTATAAACCTTGTGACAGTCCTACTTGGGCACCACCAAAACCCTTCTAAACCTTCATAAAATGGTCTTCCACCTTTAGTGCTTCAGGAATACACTAAAAACTATTGTTTCCCCAAATCATAGACTATTGCACCAAGTACTTTTGGAGATATGCAATTTTTAAGATCACTTTTTACCCTTAATGAGGGTTTTAGGTAGTTTGGAGAAAGGATTCCATAACTCATCAAATATTTAATGAAATGGAATGAAATAAAAACCAAAAGGAAGCTTATTCCTCTCCTCCAATATCTTTTACACCTTGAGACAATCCTATTTCAAGTATGGAGTGACATTTACAGTCAAATAAGTTCCTTTTGTCTAAGCAGGAGTTTTGTTACCATTTGTATTTATTTGTGAATCAATTATTTTCCAAGATAGCTAGTTCACAACCCTGTTATAACCATTCAGTCTACATTGACTGTCGTAACAACTGCCCAACTCAACCGCTTCAATATTTTCATCATTCTTATCAATATCAGCTGCTATATATTATTAGTTTCTAGAATTGAAATATAATTTACTAGAAACCAATTTCAATCTAATATATATATAAATTTCAAGTGTGTTTACTCAAGGTCTGATTTATATAGGATCATATCTATAATTTTGTTGTTAAATATATGCTGCAATATGCCTAGTGGAGTCATTGTTCTTTAGCCATTATTTGTAAAACACTAGTTACTTGGTGGCTGATTAATATTCATATCAGTAATTTATATTGCATATTAAGTGGGTATTTCTGGAGAGTTACAATTGTTGTTCAATATTCATTTTGAGTTATTTGTGTGTTTTGTAGTGTTCTCTACAAGTTGTTTTCTCTATCAACGAGTTTTGCACATATGAGCAGCATCATTTGATTAGTTATGTTATATTCTTACACTTCCTTTTTTATCTTTCAGGCTATCGGAGAAATATGAAAAATATGAGATGCTTCTTGTTCGATTGAAAAACATTGTTGGCAAATTGCATCTACAAGTGGCCTTTTTGGATATGGAATGCTAAAAACACTACAGCTCCAACATGTTGAAAATGAAACACTTATTGTTGTCTTCTTAAAAATATGTAGTTAAATCAAGGAATTTTCTTCTACACCAGCACCATTGGGCTTGGTGGAAATGTATAAGTGTGGAGGAGTTTATAAGTACTTAACTATAAGGTTGTTATGTTTGGGAAATAAGTGTGAAGTGTTTGGGAAATTAGTGTCAATATTCAATAATGCTTAATTTTGTGTCCATGGTATGTTCCTTTTGTTGTGGAGAAACTCCCACATCATTTTGTAAGACAACATTGAGAATAAATACAATAAATATGGTATTTCTGGTCAAGATAGTGTTATACTACTGTGTTTTAAGTGTTTTGCAAGAATAAAATATTAGAAATAATTATAGTGAATATTTTATTATTGCTATTTGGAAACATTGAATGTTAAAAAATATATTTAAAAAAATATTAAAAATAAATTATTTATTTTTCAATACATTTGTTCATAGTGGCTCCAAAGAGACAATAGTTGAGATTTATAAACATATTGTCTTTCCACATACAATAGTTAGAACTAAATAATTATTGTCTCTAGAGAGACAAAAGTGAAATTGTCTATGAAGAGACAAAATACGTCGATTGTATATTGTCTTTAAGAGACAATAATTAAAGACGATAATTAAAGACACAAGATTAAAGACAATATTAGAGACAATAGACAACTTTTTTTTGTCTCAAATTTAGACAATTAGCTCAACAATTGTCTCAATAATCATCTTTAACACACCCTCTATGTAGTAGTGACGAATTCATTTTTAAACTTAATAGTTTATGAAAAGCATTTACCCATTTAAGATTTACAACTCAAGACCCTCGCCAAAAAACATATTAGCATCTCTATCAGACATTGTGTCCCCCAACCTCTTTTTTGTAAATATATAACTTTAATATTTTATTAAAAAATAAAGCACTATTCAATAGAAAAATAAAATTAAATATATATATGTGTATATATATATATACACACACATATATATATATATACACACATATATATATACACATATATATATACATATATATATATAGATATATACATATATATATATAGATATATACATATATATATAGATATATATATATAGATATACATATACATATATATATATATATATATATATATATCTCCATTAGACATTGTGTGCCATTTCTCAGCCTATACAAGGAAACGTGTTAAGCCTACTCAGCTTTGTGGAAACGAGACAAAACCGAGCATACTTGCAAATGGTTTAGCTGACAACATATTCTTCAATCCGAAACAGAATCTGATATGCTCCAAGAAATTCATTAAAAAACTCATTATTGGCTCTTTCTAAACACTGTCGGAATTATCATTATCATTGGAGATGCCGAAGTGAATCAAGATTTTTCGCTTTAAAATTGTTTCTTAGCGTCGATTTCTTGCCAGAAGAGATCTGCAGTCAAGTCAAAAAGATATTACAAATTTTAAGCTCGAGGAACATAAATAAATGAGCCCATAGACTGCTTCCTATTGCTAAAGGTAAGGGTTTCAAATTAGGCCAGAATGGAGCTCGAGAGACACAATTCACTCAACCTGGCGCGGGTTCACGTAAGTGCTCTGTTCATCTCTGGCATGGGCTTTTTCACCGACGCTTACAATTTATTCTGCATACCACCTATTTCCCAGTTACTGGGAAGAATTTATTACGGCGACGTGCTGCCCATTCATGTGAAGGCCTTCGTCAACGGAATTGCTCTATGCGGAGCATTTGTAGGCCACCTTTACTTCGGCTGGCTGGGAGACAAGATCGGCCGGAAAAAGCTCTACGGAATTAATCTCCTTGTCATGATCTCGAGCTCCATATGTTCTGGTTTGTCAATCGGCAGATCACCGGAATCGGTAATAACGAGCTTATGTTTTTTCAGGTTCTGGCTGGGCTTTGGCATCGGCGGGGACTTTCCGGTGTCGGCGACGATCATGGCGGAAGTCTCTAGCGCAGAGACCAGGGGAGGCTTCATGGCCGCCGTATTTGCGATGCAGGGCACGGGAATTCTTTGCGGTAGTCTTGTAGCAATGATTGTCTCCGCCTGTTTTCAAGCAGCTTTCCATAATCTAACATTTGGGCAGAAGGACATCGTGTGGAGGATAATACTCATGCTCGGTGCAATTCCGGCGGCATTCACATACTATTGGCGAATGAAGGTGCCGGAAACCACCCGGTTTAGGGTACCGGTTGCGAAAAACGTTCAGAAATCCGTGGCGGATATGTCGGAAGTGCTTGGCGTAGAAATCGAGGAAGACAACGTGAGTGGTTCGAGGATGGGAAAGAGCGAGCCAACTTATGGACTACTTTCAAAGGATTTCCTGAGAAACCATGGTCGCCACTTGGTGGGCACCATGTCCTGCTGGTTCTTCTTAGACATTCCATTTTACTGCTGCAATCTGTATCAGAAAGACGTATATAAAGCGGTCGGCTGGTTGAAGAAATCAGAGGAATATAAGAACCCATTGGATGAGGTCTATCACATAGCAAAAGAGCAAGCTCTGGTCGCCATATGTGGAACTCTGCCGGGCTGCGTCTTGACGGTTTTCTTGATAGATCGCATTGGGAGGTTCCCTATTCAGCTTCTCGGTTTCTTGTTCATGTCAATTTTATGTCTCGCCATGGCCCTGACCTGTGATACTTTCTTCAGTAAGAGATTGGAAAGAACTGGGTTTCTAGCTATTTATTCGCTTACCTTTTTCCTCACAATGTTTGGGCCCAACACCACCACTTTCATTGTTCCCGCAGAATTGTTTCCTGCTCGGTTCAGGTCTACATGCAATGGTATTTCTGGCGCCGCTGGGAAAGCAGGCGCCATTGTTGGCGTGTTTGGATTGCTGTATACAGCGCAACCCAAGCATAAGAACTCGCCTCATCATGAACCGGGTTATCCCGCTGGACAAGGCCTAAAGGTAGTCTTTATTATTCTTGCAGTAGCGAGCTTTATGGGCTTCTTGTGCACGTTTCTCATACCAGAAACCAGCGGACGGTTATTGGAAGAACCCGAGGGAGAATCTGCTACGGCGAGTTGTACCACAACCGGCTATACAGAACTTAACGTAGATGCTATTAACAAAACAAGGCCCGAGTCTTCCCCACTCTCTGTAAACAACTATAGCTCTGAAGTTTGAAGTTTCACATTCTGCCTCAATAGAACCTTGGAAAATGGACGGAGTTTACATATTCCACCTCTTGTAAATTGTGGACTTGTATTTGCAGGTTTTTAATTTTTTTGGCTTGTATTTATAGTTATTATTTAGGTCAGTATTGTAAGCATTTATTTATCATAAGCATTAACGTTGCTAATTATTGAATATGACTAAAATTTTGTTTTTGAATTTTATTGTGTGTGTTAGATTATTGCATATATTGTTTGTATTCAAATGTGTTGTTTATTAGAAGCTTCTTGTTAGTGAGACAATAGACAGTTTTTAAACATAATAAATGTTAAGAAATTTATCATATTTTTTCAGAACAATAAGAAAATGTCACTCATGATTCTGATTTCATCAATTAGTCTTCTTCATTGATCTCTCTTAAAAAACCTAGCCTTTGGCATTCATCCCTCAATTATATAAGTTTCTCAGCATGTGAGTCTTTTTACAAAAGCTTAAAATTCAGCGTTTTGTTGTTGAATTGAGCAATGACATCTAATCTTTCAATACAAAATCATGTTGAGCACATTGAGACTTTTTGTGCAACGAGAATTGATGTGGTGAGGAAATTGCTATGATTTTTCGTCTTTTATGTATTAATCCATTTATTCAATTCAAGACTTGCAAAGAGGCATATAAGAGGGTTTGAACTCATAGTTTTAATACTCTTGATAATATTTTATATTTCCTTTCTCCTTTAAGATATTTCAAGGTAATGTTGGCATGAAGGAACAAATGGAGAGATGTTGTTTTACATTGATCTAAAGATTATATTATTTAATAATATAAATAAAATGCGTATGAATGGTAATGTGACATGCAGGTGATATAAATAATGGGTGCTTTCTTTATCTATTTAACACACTAGAAATGTAATTATAGATAAATGATGTTATAAGTCTCATTCTTATTTGAAATTAGATAAAAATGTATGGTTGGGTCTTTGTTTATACTTTGTTCATTTATCTAATCTAGTAGTTGAGTCAAATAGTGTATGAACAATATCAAAAGTTGTGATGTATCTAATGGTGTCATTGTTGGTCAAATAATGATATGTTACTTTGTAGAAAAGCTAAATTATATTTCAAATGCTATGTATAAAAAAATGAAGATCAACATGGTTACTTGTATTTAAATTAATGGTTACTTGTATTTAAATTATAGAAAAAAAAATTAGGTGGCTCTATTGTAATTATAAGTAGTGATGGATCTAAAAATTTGCAAAGGGAGTTTATAATTTAAACATACAGGTTACATGTTCTGATTTAGTTCAATCAGGAAAGGGTCGAGAACTGATAAAAACACATCAAGTTGTACGACGATTCAATAGGAATTCACAAGAAGTAAATTCAAATCAACCAAAATAACCAGCAAAAATGAGAGCAATTAAACTAACTAGAATCCAAAAACTTAAAAAAAGAAACTAAATAAGAGGAAATTGAACTTCCTTCGATTCCTCATTAATTTCTTTAAGAGTATCTAGAAAGGAAGACTTCCTAGATTGGTGCATAGAAGTATCTACACCAAGTCTCTCTTTCACCATACTAGGTCCCTCTTTCATTTGTTAGGTGGTAATCAACTAGGTCTCCTCTTGCTTCCTTCTTTTGGTCTTTCTATACTCTAGATCTTCTGGCATAACGCTAAATGAGGAGGACATTCTTCCCATCATGTCTTTGTTAAGTTTTACAACCTCAGTTGATTCCATCTTTAACTCATTCTAGTTAGATTTAAGATTGCCCAACACCCTTATCATTTCTTTTTTTCTCCTCTTTAGAGGGGTTGAGGGCTTTTAGCTGTCAAATTTAGTCCTCCATGATGCCCTTGCTGTCCAAATTTTGAGCTAATTCCTCTGCAACTTCCTACACACTAGTCTCTATTTTGGTGTTGGATCAATCACCAACTTTAGTTTCAAGCTGAGAAATAGCCTTTAGTCTATTAATTACCTTTCTTGGAGTGTCGAGTTGGAAAATTAGCTATTTGATAATGGCATATTTCCCGCTGTAGAGTATGCACAGTTTGTTCACCTTGCTGATAGTGGGAGAATTCTTAGGAGGATAATTTGTTGTGGGGTGTGGAAATATGGAGGGGGACCTCTATGTCATCTATGTACCTTTTATAATTAGTAGGGAAAGGTGGTTTAAGTATAGGGTTAGTAGTATTGGTGGGGGAATTCTCAAGAGACTAAGCCAATTTAATGGACCAATATGACTTAGAATCTTCAGACACAACAATGGTGTTAATGCTAAAATCCTTGATTTTAGCTTCGCACAAAGGGTTCAACCCTAGTAGAGCTAGAGAGGGGGAAGCCAAATTAGCCTAAACAAATTTGGGGCTAATAATAGGTTTACTAAGATCCACAATTAAAATCGATCTGAGGGATTAGGGTTTTTCGAGCCAGGCTCTCAAGACTTGGCTAGAAGAAAATTGTAAAGGTGAGGGATTACTCCCAAGTGGAGGGGGCCCTTATTTCTTGGACTTACTAACTTACTAAGATATGGACAAAAATATCTAAACTGGCAAATCAATCTTGAGACTATGATAAAATTTACCAAGCATAGAAAATAATGTGAATGGAAATGTTTGAACTTGACTTTGAGCGTGACAAATTTGAAAAGAACCCAAGAAAGATCCTTTCATTTTCTAGGTAGTGGCTCCCTATTGATATTATTTTGGAGCCTTGAAATAGCTTCCACAAGGCCAAAAACCTTGAGATCATGCTTATGGTGTCTATTTATATTTCTAGGCATAGTCTTTCCCTTTGCTAATATATTAGTAATGTTCACAATAGTATCCACTGAGACCTCAAAAGAAACCTTGCAATATTTAACTTTCTATTATTGCAGGCCTCTACAAACTTCTCAGAGTAGTTAGGGTGAGAACCTGCTATGCCCTCAATATAGCAATCAAGATGCCCAACCTAAAGGATGGACCAAAGAGTAGTTTTGTTATTGTATTCATCACACTTATCTGATTCAATTTGATTTTGATAACCTCTCATAGTGTCGTTATAGTGAGAATACATAGAGATAACCATAGGCTAAGGAAAATTAATGATAGAAATAATAAATAGAAGGGGAATAATATCAAAAGATCTAAAATCCCACCATAAATAATGATAAATATTCATTATTAATACATATTATGGAATGCATGTCCTTTTCCATTTGTGTCCATATCTATCTCGATATATGAGCTGATTGAGTTACGTCTTAGAGTTCAAACCAAGTTTGAATTATTTTTGTAAATCTGACCTCCATAGCCAGTCTATTTGCCACATAATTTCCTTCACAAAAGGTGTGCTAGCAGATGATATCATCCAACTTGTCCATGAGGCCAATGCATATGATGACTATATCATTCGTTTCCCAATGTAGATTACATGCATTATTAAGAATCATTATGGAATTGAGTGAATTTCCCTCAATGATGACCTTTTTATAGCCTTGATTAATTACCAAGTCGATTCCATGAAAGGTATCTACCACCTCATCCATGTGGGTCATTTATACACACACATTCAGCATGTAAGATAGGATAATTTTAACATGTTTGTCTCTAATGAGACCAAGTATCCACCCATCTGATTTAGGTTCCAAATTAAAGAGTTATTGAAGTTTATTCTGACCCAACCACTATTAGGGGACCACCATATTGTTGATATTTTGGCCTTTACAAAAAATATCCAATGGCTCGAGAATTTTGATAAACATAAATAATAATATTAAATATTGGGAATATTTAAAATATTTATTATATGTTAATAAATCAATTATATATATGCTTAAATGTCTTATTTTAGGAAATAATTAGACAGGGCCCAAAGTCGGCCTCTTGTGGAGGAAATCTAATTGCATATAAAGGAAAATTGATTCTTGGTAGAGAACACATAAAAAACATAACATTTGGTTCCTTCCTTCAAGAATCGAATGGCATGAGTAATGATCAAGTTGTGTCCATTCATGAGTGAAAACTACCTTGGAATGTGAGCTTGATGCATACTTTACCTTAGAATATGTCTTACTTATGAATGAGATCATACACAGATGATTAGCAACATACCTTGCAGAATACATAAAATTATGAACAATTATCTTGACACATTTTTGTTATGACATATGTTATACCTTACGTTGTTATAGAAACTCACACAATTGATTGTTAGTATAACTGATTAACTATTTTCTTTATTGATGCATGAGTGCATACATTATTAGTTAATGAATGTTGGAACATACTTACATTGGCATATGTTGTGTATGTTACATTTTATAATTAGCATATTTCTTGGGAACATACATTATGATACTTAAGATAATGTTATTGTATGCATGGGAGAATATGTTATCCTTTATATGCTCTTCTATTGATCATATATATATATGTGTGTGTGTGTGTGAATGAATTTCTTTGTAGAGGAACTATATTGCATTGCAGCTGGTTATATGTTGGACTTATGGATACTGGATGAATTATGCTTGTTCTATGAGAGAACTACATTTGGATATTGGTTACTACATTTGGCTACTTAATATGATTTTATGGAAGATGTATATATATGAAGCATACTTTAGTGGCTTATTGTGTATGTATGGATCATACTTTCTTTCATGGCTAAGTCTATATTTATTTATTATAGCTCAGACTCTATTACATGTGGTTCTATGTGTGAACACATTTTCTTTGAACTTAAATCTTATAATTATAAAATCATATTGGTTACTCTTATGCTTATGTGGATTCATGAGATCATATTTTAATTAAGAGATAAATTTGGTTATGTTTGATTCATTTGGTTACACTTATGCATATGGCTAAGTTGTTTCTTATAAATTGGTAATGCAGTCAAGGATGATAGATCCAATGAAGGACAATCCAACCTTGCAGCCAATAACCAACACAGTGGAATAACACAACATAATAACTGTTTCAATAGAATTTTCATTAACATGCGTAGTTGTAAGGCCTTTTGGGTTATGGCCAATTACAAAAAAAAGTAGTTCTGCAAGATCAACTAGATCCAATACAACTTCAGCTAGTCCAGTTCTGAAACAAATTAGAAACTGATGGAAACCCTAAGGAAGATTTGAACTTGTGCTCGCAAGCCACCAAGAAATCTCCTTGTCTCCAAGGATGTAAACCACCAGCTCTGCTATGACAACTATCAAAAATTAATCTGATCTGCTAGATCTTGAAGGATCTTTTCCATAACTTCACTTTTTTCCCTCCTCTCCTGGTCCTCCTAAACAACTACCCAAACACCCTTTAAATACTAATCTTCAGCCACAAGTCGACTGGATGAAATAATTAACTCCTACCAACAAATATTAAATGCAATACAAGTTGACTCTCAATAGCCTTACAAATATTTAATTCTCCATGTCAGCCTCTAGATCTACATAGGAGAATACAACAAAAGATACCAACAATAAATGCACCAAGTCGGCCAACCAAATCATAAAGAATCCCAGTCGGTAGGGCCCACTATCGAGCACTAGAGAAATAATGAAGCATCAGTAAAATAACCAAGCATGCCAAACATCAGCAAGCACTATGTTGGCTGAGTATCGCAAGCATCACCGAGTACCAGTTTCACCGAGCGCCAAAGATTTTTGAGTTCCTTTAGCGATCAAGCTTCCTTCCTTAACCAAGACCACTAGTTAAAGCTAAAATTGAGTACCATAGAACCAAAATAACACACCACCATGCACATTCATTGAGTACCCTAGAATGCCCCTACATCAGACACCCTAGGTTTGAAAAGATTTTTATATGTGAGAAGAACATCTTCTGGGATTCAACACATAAACCCTGAACTGGTTCTTCACATACAAGTCCTCCAACTTTTCAGCTTGCATGCTCTTCCACTTTAGCTTCCTCTATCTTTTCAAGTCTTTCCTTGATAACACAAAAGCTTGTTCTTCATACTGATCATCCATACCTTCAGGATCTGCCAACTCAACTCATCTACCAATACTCAAACTTTTCCTACTGAGTGTTGTAACCAGAAATGGCATCAGGGAAAACTTCCTGTCATCCTTCTCAATAGTTAACACATTCTTGACACAATCATAAATATCATTGCAATCATATTGCCAAGGTCTACCAATAAATATATCACAACTATTCATGTCCACAATATCACATAACATAAGATCCTTATACTGGCCAATCTAAACATAAAAAAAGCTCTGTTCTCTTACTTCTAGAGCATGATCATCTTGCAACTAGCCAATCTTATAAGGATGTGGATGTCTCATTCTATTCAAACCAAGTTTCTGAACCATGTCCTCAAAAACAACGTTATTAGTACTACCACTATCAATAATAACATCACAAAGTTTACCTCCAGACTTGCACCGAGTCCTGTGTTAGGAATAGTCCCAAGAGATAACTAAGAGGGGGGGAGGGGGTTGAATCAGTTATCTACAAGTTTCAATTCTTTATATAATTAAGTATACTTAAACATAAATCATAAAAACAATGAAAGAACATATGAACACAACACCGATAATTTGGTTACGGGGAAACCCAAATAGGTAAAAACCCTGGTGGGAATTGACACCCACTAATATTTTGTACTAGTGTATTATGATCCTTGCTAGAAGATCCTTAACCTTGTTAGGAGTTGCTTTACAATATATTTAGTACAGTAGACCTGGTCAAGGGTTAGACCCTATTAGGAGTCTTTTACAATAGTCCCTATTAGGGGAGAGGATGCATTGTCTGAGATAACACTGCTCAAAGGGGTGAAGGCTACAACCTTCTGTTTGATAGATACACACTATATCTAGATCTTGGTGAACTATGCTTTGACCTGCTATCTAATTCAGTTCCAATGTATAACACAAGTACTTTACTTGGTCACATATACCTTCTTCTAATGGTTCAACACTTCGCAAACTCTTCTATGATCTTACTGTCAACCATCAACCAAACTCAAGCAATCACAAATGACTACCTATAAATATATTTCCTCTAAATGATATAGTCAAGTCAGCCTATTAGAACCACCTTGAAATCATATTAGAGAAATGATAACAAACTCCAATAATAAATCAGTCAGCTATACTAAGCACGCAACTTATTATGGGACCTATCCAATAAGATAATTGTAGATGCATGCTGCATACTATCGGCTCTACCAAAACAACTGTATCTTTTTCCTTAAGCTGAATTACTTCATGCAATCTTAACCAAACATAACTAATTCTTCTCTAAGCTTAAATCCAAGGGCACATACCAAAATGATAAGTGCAACTCTAGAACCAATATAATCTATGTTGGCTCTTCTGAACAAACATAGGAAACTGCCACTAGTGAATAGCGACTGCATAACTTCATTTATACTGATCATTAGACTCTACGTCCATGAATGTAACATCACTAACATGTCTCCATCACATATCCAAAGGTGCAAGGCTCTATGATAACTATATGGACAACCATACATAGAACATTGCCTGTTACTCTGTTAGGAACACTGTTGACCCAAGCTGCTATATAGCTATCTATACTAACATTCAACCTTTGCATCCATGATATCATGCTGATAACATGTCCATGCTACATATACTTGAATCATACTACATAAGTCCTCCATGCATGCTACTTACCATATATTGTCATCAATGATAAACATACAGTCAGTACTGGCCTACTGGAAAATCTCCAACAATCTCCCCCTTTGGAATTGATGGCAACATATGGAATGAAACACTCCACCAATCCAAATGAACATTTCTTTTATATAATTCTCTATTTCCTCTTCAAAAATCCCCCAAAGATGAGTCCTCCATCCACTGCAATATTCTTCAACATTCTCCATTTCCTCAACTTAACTACTTCCAAAACTGAATACTGCTCCCCCTTAGTATATTACTCCTTATTTTCTTCTATTTTTCATGACTCTGTATATTACTACCCCTTTGACATCAATGGAAAAGGGTGACACTCATTTTTAAGCACCGGTACTACTCCTGATGTGGAGTAGTCAACCTTCCATTAGTCCCTAAGGACTAATGCATTTTCCTCTTTCATTTAAGTAGAATCGGGGAAGGGAATTAATCCCAACTTCTCCTTGAGATACTCAAAAGTATCCTTAAGCAAAGGCTTTGTGAATATGTCTACCAACTGATCTTTAGTACTCACATAGTCCAACTTGACTTCTTTCTCAACCACTTTCTCTCTTAGGAAGTGATACTTGATTTCAATGTACTTTGTCTTTGCATGCATCACAGGGTTCTTTGACATATTGATAATCTAGTGTTATCACAATGAATAGCAATAGGATAATCAATCTTAATTCCAAAATCTTTTACCATTTTCTTGATCTAAACAATTGTAGAACAATTCAGGGTTGCTACAACATATTCTACTTCTGCTGTTGACTGAGAAATACAATTTTGTTTCTTGCTTGTCCAAGTGACAAGTCTATCACTGAAAAATACTGCTCCATCTGATGTACTCTTCCTATCATCAACGCATCCTGCCCAATCTGCATCACTATACACATTAAGCTCAACATTTTATAAATTAGGATACCATAGACCATAATCTATAGTGTCCTGGAAGTATCTAAATATTCTCTTTACTGCCATGAGGTGACTTTGCTTAGGTTCTGTTGCAAATCTTCTAACTATGCCAACTGCATTGGAAATATTAGGTCTAGTCTGGGTAAGATATATGAGTTTACCAATCATAGACTTGTACAATGTTGTATCCACTGCTAGTGAGTCATCTTCTTTTGTAAGCTTCCATCCAGTGATCATAGGTGTTCCTATTGGCTTGCAATCATCCATCTTGAATTTCTTCAATATCTCTTTCACATACTTGGACTGATGAATAAAAATTCCTTTTTCTATTTGCTGCACATTTAGTCCCAAAAAGTATTTGATAGGACCAATCATACTCATCTCAAACTCAGTCTGCATTTCTTTGGCAAATTCTGCACTTAGTTTTTCACTACCTCCAAAGATAATGTCATTAACAAATATAGCTACAAGTAGTAGACCTTCAGATGTCTCCCTAATGAATAGATTACAATCTGTTGCACCTTTCTTGAATCCAATCTTAGTTAGATATCCATCAAGTCTTTCATACTAGGCTCTAGGGGCATGCTTAAGTCCATAGAGGGCTTTCTTCAATCTGCATATTGTATTAGGTTTGTCTGATAGGGTGAATTCTTCTGACTGCTCAATGTATACTTCTTCTTTTAGTTCTCCATTCAAGAATGCTGACTTAACATCCATCTAATAAAATTTAAAGTTTTTGAATGTTTCAAAAGCTAAAAATAGCTTAATAGCCACTAACCTACTTACTGGTGCAAAAGTGTCTGAATAGTCAGTACCTTCTCTTTGCGCATATCCCTTACATACAAATCTTGGTTTATTTCTTACTACTATACCATCTTCATTCATCTTGTTTCTAAATATCCACTTTGTTCCACTCATGTTTTTATCACTAGGTCTAGGGACCAATTCCCAAGTATCATTTTTAATAATTCGATCTAGTTCTTCTTTCATAGCATCATGCCAATCAGAATTATTTCATGCATCTTCAACACTTAAAGGTTCAATCTGAGATAGTAAACATAATGCTTCATTATTTTCTTGATTCTTTTCTTTTGATCTTGTTGTGACTTTACTGCTCTGATCTCCAATGATGTCATCCTTAGAATGATACCTAGAAGTGAACTTTGGAACTTTAGGTGATAATAACTCTTCAGCCTTTGGAGTTTTTGCTTCATTTGTCTCAGGGTCATTGAATAACACATCAATGCTGTCAAACATTTCTTCAACAACTATCTCACTAGCAGAAGGTCTAGGTTCTTCTTCAATCATAGGTGTGTAATCATGATATCTTTCTTGAACCATAAAATTTTCATCAATCTTAACATGAGCACTTTCAATGATCTTCTTTAACCTTAAATTGTAACATCTATAAGCTTTTCTTTTAGTAGAGTAACCAAGGAAAATACCTTCATCGCTTCTTACCTCAAACTTGCCTACTACCTCATCCCTCTTGATGTATCACTTGCTTTCAAAGATTCTAAAGTATTTTACTATGGGAACATTACCAAACCATAGCTCATAAGGTGTCTTGTCCATGCCTCATCTTAATTGTATTCTATTGATTGTATAGATTGTTGTATTAACTGCATCTCTCCAATAGGTGTGTGCAACTTTTCCTTCAATCATGATGGTGTGCGCTGTATCAAGGATGGTCCTATTCCTTCTCTCTACAATTCCATTTTTTTGAGGGGTTCTAGGTGCACTCAACTATCTCCTTATCCCATGTTCTTCACAATACTCATAGAATTTGTTAGAGGTGAATTCTCTTCCTCTATCCAATCTCAAACATTTTATCTTTAGTCCAGATTCATTCTCAACCTTAGCTTTGAATATTTTGAACTTCTCAAATGCTTCTGACTTATCTTTTATGAACACAACCCACATAATCCTCTAATAATCATCAACAAACAAAATGAAATATCTTTCACCATAGTAAGATCTTGTTTGAGTAGGACCACATAGGTCTGTATGAATCAGATCCAACTTGTTCTTTGCTAAATTGTGCTTTCTCCTAAATGAATTTCTCAAATATTTTCCCATCACACATTCCCTACATATGGTATCAACTAGCTTTGCTATGCTAGGTAGATCTCTTACTGCCTTTTCATTTCTTATTTTTACTATGTTTTCAAAGTTGATATGACATAGTCTTTTATGCCACAACCAATTGTCATCAATTTTAGCAATAAAAAAACTTGCTTCTAAATTGAGTTGGAAAATATTACCTTTAGTCTTTGAGCCTGATGCAATCATAACACCATCCTTGTTGTTAATGATGCATTTTTTATCCTTGAACTCCAATTGATAACCTTTTTCAAGTAACTGCCCAACACTAAGAAGGTTATGTTTCAAACCATCAACATAGAGAACATCATCAGTATTGTTGTTTCCATCTAATGTGATAGCTCCTCTACCAATGATATGTTTAAGAGTGTTATCTCCAAATATAACCATGCCACCATTGTATTTGTCTAGATGAACAAATCTATCTTTATCATCTGTCATGTGATTTGAACAACCACTATCTATAATCTAGTCTGTCCTTATGTCATCCTGTGAAATTAATGCTAGCTCTTGTTCCACTTTCTTATCTTCATGATCTATTATAGAAAAGAATCCAATTTCTTCTTTAGCTAATTCATCATCTAAAACTCCATCTCCAGCATAGTAACATTCCTTTGAGTACTTAGGCTTGTAGTCATTTTGGGATTTTCTAGCTCTAGTAGGACACTTAGATGCAAAGTGACCAGTCTTATTACATGAAAAGCACTTGAATGGTAATTGACCTTCATATTTTCCTTTTCCTTTCTTTTCTCTTTTGGAAATCATAGAAATGAAATCATCTAGTGTTTTCTCTTCATTAATATCATCAAAATTACCAGAAGTATTTGCAAATTTCTTACTATGGACTGTTGCTTTGAAGACTGTCTCACTTTTAGGTTCTGTCTTCAATCTTGAAATCTCAAAGGTTGAGATTTTACTGATCAAGGTCTCTCTCTTGAAATTTGATGTAAGATGCATTGTATCATCAAGGATGTTGATCTTTCTTTCATATTCTGGAGTGAGAGTAGTCATCAACTTGTCCATAATGTCTTCCTCTAAAATCTCTCCACCATTGTTCCTGATTCCAGCAACTACTTCATTGATCCTTTGATTGTAAGCTCTAATATTTTCTTTAGGTATCTCTAATACATTGTATCTTTTCTTCCATGTCTTTCTGTACACATCCTTTGCTTGTTTATCTTCTTCAAACATGTCTTCGAGGTGCTTCCATATCTTGTGGGCGCTATCTACTTTCTTTATTTATGAAAATTCACTATCAGAGAGGGTGCTGATAAGAGCTTCTTTGGCTATTGCATTTTGATAAAATAATTCCTTTTGCCTTTTAGTAGCATCATCTTTTGCAAGGTATTCTAAGGTAGGGATCTTGGCTGCTTTGATAGTTACATTAAAAACTTCAAAAGCAATGCATTGCAAATGAGTCACCATCTTGTTCTTACAATCAATATAATTCTCTCTATCAAACTTAGGACTTTCTTTTCTAAAGAATGCCATCTGATCAACCTCAAGCTATTAAACTTTCTCTTTGAGGCACTTGGCTCTAATACCAATTGTTAGGAATAGTCCCAAGATATAACTAAGAGGCGAGGGGGGGGGGGGGGGGGAATCAGTTATCTACAAGTTTCAATTCTTTATCCAATTAAGTATACTTAAACATAAAGCATAAAAACAATGAAAGAACATATGAACTCAACACTAATAATTTGGTTATGGGGAAACCCAAATAGGTAAAAACCCCAGTGGGAATTGACACCCACTAATATTCTGTACTAGTGTATTATGATCCTTGCTAGAGGATCCTTAACCCTGTTAGGAGTTTCTTTACAATATATTTAGTACAGTATACCTGGTCAAGGGTCAGAACTTATTAGGAGTCTTTTACAATAGTCCCTATTAGGGGAGAGGACGCACTGTCTGAGAGCAAACTGCTCAAAGGGGTGAAGGCTTCAACCTTCTATTTAATAGATACACACTATATTTGGATTGTGGTGAACTACACTTTGACTTGTTGTCTGATTTAGTTCCAATGTATAGCACAAGTACTTTACTTGGTCACATAGACCTTCTTCTGATAGTTCAACACTTCAAACACTCTGCTCTGCTCTTATTGTCAACCATGAACCACACTCAAGCAATCACAAACGACTGCCTATAAATATCTTTCCTCTAAATGATATAATCAAGTCAACCTATTAGAACCACCTTGAAATCATATTAGAGAAACCATAACAAACTCCAATAATAACTTAGTCGACTCTACTAAGCACGCAACACATTTTGGGACTTGTCGAATAAGATAATTATAGACACACGCTACATATTGTCAGCTCTACCAAAATAACTGTATCTTTTTCCTCAAGTTGAATTAATTCATGCACTCTTAACCAAATATCACTAAATCTTCTCTAAGCTTAAATCCAAGGGTGCATACCAAAATGATAGGTACAACTCCAGAACCAATATAATCTCTGTCAGCTCTTCTGAACAAACAAAGGAAACTATGACTAGCGAATAGCAACTACATAACTTCACTTCTACTGATCATCAGACTCTATGTCCATGAATGTAACATCACTAAAATTTCTCCATCACATATCCAAAGGCACAAGGCTCCATGATAATTGTATGAACAACCATACATAGAACACTGCCTATTACTTTGTCAGGAACTCTATTGACCCAAGTTGCTATATAATTGTCTGTACTAATGTTCAACCTTTGTGTCCATGATATCATGATGATAAAATATCCATGCTACATATACTTGAAGCATAATACATAAGTCCTACATGCATGCTACTTACCATATGTTGTCATCAATGACAAACATACAGTCAGTACTGGCCTACTGGCAAATCTCCAACATCTTGAACAAGTTACTCCTCTGACAAGGTTCATCCTTTTTATCGAGAAATGTTCGCTGGAACAACAAGTTATAAAATTTAGGTTCATTATAAACGTTCTCATTCACCACAATAGTTCGGTGGTCACTAAGCTTCTTTTGTGTACACTCAAAAGAATAATGTCCTTCCTCACCACAGTTATGACAAGTACCCTTAAAGATAACTCTATCCATCTTCTTCCTCAGTTCTACATGTTGGAAAGTTGGCTATACTAGTATATATGACTTGGTATAGTGTTGTCATTATGGAAACAAAGTCATATAGTAGTTTGGAGTCAGCACACTTAATGAGAAGATCAAAATTTGGCTAAGTGTTGAAGACTGGACAGTGTATAGGGTACCTGAAGCTCAGCGCATTAGCGCATGTGCACAAGATCAAATTATGGTATGTGCCTTAGAAGATAAGTTGGTTAGACTATATTCATGGTTAGTCTATGAGTGCATGATCAGATATGCAAGTATGAGAAAGATACATACAGTTGAAGTTACATAGCCAGTGTGTGCCAGAGAAGAATAGAGTAAGCAATCGATTGTTAGCATTTTGGTTTGCGGATATATTCTAATGATGTAAAGGCTATGTGCCTATTGTAATTGGGTTTCTAACATATAAATATGTTTTTTTTAAAACACGCTTGAGCCAATTAAATTGGAAGCATTGTATGTAATCAGTTAAAGGGTCAACCTAGTTGTTTATTTTATATGCGCATATAAATATGAGATGCGCCCATTGTAATTGACATGGAAGTTGAGATAGAGTTGAGATAAGAGAGAAGAAGTGTGCTAAGAGTCTATAAGATGTATTAAAGCTTTGCAAGAGGTCAAAGAATCAACGCATCAAAGGAACTAATCAGACAAGAAATGTCATAGTAACAGTTCATCCAACAGATATAGTGTGTATCTAAGATCAGAAGGTTGTAACCTTCACAACTTGAGCAGTGAGGTCTAGGACAGTGCATCCACTCCCTTAATAGGGACTATTGTAAAAGATGCCTAACAGGGTCTGACCCTTGACAAGGTCTATTGTACTTAATACATTGTAAAATAACTCCTAACAGGGTTAAGGATCTTCTAACAAGGATCATAAAACACTATTATAGAATATTAGTGGGTGTAAATTCCCACTTGGGTTTTTACCTATTTGAGTTTCCCCGTAACCATATTGGTGTTATGTGTCAATTTCATGTTTCATGTTTATGTGGATGTTCATTTCAGTACTTAAGCATTTAAGTTCAGTTTAAAGATTAAGTAAAAAGATAAAATATAGTGAACACTGATTCACCCCCTCCCCCCCTCTCAGTGTTCCCATCCCTAACAATTGGTATCAGAGCTCTAGTCCTTAGCAAAGAAGTTTAACCACTTGAGTAGATCATGGAAAAAGTAGAAATGAAACATCTGGAAAGAAATTTTTAAGCAGCTCTTGAAGATCTAGACAAATTTGAAAAAAAAAGTTTAAGAACTAAAAGAAAAACTCAGTGATGCTCAAATAGTCATCAAACGGCTAAGAAAGGATCTGAAAGAATGTTCCACCAGTGATTTGGAGATAATGATCAAGAAGCTGATGAAGAAAATTCATCTTTGAAAGAACAACTTTAAGAGTTTGATGATAAGCTAACTAACAATCAGGAAGTCTATAATGAATAGATCAAAGAGAACCTTCAACTGAATGAAGAATTGAGACAAGCAAACATGAAAAATTTTGAGCTAAGAAATAACAAAGAAAGATTGGAATCTGAATTCAAAGAGGAAAAGAATCACATTGATAAATTACACACCAGTTTTGATTTGATGGAATCTCAGTTGTATGCATGGAGAGCTAAAGGAGACACTAGCTGCATTGTATACAATGAAGCACAAAATTAGATTGACAACATGCGAGCAAGAATGAATGCACAAAAGGATTCTACTAATACTAAGAAGACTAAAGATCAAACTGAAGATAATGGTGAACCACCTAAGAATGAGTGCAAGCAAGTAGACCACACTTGTTATGCATGTAACAAGCATAGACATATAGCAAGAAACTGTACAGAGGTAAGACCTTTTAATGGTTACTGTTATTCATGCATTAAATTTGGTCATAGAGCTATGAATTGCAAGACAAGTAAGAAGAACAAGACTAAGTGTAATCAGAGAAATTAGAATCAGTCAGATGCAAGAATTTCTCAGAATATTACATGTTAGATATGTAAGCACAATGGTCACTCAACTAGACAATGTAAAATGGTGACTCATGTCAATGCACTGAGGAATATAAGGCCTCTAGTCATTTTTCAGTCTTGTAACAAGGTAGGACACATCTCAAAGTTTTGTAGATTAAGGACATAAGGTTAGGAAAGCCCTAAAAAGCCTGAAGAACCAGCATTGGATCCTGAAGGAGAAGTCAAGTTTGTGAAAGCCTCAGAGGATGAGAGCTTGATTTGGTCAAAAGAAAAGAAGGATAAGGTTGATGAGTATGTATTGGATGCATCCATAGTGGATGCACCCTCTACATCTAGATGAATGGCCCTCAGGGTCATAGGGGGAGCTAATTTAGCTCTAGACACTTGTGTGGCTAGTATACTCACTTTCAGAGTATGTGCCTTTGGACTTAACCTTTTGGAGACTAGCAAAATCTATGTGCAAGAGCACACTAACTAATTCTATGTAGAATGAAAGTTAGAAATTTTCAAGTGATAGCTTGGTTTATGCGACAAGCATTAATGGCAGAATGTCTACTTTAAAGTATAAAGAAGTTAAAATATCTCTCATTGCATTCATATTGAGAGAGATTAGAAAGTAGAAGAGCCCTAGTAGTTGATTGAGAAGGATTATAGTTTGATTCATCAAGTGACTTGCTATGCATTTGATCAGTTGTAGAAACCCTAGTTTGTCTCGCCAATTTAGAATCTCTTGGAAACATTTGATAAAGCATTATACAAGTAAGTGATGGCTACTCCTATAGTATTTGATGTTGCAGAGAAGAAAAGATATGTATTTAAGAGGCACCCATTCAAATCCACCTTAGATAACCTAGAAGGGGCATTCTCCCACATGCCTATGGGCATTATGCATGTCAAGGACATTAGAGCATACATTTACTGTAAGAAAGAACCAATAGGATTGGACAGATTATGAGTGCACATGGAAACTATGTTGAAACCAGAAAAAACCTTCATGAATGAGTATGCATGATGGGATAATCATCCTATAATTTAGTATGCTACTTCATATGAGTTATATGAATTTGAATGGATTAAAATTCTATTGAGAAAAATTCATGATGACCTATTTTCCAGATAGGTGAAGTACTGGTCAGAATTACTGGTGACCTAATTCATGAAATGGTAGGCCTCTCTAAGACATGCATCATTCTTCCAGCCAGAAAGGATGTAAGGAAGCTTGTTGAACAAACTTTTAAGTTAAGAAGTGATAGGCACGGAATGACCATAGAGCCTATTGAGCAAGATGACATCAAATTGATGTCTATGATACTAGTTTATAGGTTCCAACACACCAGCAGGGTAAATAGTGTGTTTGCAGCCACAATTATTGCAGCCACAATTCTTGTAGCCATAAGAATTGTGAATGAGAATGGAGAGTTCAACCTATGTGAAATCTTGTGCGCATAGCTAATTGACAACATTTAGGCAATCAAGCATGATAAGACCAAGATATTCAGATTTGGGTCTTTGATCATTTATATGTTCTTCCACATTGTTGGAAAAGTATCTGATTTGTATCTAGACAAATCCATTCCCACAATGCCACAAATATCTCTCAAGGCATGTACTGAGAGTACCTTGAAGGACTACATGACATTGGAGTTAAAGACATTCAGGGCCAAGATGTAGATGAGATTCAAAATTCTAGAGAAGATAGTTGAGAAGTATAAGGATACTATTTGTTTTATGGTTGAAATTGACACTACATGCATGGAGGCTATTGAACCAAGGAAAAAGTGAATCCATCCACTTGGATATGAGGTTGATGAACAAGTCCTAGAAGAATATGCACAAGTATTGCTTTCAGCCACTAAAGATCCTAATGAGCCAAGATGGGGAACTTGTGAAGAAAAGACAAGAGAGATAGATGCAAAACTAAATAGCACAACAATGAAAAGGAAGGTTGCTAAGGTTACCTCAAAGATCTTGAGAATTCATGCAGTGTCTCAAGAAGACATAGACAAAGAAAAGGAACAAAAGATTGCTTTGGAAATTGAGAGCACAACAACAATAGAGACTGAATTAGATGATCCTAAGCTAAAGAAGGTGAAGATGGAAAAGTCTGATATTCAGAAGGGTAAAACTAATGTTACTCCTTTTGTGTCCACATAAACCATTGACCTTACTTCTCATCCAGTGTATAAGACAATGTAAAAGAGGAAGAAAGAGGTTGGCACTAATCATCCATCCTCTAGAGTAACAAGGAACAGAAGAAACACTCAAGCACCTCCTGAAGTAAGTTTCAAACGTAGTCTTAGTGTGCTAAGTATAAGAATAATTAATGAAGGTAGAATTGATCAAGTAGAAAATTTCTATGAGAAATATAGTGAGATTGATAAATTAGAGATACATGGAATGATTGTCAAACACATGTTGAAGTTTAAGAAGATAGTCTTAGAACTTAAGACTATTATCCCTGATAATGCATGGGATATCTTAGAATTCCAATGGAGACAGGCCATTGAAGAAGATCTAAGGATAAGGGAAAAGATTCTAGATGATACCCTTCTAGTATGTTCCTTAGAAGAGAAATCATTGTTGTTAGACTTGGTGAAGCCACATCTCAGAACTAAGTCAAGGAATTTGCACATTATGGACAAGAACTATGATCTTGTTGCAAAAGAAATAGAGAAGGCATTTGAGAAGGTATTTATGAATAGACACATGTATCCATCCATTGCACCTACAACACAAGTATCCACTATGGTTTCCAAAGAGTAGGAGACCATCAATGTACAATCTACAAGTCCACAGGATTCAACGCATGCAGTTGATACATCCACAAAGGTAGAGAATACTGCGCCCATGACAAAGACACCTAAGGATTATTCAATCTTCATTGACAATGTAAAAGTTACTATGGTGGCTACAGATATGGATCTGGACAAGTTTGAAGAGGAATTTGTAAGCACTCAAGAGGCTGAGAACTTATGTAGTAACACTCCTCCCACTCATCAAGAAGAAATATTGATTGAGGATATAACAAATGAAGATGATAAGAAAGAAGAAGGAAAAGAAAAAGAAATAGAAAAAGAAGAAGAAAAAAAAAACGGAGATGAAGAAAGAAATGAAAATGAACCAATAAAAATAAGAGTCAAAGAGTAAGTTATGGACAATACTCCTATCACTCCACTTCCCTCAGCAACATTATTTTCAAGTTTGACACCTGACACAACCAGTTTGGACTTATGGAGAGAAGAAGACTTGATTAAGTTCAACGTCTTAGCTATGGAGAAGGCCAAGGAGAAACATGTGATGAGAAATAACCTCCTTGTAGAATCAGTAAACATCTTGAACAACTTGTTACCAACTAACAAGAAAGTATCTAAGGTACACTCTATTGATGATGTGAGTATAGTCATTTCTTAGTTCAAGAGTAATTTTTCTAGCCTAGAAGAATCTGCATCCCTAGTTGTAGAACAAAAATATTTGAAGAAGAGATTAAGTGAATTGGTTAGAAAATTTTCACTTGACCTAAGTCCTTAAATATTGGTCAAGCATCCTTGAAGGAGTTTGCAGCAAAGGGCAGAAAGATCATTGCTAATTGTATGAACCAAGACAAGCTGACTAGTGATTTGTACAAAAAGGTACAAGAGGCTGAAGCTATAATAGACAACATAAGGAAATCCATGGAAGATCCATTAGTTGATGTGAACATGTGCAATAATGTCTACCAAGGATAGATGGAAAAAATTGAGAAGGTAGAAAAAGAAATGTCCAAGATAAGGGCTAGGCAAACTCAGCTAAGGAATGCTCTTGTGCCCTCATTAGACATACTTAATCAGAATATCAAGGAGATCGATGCCACCATGGTGACATATGATCAAGGCCCCAACACATATTTGGAGAAGATGGAGAAGATGTAGTATGCACTATGCACCCATCTCCAGATTGTAAATTCTTTGATCACATTTTGGAAGAAGGAGATCCAAAACATGCAGATAGCATATCTGGATGTTTTATCATAGTGAGTATTTGTAGATATAGTTTTGAAGCACCTTTGTCATTAATGTCAAAGAGGTAGTATGTACAAAATATGGGTATAGATATGTATATGGAGATATAAGATAGAAGTTTGTGTATAATGGAGATATAAGACAAAAAATTTTCATATTAAAGAACACCTAGCAACTTGGCCATATTCCTTTGTTGCCATCAATGAAAAAGGGGGAGATTTTTGGAAAGTTGGCTATACTAGTGTATATGACTTGGTATAGTGTTGTCATTATGGAAACAAAGTCATATAGTAGTTTGGAGTCAGTGCACTTAATGAGAAGATCAGAATTCGGCTAAGTGTTGAAGACTGGACAGTGTACATAGTACCTGAAGCTCAGAGCATCGGCACATGTGTGTAAGATCAAATTATGATATGCACCCTAGAAGATAAGTTGGTTAGACTATATTCATACTTAGTCTATGAGTGCATGATCAGATATGCAAGTATGAGAAAGATATAGACAGTTGAAGTTACATAGCCAATGAGTGCTAGAGAAGAAAAGAGTAAGTAGCCAATTGTTAGCATTTTGTTTTGTGAAAATATTCTAATGATGTAAATGCTATGCACCTATTGTAAATAGGTTGCCAATATATAAATATGTTTCTTTTTAAAGATGCTTGAGCCAATTAAATTGGAAGCGTTGTATGTAATTAGTTAAAGGGCCGACCTAGTTGTTTGTTTTGTATGCACATATAAATATGAGATGCACCCATTGTAATTGACATGGAAGTTGAGATAGAGTTGAGACAAGTAGAGAAAAAGTGTGCAAAGAGTCTATAAGATGTATTAAATCTTTTCAAAAGGTCAAAGTAGCAGCACATCAAAGGAACTGATCAGAAAAGTAGTGTCATAGTAATAGTTCATCCAACGAATATAGTGTGTATCTAAGATCAGAAGGTTGTAGCCTTCACCACTTTAGCAGTGAGCTCTAGGATAGTGCATCCACTCCCCTAACAGGGACTATTGTAAAAGGCTCCTAACAGGGTCCGACCCTTGACAAGGTCTACTATACTTAATACATTGTAAAGAAACTCTTAACAGGGTTAAGGATCTTCTAACAAGTATCACAAAACACTAGTACAAAATATTAGTGGGTGTCAATATCCACTAGTGTTTTTACCTATTTGGGTTTCCCTATAACCATATTGGTGTTATGTGTTGATTTTATGTTTCATGTTTGTGTGGATGTTCATTTCAGTACTTAAGCATTTAAGCTTAGTTTAAAGATTAAGTGAAAAGATAAAATACAATGAACACTGATTCACCCCCCCTCTTAGTGTTCCCATTCCTAACACTATAGGTTTTTGTTCATCTTTTGCAGTTGGTTTATCCTTCACCAAGTGATCAATTTTCTCATTCTCTCAAGAATTACCATATTGTTTCCTCTTCAACTTATCTTCTTCCTCCAGAGCATATTGATAAGCATCTTCGATAGAATCAATCTTCAACATACCAAGCTCATCCTGAATATTAAATCTCAAACCATTCACATACCGAGCTACCTTTTCCTTACCAAGTTCTTTGTGTCCAGACCAAATAGTAAGTTTGTAGAACTCCTTGGTATAATCTTCAATAGTCAAATCTTTCTACTTTAGATTCTGCAACTTCTTAAGCAAGTCAAGCTCATAGTTAGCAGGTATGAATTTAGCTTTCAATTTAGTCACCA